>NC_069415.1:60496536-60514036 GCF_026875155.1 Cherax quadricarinatus | reverse complement strand
CCATCTCTCTGAGGTGCTGAGGTCGAATTCCAGTGTAACCTCCTGCAGATCCTGCTGGAAATGACACAGAATCGGAAGTCTATAAGGCTATAGACTTCCGATTCTGACAAAATTAATTGTTCAATGATGGGGTCTTCCTCAGGGTTGTCGTTGATGGCTATGGTGTCCCTGGTTGGATGCTTGTCTCCTAGTGGTTGGACCGTGGTCTCATCCTTGGGGGCTACAGTGTCATCACTTGTAATTATTCTTATTGCTCCCACTGTGTTACCTTCTTCGATTTTTTTGCTAACCTGTGCGCAAATGTTCTCATTTTCAGTGGGATTTTTCTTGGGTCTACCTCTTTGATTCCTGCGATGATGGGGCAGAGGGACACAGTTGTCCGTTCATGGGTAGTTGCGCACTGCCTTGATAACTGACGTGGTTAGCAGTTTGCCTCGTCTTTCAGGAACTGCAAGACAGACATTACCGAACAAGAGTAGGTTGCGCCATGATTGGATGGTGTCTCGGGCTTCTAAGTTGGTGGAACCTCCATTCACCCGCTTAAGAAGGTCTGTGAATTTCCCTGCTGCATATGGGCGATCCGCTTTAGGGATGAGGGATAGTGTACTGCTATCAGTGGATTTGAATGCCAACAGAAGGTTATCGCAAGTGACGAGGTTGCCATTGGAATTGTCATCTGCCTGTGGAGGCTGTGGGCTGCTCTCTGCTGGGGACATATGTGATCCCGCACACCCATTGTGTGCACGAATGCGGCCATCCCTGTTGCGAGCTCGAAACTCTCCACACACCTGTCATGTGCCTCTTCTTTCATTGTTGGGTGCATTGTTTCCCTGGCTTTGTGGCTGGCTGGCTTCATCATCTGCCATACATCAGACTATGTGGTAAGCCCAGGCTCAAAGGAAAATGGCGCATGGCACATACCGCATGTGTTTCATGGTGGTGGTAGGGGGAGGAGAGGGGTCTCCCGTTCTTGTGGTGGGCGGTGGAGGAAAGGGAGGAGTGGAACATGTGTGATGAGGCGGAGTAGGGCACTCACTCCCTCCCAGGACAAGTCACTATACACCACAATGCTCTGTGCACGTGTTACTATACACCACTTTGCTCTGTGCACAGCCACCACTATCAACGACACACCGCTATGTACTACACATGCTATGCGCATATCATGCACATACTATGCACTGTACACTATAGACTATATACACTATACACACGGCGAACAAACACTCCATTATTGTAACACGAGCACACGGTGTATGCGTGCCTCTTTGGGGAAGGGGGGGGACAGTTTTACCCCTCAACCTATGCCTCCTCCACCTCCATGAGGCCTCCAATCACCGACCTCTCCTACCCATAGGTGATCATTATGTTCCCTCACTGAATTCACATACACAGAACTTTTCTTGATTCTGAAGGAAGAGACGAAATGCGGAGTCTTCTGGCCCTTTCCAACACGACCAGCAGATATTCACACACCAGCCTGTTGATGATAATCCTGGTAGGTGTTCTTGATGGACGATATTGTGCCAACACCCACAGGCGGGATGCCCACAACCTCTCTCTGCAGAGGTATGCCAGTTTATTTTATATTTTATATATATAATATATATATATAATTATAATATATAATATATATATATATTATATATATATATATTATATTAAAATATATGTAAATATAATGTATATATATATATATATATATATAATATATATATATATTATATTTTATATAATAAAATATATATATATAATATATATATTATATATATATATATAATTATATAATATATATATATATATTAATTATTATATTATTATTAACACACTGGCCGATTCCCACCAAGGCAGGGTGGTCCGAAAAAAGAAAAACTTTCACCATCATTCACTCCAACACTGTCTTGCCAGAAGAGTGCTTTACACTACAGTTTTTAAGCTGCAGCATTAACACCCCTCCTTCAGAGTGCAGGCACTGTACTTCCCATCTCCAGGACTCAAGTCCGGCCTGCCGGTTTCCCTGAATCCCTTCATAAATGTTACTTTGCTCACACTCCAACAGCACGTCAAGTATTAAAAACAATTTGTCTCCATTCACTCCTATCAAACACGCTCACGCATGCCCGCTGTGGAGAAATTTTCTCCAGGAGGGCGGTATCAGCCCCCTTCAGCCCTTTTCAGCCCCTTTCAGCCCTGAGGGGCCCAGCCCTCTCAGAAAGGGAAAATATCTTGTTTACTGCTACAGCGAGTAATTGATCGCAGATGCAGTACAAGTATGTGACGTGGTCAAGCGACCGCAGCTCCTTGCAGTCCAGTGTTGCAGAGTGTATTTTAATAATAGACAGTACATCTCTTACCTAAGCAGGACAATTAAGGAAAATCCTGCTCCCATTTTATTACCATAGTAAAGATAGTGGACATTGTTGTCTATGCTTAAGACAGCAAAATTTACACATTCTGCTTTGCCTCATGGACGAAGTGGCAAGGAAGCAAAGTACTATGTCGTTTTTCTTTGTGCGGGGCAAAACGGCGTGGGGCGCTGTGGCATCTCAATTACTTTTGACTCACGAAGTGACACTGATGCCGGGAAAACCCAACAAAGAACGATCGTGCGTTAGTGGGGAACAAAGGTCTCAAAAAACACAATAAACACAAAGAGAATGTGATCACTTCTTTGTGAAACGGAACAAAAAAGACAAATCTTGTGGAACATAGTGACCATGTGCTATTCCTAGTTTTGGGAAGACTGGACAACCAAGATACTTCAGCTTCTATAAATCACCGATACCGTCGAAGGGTGAAAAACACCATAGCTCACCTAAAGAAAAAGGGGTAGTTACAATTTTCTTGATTAGGGGGGATTTTCGCGTTCTTGAGTTGCAAGAATTTTGTAAAAACCTATACGGCAGTTAGGTCGGACTTTTGATCCACAAAGAAAGTTTGTCCCATATAAATGAAATAGCTGACTAACCCCCGGGGTTTTTATTGTTTACATAATATGATCTTTTCCCAGCCCTGAGAATGATCATGAAAACAATTCAACACCCGTCTGCCGGGAAATGGTAGACGATTTGCTGTCTTTTATCAGCATTTTTCCCCCTACTTTTAAAAAATTTAAAAATTATACTTAGTTGATAAACCATTTCTAAATATCCGCTGGAGTCCAAGCCCCTCGCAAAAAAACATTTTTTACCCCCCCCCCTCCAACCTTTCCTAGGGCCCCCCCTACCCCGCCTTCCTTCCACACAGAGTATACACTCGAAGTCTTTTTGTTTCGCTCCATTCTCTCTACATGCCGAACCGCCTCAGTAATAAATAATAATATATATAATATATTATATATATATAAAATATATATATAAAATATATATATATATACAAATATTATATATAATAAATATAATATATATATATATATATATATATATATATATAATAAATATTATTATATATATATTATATGCAAAACAACCACTCTGAAAAAAATAAGAAAATTTCCCAAACGCTTTCGTGACTACTACATTTAAACAAAATTTGGTATGGGGAATGGAAAACCTCTTTCACCTGTTCTTAGTAAACCCAAAAAGGAATTTTTTTTAAACAAGGTTGCTTTAAAACAATCCCCCTAAAGAGCTAAAAGGTTCAGATATGTTATGATATTTTTTTGTCTTATCCCAAAAATGTAGATATAACCCTTTTCTTTGGGAAAATAAATAGCTAAACCCCTTCTATAAACTTTACTGTTGATTTGAAGAAAATAACCATTGCCTTTTCTAGATGTTTTTAAAAAAGGGGAAAATGAATTCAAAATTTAAAAATTTACAAAAACCTACAAATAACTGTTCCATGCCACTATTATCCTCCACAAGATAGATCAACTGTCGTTTTCTCAAACAAATTTTTTAGAGCTTTAAAAGAAATTTGTAGTCCTGATTCATAGATAGGAAAATCCAAAAATTTATGAAAAAGGTAATGATTTTTAAAAAACCCAAAAATGTAATTGATAAAAACTTTTTTAAAATTGCGGGGGAAAACCCTTTTTTTAAAACCAAAAAAAGGCAAACCCGCCTTTTTTCAACTAAAAATATGTTGGGTTTTCCCCCTTTCCATGAAAAATTGGGTTTATATGCCTTTCTTTTTAAGACTTTTTAAATTAAAGTTTTATTCGAAAATCTTTATACAGTAAAAAAAATTTTATTAAGAATTCCCCCCAAAATGCTGAGGGTGGTCTATAAATTCCTTGTAAAATTTTTGATAAAGTTAATTTCGGTCAAACGGAAAAAACTCTAACAAGATTAAAAAAACATAAAATAGCATTAGAACTGGGCAAGATCCAATGCTCTATTTATTCATGTAAAAGATTTTAAACCCTCCAATTATTTTCAAAAAAGTTGAGAAAGTATATCAAGCAAGCCCTGGTCACAGGAATATAATTGAACTTGTTTCATAAAAAGCAGTTTTGACAAAATATGAAATTTCCTTTGGTTTTTTTTAAATTGATCCATTTTTTAAAGAATTTGGTAAATTTTAATAAACACTGGCAAATAAAAGCTTGGGGTGAGTTTTGCAAGGACCTGTCCTAGTTGGGTCGCCGCCGTCACGTGTTTTTAAACCCTTTGGGATCTGATAGTGAGGGGCTGGCCGACCCCTTATATACTTCCTTTGGGTCTTCACTTTCATAGTTCCTTGATAATGTGAGTAGTCACAAAAAGCTTGGAATTTCTCTATTTTTTCAGAGTGGTTTGTTTTGCATATATTATAATTATATATATATATATATATATATATATATATTATATATATATCATATATATATATAGATATTTAATATATATATATATAGATATCTATATAAATTATATATGGTATATATATATATCTTATATATATTTATATATTAATAATATATATATAGATATATAATGATAATCTATTTATATAATAATTATATATATATAATAGAATATATTGTATGTAATATATTATATAAATTATATATATATAAATCTATATATATATTATATTTATATATCTATATATATATATATTATGTATATTGTATATCTATATTAATATCTTATATTATTATATATATAATATAATATATCTATTATATATATAGGGTGTGTGTGTGAGTGTGATGTTGAGTGTGTGTGGTGTAATATATATATACATATATATTATATATCTATTATATAGCATATATATATATATATCGATATATTATATATAATATATATTAATATTCTTAGGTACCACCTCTAGAACTGTTCATGGGGACCTCATCCTAGACGATTTTTCTCCTACCACCCCTATAATTTCAAAAGTGTGATTTATTTTAAAGGACAAAAATACATTGGCCAAAAACATTCACAAAAATTACAACAGAAAGCAAAACAACATCACGTAACACAGAGCTTTACATCTCGGAATTACTTCGTCCAGCCTCCCCTGGCGTATGGCGCGTGCCCAGAATGCTTGCAGGGGCTTTTCCTCTCTGGGAATCGCAACACTGAGTCTCTGAAAGCGAAAGCTGGTCGCCTGTGTCAATGTGGTTTCTTGGGTATGCTGGAGCTTTTTCACCCAGCTCTTTGAGGACCTTTAGAGCAACCACTTTGCCCAGGCTCCCAGGGTCTCCGACCCTATTGGAATGAAAGGTTATACAAACGGGCAAGTCTTCAAATTTTCGGGTATTCTGAGGTTTCTTCCCTTTGCTTGGTCAGTACCTCCCCCGTCCACTACGGAGATATGGGGCAAGTATGGTTTGTCATGCCCATTTGGGTAAATACCACAGGTGTGTCCCAAGGCAATCTGCTTTCCCTTCCCTTCCAGGCGGAGAGCATAGTGGCTTCCCTCATCAGGGACGCTATTTTATGACTTCTGTTCCGACCTCTTGTACTTTGGGTTCCGTGAGCTGGGCAAAACGGGGCTGCTGGCGAGGCTTCTCTTTATGATGTTCATTGGACCTCCTCATGTCTGGGACATAACTCTTCCCTTCTGCTGTGTGACACACAAGCCATGAAGTCCGAATGATTCAGCTCTCGCCCTGCCGCAAATTTTCACATTTATTGTTCAGGAGAGGATGGGGATGCGGCTAGGCGAACGAGCAACACCAATCGCATATGGGCCTTGGGGTCGAAGGGGACGGGGTGCCAAAGAGGAATTGGGGAAAAACAGTAACAGGAAATCTCCTGAGTGTGGAGCCTTTCACTGCCAGGGCGGTGACGACAGCTTCGTCCTTTCCCGGCAATTGGAGGAATTGTGTTGGGCGATTTTTTCCATGATCGGTTTTGTCCAGAGGTTGTTTTGTGCTGTTTAGGAGGAGGTGGGTTCTACTGGGAGGAGTCTGATAAAGGGTGGTCCCAACCGAATCGCTGCTTCAGTAAACCTGGGGGGCTTTGAGCTCCTACCACGTCTCCTCAAGCGTTCGGGTACTATCTTCCTTGACTATGCAACCGGAGTTCAAACACGGAATGACAGAAAAAGGCACGGGTAAAAGAAGCAAATGGCATTGCTTTACCGCACCCCTTTATTACCAGGTCGCACTGGGAGGGTGCCTTGACTCCCCATTGGGCTTATTCATCCTCTAAGACAGGTTTAGTGCCTTCCTAAAAAAAGGTTGAATCTCGGTTGTGCGTCATATTCATCGAGTGTTGGTTGTCAAAAATGAGGGTGTCACACACCTCAAGAAAGTAAGTAGTGTCTGGCATAGTAAGAGCCCTTGTGAGAGAGACAGGCGCATCTGGGCATCAAGATCGCTTATTCTCTCCTCCATTCTCAATCAAAGGTCTAAATTCCCTTTGGTCCCTGGGGACAGTGTCGGTGGCCATTGGTGACCAGCGGTGCCCAAAGAGGGTACTGTTTGGGACGGAGTGGTTAGTTGCGACTTCCGGGAGGCTTCTTCCAACAGCATTGGCTTATTTCCTGGTTCGCAGTGATTGGATTTTTCACACTTGAGGGATTGAGGATGGAGTTCCCAAGTCTTTTCCCCTGTGCTTTTCACCCCAGTTGTAGGTCCCCACGAGGGACCTTCTTCAGTACCTTTTTGCCATGTAGTGCCGTCATCAGGGTACCAGATATTGAGCTCACTGGATAGGGCTGGAAAATTTAGTTCTATTTACTGTCAAGAGAAGAAGAGAAAGTGGAGCGAGTGGGTCACCTGCTGAAACACCCTCTGATGTTTGAATTTCATGTTTCTCCAAAAACAAAAAGAATTGAGGGTTTGCTGTAGGGCCGGCAGAATGAAGGGAAAAAGGGATGGGGAAACCGATCCGAAACAAGTGACCAAAAACGCATTTCTTCTCTTTCCACCTATTATAGGCATTTCTAAACAATTTCAAGTATGTTGACTATGGCCTGGTTCTTCTGGTAGGGTCCCTGAGGAGGGCCCTTGCGGCATGAGCTGAAGCTTCACTGCCTTGAGGAGACCCCCAAGCCCAGTTGGTTGTGGCTTGAGTAAAGTGGGCAGGCTTCTAGAGGGGGGGGGGGGGGCGAATGTTTCTCATGCGCTTTTGCACTAGACGGCGGAAGGGTGTTTTCCCAAACTGCACTGGGTTCTGAATTCCCCATCCCTCTCACTTCCAAAGGCCCACCATAGTGAGGCTCCAAAAAAGAAGGTTTTTTAATTTCTTCGGGGATTTTTCGCCAGCCAGGTCAATTGTTGACGGAAGTTGTTAACTCGGTGAGACGAAATTGAGATGCAGAATTCACCGAGTATTGGTTTTTACCTCTCTCTGGAGGTGCTCTGAGGGTCGAATATCCAGTGTACCTTCCTGCCAGACCTGCTGGAAATGGACACCATCGAATCGGAAAGGTCTAATAAAAGGCTATAGGACTTCCGATTTTGACAAAATTAATTGAGTGTCAATGGATGGGGGGGTTTTCTGGTCTTCCTCAGGGTTTTGTCGTTGATGGGCTTGGGTGTCCCTGGTTGGATGCTTGTCTCCTAAGTTGGTTGGAACGTAATGGGTCTCATCCTTGGGGGGGGGGCTACAGTGTCATCACTTGTAAATATATTCTTATTGCTCCCACTGTGTTTACCTTCGATTTTTTTGCTAACCTCGTGCGCAAATAGTTTCATTTTCAGTGGGATTTTTTTGGGTCTACTCTTGGATTTCCTGTGAATTGATGGGGCAGAAGAGGGGGGACACAGTTGGTCCGTTCCATGGGTAGTTGGCGCCACTGCCTTGAATTAACTGGAGGTGGTTAGCAGTTTTGCCTCGCTCTTTCAGGGAAAAATGCCAATGACATGACCAAATTACCGAAACAAAGAGTAGGTATGCGCCATGATTGGATTTGGTGTCTCGGGCTTCTAAGTTGGGTGGAACCTTCCATTCACCGCTTAAGGAAGGTCTGTGTAATTTCCTGCTCGCCATTATTGGGGCGATTCCGCTTTAGGGGATGGAGGGATAGTGTTACTGCTTCAGTGGATTGAATTGCCAAACAGAAGGTTATCGCATAGTAGACGAGGTTGCCATTGGAATTGTCATCTGCTGTGGAGGTGTGGGTGTCTTCTGCTGGGGACATATGATGATCCCGCACCACCCATTTTGTGTGGGCCACGAATGCGTCCAAACCCTGTGCGAGGCTCTCGAAAAAACTTCCTCCCACACACCTGTCATGTGCCCTCTTCTTTTCCGTGTTGGGTGCATTGTTTCCACTGGGCTTTTGTGGGCTGGATGGCTTCATTCATTCTGCCATTACACAGAACTATGTTGGTTAGCCCAGGTCATAGGGAGAAAATGGCGCATGGCCCACTTTACGCATGTGTTTCATGGTGGTGGTAGGGGAGGAGGGAGGGGTGTCTCCCGTTCTTGTGGTGGGCGGTGGAGGAAAGGGAGGAGGTGGAAACATGTGTGATGAGGCGGAGTAGGGCACTCTCACTCCCTCCAGGACAAGTCACTATTACACCACAATGCTTCTGTGCACGTGTTTAACTATTAACCCCCTTTGCTCTGTGCACAGCCACACTATCAACGGGACACACCGGCTATGTATTCCACATGCTATGGCGCATATCATTGCACAATAACTATGCACTGTACACTATATACTATATACACTATACACCCACGGCGAACAAAAACACTCCATTATTGTACCGAAGCCACACGGTGTATGGCGTGACCTCCTTTGGGGGAAGGGGGGGGGACCTGGTTTTTACCCCTCAAACCTATGCCTCTCCAACCTCCATGAGGCCTCCAATCATACCGAACCTCTCCTACCCATAGGTGGATACATTATTGTTCCCTCACTGAATTATTCACATTACACAGAACTTTTCTTGATTTCTGAAGGAAAGAAATCTCAGAAGCCGAAATGCGGAGGCTTTTCTAGGCCCTTTCCAACACGACCTGCGATATTCCACACCAGCCTGTTGAATGATAATCCTGGTAGGTGTTCTTGATGGACGATATTGTGACAAAATTCCACAGGGACTGCCCACAGCCTCTCTCTGGCAGGGGAGGGCCAGAAATATATATATTTTATATATATATATCTTTATTATAATATTCTATATTATAATATATTTATATATATATAATATATATATATGTAAATATATGTATTATATATAATTATAATATATATTTAATCTCATATATAACATATATATATCTAATTCTATAACTATATTAAGTACTATATATATATTATAATATATATATATATATCTATTATTATTATTTTTTTATTATTAACACAACTGGCCGATACCACAAGGCAGGGTGGTCCGAAAAAAAAGAAAACTATTCAACCATCATTCACTCCAAACAACTTGTCTTTGCAGAAAGAGTGCTATTACGCACTACAGTATTTTAGCTGCAGCTTTAACCACCCCTCCTTCAGAGTGCAATGCCCACTGTTACTTCCATCTCAGGACTTCAAGTCCGGCCTGGCCGGTTTCCTGAATCACTCATAATGTATAACTATGGCTCAACCACTCCAATAACAAGCACGTCAAGTATTAAAACACAATTTTGTTCTCCATTCACTCCTATATCAAAGACACGCTCGCGCATTTGCCCGCTGTGGTGAAAGAAATTTTCTCCAGGAGGGGGCGGTAATAGCCCCTTCAGCCTTTTTCAGCCCTTACAAGCCTGAGGGGGGCCCAGCCCTCTCAGGAAAGGGGAAATCTTCTTGTTTACTGCTACAGCGGAGTAATTGATCGCAGATGCAGTAACAAGTATGTGACGTGGTCAAAAAGCGGACGCAGCTCCTTTGCAGGTCCAGTGTTTGCAGAGTGTATTTTTAATAAAGAGGACAGTACATCTCTTACTTTGCAGGGGGACAATTATGGAAAATTCCTGCTCCATTGTATTACCATAGTAAACGATAGTGGAACATTGTTGTTCTAATATTGCTTAGACACAAAAATAGATTACACATTCTGCTTTGCCTTCATGGACGGAAATGCAAGGAAAAGCAAAGGTTACTTATGTCAGCTTTTCCTTTGTGCTGGGGGGCAGTAACGGCGTGGAGCGTGAGGCATCTTCAGGATTACTTTTGACTCTACTGCGAGTGACACTGTTGGCCAGGATAAACCAACAAAGGAACGATTTCTAGTGCCGTTTTCGTGTGAACAATGTGTCTCATAAAAACACTACTAAATGAAAACCATTAAGAGGATGTGTGAATCAGCTTCTAGTGATAAGGACTGTGGAACAAGAGAAAAAGACAAATCTTGTGGAACCAATAGTTTCCAGTGTGGCGTAATTTCCTAGATTATGGAAGGACGAGGACAAACCAAAAACGATACTTTAGCATCTATCAAGTCAACCGGATTACCTGTTCGACAGGTGTGAAGGGAACAACAATTAAGCTTCTCGCTTACACGAACAAGGTAGGTAGGTTACGCATTTCTTGTAGTATGGGGGACTGCGCAGTTCTTCGAGTTGCAAGAAGTTTGTAATCAACCTATTGTCGGCAGTTAGGCAGTTAGGTGCGGGACTTTTGATTCCACACATAGTACGGTTTGTCATCCAGCAGTGAATGAAAATATGCTGACATTTAAACTCCCCTAGGTGTAATTTAATGTATTACATATTATGATTCTAATTCCAGCCCATAGAGAGGTTGATCATTACAAAACAATTTCAACACCTTCGTCTAGCACGGGCGTGGGAGGACGATTTGCTGTTCTTTTATCAGCTATGTATTCTTTATCTTTAAAAATTTATAACTTATATCATGGTTGATAAAAACCCAATTTCTCACTATTCCGCTGGAAGTTCCAAGCCCCTCGCACACAAAACATTCGTTTTACACCCTCCCTCCAACCTTTTTCCTAGGCCGGACCCCTACCCGCTTTCTGCCACTAGAGTTGATTTACACTTTTTGAAGTCAATGTCTTTTCGCTCCATTTCTTCTCTACATGTCCGAAACACCGCCTCCCGATATATATAAATTATATATATATTTATATAATATTATATATATAAGTATAATATATATATATATATTATATATATATATAGATATATAGAATACTTATATCTAATATATCTATATTATATATAATATATATTATATATATATTATATATTTATTTAATATATAAATATATTATTTATATAAGATAATGTATATGCAAAAAAACAACACCCACTATGAAAGGAATAGGGATATTCAAGCGCCTTTTCGTGACTACTCACATTTATCAGGAAGTTTGGATATGGCAATGGGAAATCCTCTTTCACTGTTCGTAGTACCATACATGGGAATTTTTTGAAAACAAGGGTTGCTTAAACACAAAATCCTCCCTAATAGGGCTAATGGTTCAGATAGTTGATGATATTTTTTCTGTGTTCTTATGCCCAAAAATGTGAGAGATTTTTCCTCCATTTTCTTGGGAATTCAATAGGCTTAGCCCAAATTTATATTTTTTGTCGACTTAAACTTTAGTTGAGTTTTTGCTAGAAAATAATCATTGCCTTTTCTAGATGTTTTTAAATTAGTGAAAGGGTATAATGAATTTCAAAATTAAAATTTTACAAGTAAACACTACAAATAAAACTGTTCCTATGTCCATAATTATTTCTCCTCGTCATCAAGATGAGTAAAACTGTTCTGTTTCTTTCATACAATGTTTTTTGAGGAGCTTTACGACTTTGTAAGTCCTTGAAGTTTCTAGAGAGGAAATATCCAAAAATTTATGAAAATAGGGAATGATTTTAAAAATACCCAAGGAAATGTTAATTGATAAATCTTTTAAAGGTTGCTAGGAAACACTTTTATAATCCAAAAAAAGGGCAACCAGGCCTTTCTTCAACTAAAAAATTATGTTGGTTCTCCCTTACCATGAAAAAAAACTTGGTTGATATGCCTTCTCTTTTCGTAGGACTTTATAAATATTAACGTTGTATTCGACATATTGATCAAGTAAAAAACACTTTTGATTAAGATTCCCCCAAAAGAGGCTGATGGGGAATGTGTCCTATAAAGATTCCTTGTAAAAATTTGCGAGCGATAAAAGTTTCATTACGGTTCAAATGGTTAAAAATCTCTACAACTTTAAAAAGATTTAAAACAACATTAAATATTGCATTAGAACTGGCTACAAGATTCCAAATGGCTATTTATTCATGTAAGAGATTTTAACATCCAATTTGATATTTCAAAAAAGTTGAGAAATGTAGTATCAAAAGCACGTTCCATGGTCGACAGGATATAACTTGAAGCTGTTTCTAAAAATAGCAGTTTTTTGACAATAATATGAATATTGTCCTTTGTTTATATTAAACTTAGATCCATTCTAATTTAATAAGGAATGTGGGTAGAATTTAATAATACATGGACAGAAAATAAATAGCTTGGGGGTTGAGTTTTGCCACAAAGGACCTGTCACTAGTTGGCTCGCCGCGCGTCAAAGTGTTTAACCGTTGTGGGAATCTGATAGTGAGGTGCTGGCCGGGACCCTTATATAGATTCCTTGGATGCTTCACATATATAGTTCCTTGATAATTGTGAGTAGTCACGAAAAGCGCTTGAATTTCTCTATTCTTTGTCCAAGAGTGGTTGTTTTGCATATTTTGAAATCAACCTGTTTTTCTGTGATCTTATTGATATATATTTTAATTATATTATTATATATATATATATATATATATAAATATATTTAATATTATATATATAATATATATTATAGATATATACGTTATAGATATATATATATATATATATTATATATATATATATTATTATATATATATATATATATATTATTTATATACTTATATATTTGTTATAATATCTTATATATATATTAAACTAGATTAATATATATATATTATATTATTATTATAATTACATAATATATATATATTGGAAAAGAAAAGGGGGGAAGGTACTAGGTATTGGGCGGCGATGATAGCATAGTATGTCCATTTTATATAAAAAGGGAAAGGGGAACAAAAGAAGATTGTAAATATTATCGAGGAAATAAGTTTTTCACTGGGAGATATACCGGAAAAAAAGTATACGGTAGGGTTATAATTGAAAGGAGACATAGAGGTAAGGGACAGGAAATTGTAGGATTGCGGAATGACCCAGGGGGCTTCAGAGAAGTGAGTAGGGGAATGGTGTTGATCAAGTGATTACATTGAAGCTATTATGTGACCCAGTTTATTAGATAAAGGTAGGGAAGATTTTTTCTTGCATTTATGGATTTAGGAAAAAAAAGGCATATGATAGAGGGATTAGAGGGCGCAATGTGGCAAGATGATGCAGTATATGGAATAGGTATGGATGTTTACTAAATGTTGCTAAGAGATTTTTTGAGGATTTGAGGGCTCAAGTTAGGGTGTGTAGAAGAGAGGGAAAAGACTTCCCGGGGAAAAAGGTAAGGTTTAGAAAGGGATGGTGTATATATGTCACAATGGTTGTTAATATAAATTATAGATGGGTTTTGAAAAGAAGTAAATTCTAGGGTGTTTTCGGGAGAGGGGTGGGATTAAAAATTATGGGGAAATTCAAATTCAAAATGGAATTGACCAGTTACTTATGTTTGCTGATTAGTCTGTGCTATATGGGGACTCTAAAGAAGAAATTGCAAAGGGATAGTGGATGAGTTTTCGTAGAATGTGTGTTATGTAAAGTTTTAAGAGAAGGAATTAGAAAAGTTGGACGCGTGACACTAGAAAAGAGTAAGGTTAAGGGTGCTGAGGGGGTTAATCAAATTAATTAATGATTTAGATAAAGAAGAAAAAATTAGGATATCCAATTGGGGAGAGAGGAGGGGGTAAGTAAAGGCGAGGTAGTATAGGGAAAGAAAAAGAAGTGAAATAGTTTTCAGAAACTTGGGATGTTGACATTGTCGGCGGATTTGGGATTTATGAAAAGGATGGGTATTTAATCATAGAATGATGAGGGGAAAAAAAGATGAGTGTGCGTTTGAGGTATTATGAGGAGGTCAAAAACGTTATCTATGGAGGTTAAAGAAGATAATGAATGAATGAAAAGTTTAGTAAGTTACCCAACTTCTCCTTATTATGGATGTGAAGCGTGGGTGTGGTTTAAATTGCCAGCAGCGAGAGAGGGGGACGGTTTCGGTTGGAGGCAGTGGAGATGTCCGTCTAAAGGGCAATGTATGTTGGTTTGTTGTGTGGTGTAAAATATTATGCAGGAGAAAGAAAAAATAACTTCGGAGTTGGAACATTAGAGGAGACGGTTTTTTGTTTGTGGAGTTTGGAGGTAATAAAAAGCATTAGTCAGGGGGGCAGAAGAATAAATAGGAAGAGGGGTTGTTTGAGAGATGATTTATGGTCATTTGCAGAAGGAATGGAAATCAAAGTAGAAAGTATAGAAATGACATGGAAAGCATGTTTATTATAAATCTATTAGAGGGGAAAGAGAAAAAAGGAGGCGGGAAGAAAAGGTAGGGGTTAGGGGGGGGTTCGGTCGTGGTTCGGTCGTCCTCCGAAAGGGTTTGGAAGCGGGGGGGTTTATTTTGTAAGGTAGAATGTGTTAGGTAATTTAGAGGGGGTATTATTTAATTTGTAATTATGTGTATAATGTAAAAGGGGTTAATTGGGTTAATAAAAGGAGGTTTTGGGTTGGCTCCGAGGGGGGTGGACCACTTCCAGCAAGTTCGTTGCATGCGCGTGTTTAAGATAGGAAGTGAAATAATGGATACGGAGGACACGAACTAGATACTTGAGGGACCTGGGACGATCTGCTGGAGTGTCCAAAGGCCGGGGTAATATTTAGTGAAGAGATTCAGGGGGCGGGAAAAACCGGGTTTATTGTTTATTTTTAATATTTGTCGGCGTGAGAGTCCTGGATAGGGAAGAGTACATGCCGGCACTTTAAAGGAGGGGTGTAGGGGGGTGTTTGGGTTACTTGGCAAGTTTGGTGGGATATGTTGTGTATCTGTATAACATATATGCTTTTCTAAACTGTTAGTTATTCTGTAGCACACTACTGCAAAAACAAGTGAATAATGTGTGGTGTGGTTTCAGTGATGAATGATGATGAAAGTATTTTTCTTTTTGGGGATGATCTTTCTTTTTTGGGGTCACCATTCTCGCGTGGGAGGTCGGCCCGACTTGGTTGGAAAACAAAAAAAAATAAAATATTTTTTTATATATATATATATATATATATAAGATATATATATATATATAAAATATTTATATATTATTATATATTATATTATATATGCTTTATATAATTTACTAATATATAAATTTATATTATTAATATATAATTAGATCTATATATTACCTATATTATAAATTATTATATATTTATATATTATATATTATTATAATATTATTATTAATATCTTTTATATTTATATGTTTTTATTTTATTTTATATATATATATATATATAATATATATTTATTATATATTCTATATTATATTACTATATATATTATAATATATATAGAGTAAATTCTAATATAAATATATTTAAACATATATTAATATTTAAAATATATTATATCTATTGGAATAAATTAATCCGGCCATGCCGAAACCGACCTTGAGTCCTAGTGGGAGATGGGGAAGAAGTTTGGAAGTAGTTCAGTGCCTTGGCACTTGGAAGGGAGGGGGTTGTGGCGTTTGTTCATTGGTAGCCGTTTAAAAACTGTAGTGTATGTAAATGTTTGTAAAGTCCACCCCGATTCTGGCAAGTGACGCAAGTGATGGAGTGGTAAAGATGGTTGTGAGTTGAAAGTTTTTCTTTATCGGGGGCACCTGCCCATTGTTGGGAATCAGCCAGGAGATAATAAAAAAAATAAATATATATATTATATTTATATAAATATATATATATATATATTTATATTTATATATATATAATATATATATTATATATATATTTATATATATTATCTCATTATATATATATTTATAATATATTATAATGACTATATATATATCCATAATAATATGTTATTAATATATATATAATTATAAATATATATAATATATATATAAATAATCTATAAATTATTATTATATATATATATATAATATATAAAATGATGTAGGGCGAGAAATGACAGTAGGTTAGTTGAGATTATGTATTGGTAGATTTTAAAAGGGGACTGTTGAGTAGACTTTCAGGATGTACATGTTTATAGAGGTGGACACAGGGATAGATAGATCCTTTTCTGTTGTAGCGTACAGTTGAGAGTTAAAAAGGTAAGATGGATACAAGGAGAAAAGAAAGCAATCAGGTAACAAGAGAGAGGTGTTGGTTTGTAAAACTAAGAGAGGAGGCAGGTTAGGGTAGGTATAACAAGAATTGGAGGATCGATGGGGGCTAATGAGCGGCATAGGCCAATGGTGTCGAAGAGGTATGGGGTAGGTTTAAAAAATGTTCGTGTTAGGTAGTGTTCAGGGCCAGTAAGTTATTAGGGGTACAAGGAAAAGTGGGTGCAGGATGGGGAAGAGGATGCGATTGGTGAATTGGATGCTGTAAAGAGGTAGTAAGAGGAGAAAAAGGTAGCATTATGATAAGTTTTTACAAGTAGAAGTGTGAAGGGAGGGATGGGATTGGCGAGGAGGAAAAGAGAGAGGTTAAGAGGTGGTTGAAAGCAAATGAAAAAAGCGAGCAAATGAGAGGTCGGGTAGATGTTATCAACAAAAATTTTTGTTTGAAAATAAGAAAAGTTTTGGAGTTGAGATTAAACAAGTTTAAGAAAGCTAGAGCCAACAAAATGGATTTGGTCAGTTAAAAAAATAGGAGAGGAGATGTTATTAAATGGAGAGTTTAGATGGTATTGGGAAGATGGAGGGATTATTATTTGAGGAATTTTAAATGTTGGATGGAAAGATAGGGATGCTTGTGATTCGTGTATAGGGGCAAGGAGGGAAAAAGTTGTAGGAGGAGAGGAAGCGCCAGTGTGAGTTGGTGTGGGAGTTCGTGATGATGGCTGTAGGGTAAAATAAAGGGGGTAGCAGCCGGGAATTGATGGGATAAAGATAGGAAATGTTACCAACATGGTGGGGATATAGTTTTGGAAGATGGTTGGTGCATATTAAATATATAA
>NC_069415.1:60403055-60493536 GCF_026875155.1 Cherax quadricarinatus | reverse complement strand
TGGATTTCCCGCAAAGGCCGTAGGGCTCTGCAGTCTTAAAAGTAATTGGGTCTTTTTAACATGGGCCAGAAGTTCTGATGCAGTCTTTGGGGTTGTTTAATTTTCCCCCGGCCATTAGGTCGCTGCCCCTTAGATAACTTGGGTGTTAACTGTATTTGCCAAAGGGGCTGCTGCCGTCTTAGGGTTTTTGGGGTCTTCCAGCATGGGCCCGTAGCTTGGGTTTTCCGCCTTAGGAATGGGTTGGGTTTTACCAGGATGTCCAGTAGGGCTGCCCGCAGTCTAGGAGAAAGTTTTATCTTCCCCGCACGGTCAGTAGGTTACTGCAGCCTAAGACTAAGTTGGATCTTTCCCTTTCGGGGCCCTAGGTCGGGTGCAGCTTAGGATAGTTGGAGCTTTTCCCCGCATATGCCAGTAGGTCTGCTGCGTTTTTGGGTAGGTTGGATCTTCCCATTTTTACCGAAGGTCCATCTTAGGATAAGTCGATTTCACAGTATAATTTTGGTCTGTGGTTTGCAGCACGAGTAAGTTTGGGTCTTCCCACATGGGCCCGTAGCTCTCTGCAGTTTTGGAGTAATTGGATCTTTCCCAACTGCTCCGTAAGGGGGGTGCCAAATCTTGGAAGTAGGGTTAAAAAACCCCCAAAAGGTCCATAGGTCTGCTAAAGTCTTAGGAGTTAGTTGGATATTCCCACATAGGCCATTAGGTCTGCTGTATCTTTTAATACTTGGTCTTCCCAGCATAGAAAGCAAAAAAGCAGTCTTTTTAGTAAGTTGGATATTTTCCCAAAATTGGCCAGTGGTCTGCTGCAGCTTAGTAGTAATTGGTCTTCCAAGCATGGGAATAGGTTTGGCTGCTGTAGTCTTAGGGGAAGTTTAGATCTTCAAAGGAAGGGCCCGTAGGTTGCTGCATTTAGGAGTGAGTTGAATCTTTCCCCCACGGGCCACACGGCCCCCTGCAGTTTGAACAATTTTAATCTTCCAGCAGGGCCCAAAAATCGCTGAGTCTTAGGAATAAAAAAGGTTTTCCCGCATGGTCCCTAAGTCCCGCGTCTTGGAGTAAACTGGATCCTCCCAGCTTATGCAGTAGGTGTGTCAGTCTTTGGGTTTTGTTGAATCATCTCAGCATGGGGCCCGTGGTCTTCTTCAGCGTAGGAGTTAGTTTGGAATTCCCCCCTAGGCCATTAGGTCTGCTGCAGTCTTTTTCATAAGCTGGGGTCTTCCCCCATGGGGAAGTAAAAAACGCTGCATTAAAGTTTAATTGGGATCTTCCAAACATGGTCCCGTAGGGCTGCTGCAGTCTTAGGAGTATTTTGGTTTTCCCCCAAAAGGGCTAGTAGGCTGCCTTTAGAAATAAGGGACTTCCCTGTACGGGCCCGAATGCGGATAAGTCTAGGGGTAAGTTGGTCCTACTCGCATTGGCCACAGGTCCCGTGCATATTAGGAGTATGTTGGGTCTTCCCAGCATGGCCGTAGGTTGCTGATTTTAGGGGAAAAGGGGATTTCCCCCTGAGCTATTATCAGCTGCATCTTTTGGGGGGGAAATTGGGTCCTCTCAGTTTGTGCCATTTTGTTTTTGCCATCTTTGGAGTAAGTTGGATCTTTCCCGCATTGGGCAAAGGGGTGGTGCTCAGTCTTAGGAGTAGGGGCATCTTCAAAACATGGGGCCCGTAGGTCTGCTTTAGTCTTACGAGTGAGTTAATCTTCCCTAAGGGCCAGCAGGGTTTCTGCATTTAGGAGTAAGTTGAAACTTCCCACATGGACCAGTAATCTGCTGCAGTCTTTGGGGTAAGCGGGCTTTAAACTGGGCCCAAAGGGCGCTGCAGCCTTGGGGGATAGTTTGATCTTCCCAGCATGGGGAAGTAGGTTGCTTTCAGCTTTGGGTTTTAAACTATCTTCCTGCATGGTCAGTATGTCTCCTGCAGTCTTTGAAAAATTGGACATCCCTCTGGGGCAGTGGGGAGCTGCAGCCTTTGGTAAGTTTGATCCCCCTTAAGGGCCCGATATACCCGTTTGGATAAGATGATCTTATAAACTTGGCCCAGTAGGTTTGCTCACTTAGGGGTAATTTGGATCTTTCCAGCATGGGCCCGTAGGTCTGCTGCAGTCTAAAAGTAAGTTGGATCTTCCAGCAAAGGCCAGTAGGTTTGCTGCTCTTTAAAAGTAAGTTGGATCTCCGTGGGCCAGTATTTTATCGTCTTAGGAGTTAGCGAAAATTTTTTTACCCAGGCCATTGGGTCTGCTGCAATCTTAGTAGTAAAGTTGGGTGTTTCCCCCATTTTCCATAGGGTTTGCTGCCGTCTTTGGGGTAAATTGGATCTTCCTAGCTAGCCTTCTCTGGGTGCTACACCCTATAATTTGGGTTGGATCTTCCCCAGGGTGTGGAGAGGTCGCGCAGTCTTAGGGAAAAGTTTGGTCTTCCCCCACGGTCAGTAGGTCTATGCAGTCTTAAGACTAAGTTGGATTTTCCCTTTCATGGGCCCGTAGGTCGGCTGCAGTCTTAGGGTATGTTTGACCTCCCCGCAATGCCAAAGGTCGCTGCAGTCTTTGTAAAAGGTTGGATCTTCCCAGTTTTTACCATAGGTCCGATGCAATCTTGGAGTAAGTTTTTTCTTCCCAGTTAAAGCCAGTGGGGCTGGTGTTGCAGCTTAGGGGTAAGTTGGGTCTTTTAAGCAGGGCCGTAGGTCTGGTGCATCTTTGGATAAATTGGGTCTTCTCAATGGGCCAGTACTTTCTGCGTCTTAGGAGTAATGGATCTTCCCGCTTGGGCCGTAAAGGGGCTGCACTCTTGGAAGTAGGGAAAATTTCCCCAAAAGGTCCCCCGTAGGGGCTGCTCAGTCTTAGGAGTTAATTGGGTATTCCCCCTATAGGCATTGGCGCGCATCTTTGAAGTAAATTGGATCTTCCCCCATAAGGCAAGAAAACTGCGTCTTTGGAGTAAGTTGGATATTTTCCCAAAATTGGCCATTAGGGGTCGCAGTCTTTGATAAGTTGGACTTCCCCGCTGGGTCAATAGGTTTTTTCCCGAGTCTTAGGAGTAGTTTAGATCTTCAAAACAAGGGCCAGTAGGTCTCTCATTCTTAGGAGGAGTTGAAATTTTTCCCCGCACGGGGCCCCACGGCCTTTCGTCTTAGAAGCAAGTTTTATTTCCCCGCAGGGGCCCAAAAATCTGCTGCAGTCTTTGGAGTAATTGGATCTTTTCCCCACGGTCCAGTAAGTCGCTGCGTCTTACGAGTAAGCTGGACTTCCCAGCTTTTTGCCCCTAGTGTGCTGCAGTCTTACGATTAGTTGGCATTCCCCATAGGCCCCTTTTGGGCTGCTGCAGTCTTTGCAGCAAGCTGTACTTTTCAGCATGGGCAAGTAGAAAAACGCAGTCTTTGAATAATTGGGGTCTTCCCAAAAATGGGCCAGTAGGTCTGCTGCAGTCTTAGGAAAGGGTGAATCATCCAAGCATGAGCCAGTAGGGCTGCTGCAGTTCGTGGTAATTTGGGTCTTCCCAGTTCTGCCCTAAATCTTCTGCCGCTTAAATAATGTGGGGAAATTCCCCCATGGCCAGTAGGTTGGGTGCTTCATCTTTGGGTAGGTTGGATCTTCAAAGCACGGGCCCGTAGGTCTGGTTCTGTCTTAGGGGTGGTTGAAATCTTCCCCGCAGGGCCAGTCGGGAAAGCTCAATTTTAGAAGGGGAAATTTTTATTTTCACGTTTTGGGGAAGGGGGGGCGCTTAGTCTCAGTGTAATTGGATTTCCGAGCATGGGCCAGTAGTTTGCTGTATCTTTGGAGTAAATTGAAACTTTTCCCCGCATGGGGCCGCGGTCTGCTGCAGTTTTTGGGGTAAATTGGATTTCCAGCGGGTCATAGGTCTGCTGCACCTTCAAGTAAGTTAATCTTCCTAGATTTATCATTAGGTTGCTGCAACTTAGGAGATGTTTGACTTCCAATCACGGGACAGTAGGCTGCGTCCCGTCTTTTAAATTTTTGGATCACGGGCATGTGCCCTCGGTCTGTTGAGTTTTAGGAGAACTGGATCCTCCCAGCAAGGGGCCCCGAGATCGGGGTGCTGCAGTCTTTGGAATAATTTGTTTTCCCATTTTGGACAGTAGGCGATCAGCTCAAATTTAAATTGGATCTTTCCTGAATGGGCCCCCCAGGGCTGTTTAATATTAGGAGAAGTTGGTTCTCCAGCAAGGCCCAAAGGGCTTGGTGTCTCTTTGGGGTAAATTGGTTCTTCCCCGAAAATTTCCATAGTCGCGCGTCTTAAAAGTAAGTTGTCTTAACAAAAGGGTATAGTTCTGCAAAAAGTTTAAGGGGTAAAATTGGGGCTTCCCCGACTGCAAGTAGGTCTCCTGCAGTCTTAGAAGAAAGTTGGAATTTCCCAGTATGGGCAGTGGTTTTCTGCAGTCTTAGGTAAGTTGGATCTTCCCAGAGGGCCAGTAGGGGCGCTGCAGTCTTAGGGTCATGGTTTTTCCTCCATTGGTCAGTAGGGCGCTGCAGTTTTTCATAAAAAATCTTCCCTGATGGGTCAAAAGGGCTATTCATCTTTGGATAATTAGGATCTTCCCCGCATGGCCCATTAGGTCGCTGCATTTAGGAGTAAGTTGGACTTCCCCGCATAGGTAATAGGTCCTTTTCAGTCTTTTGGGGAAGTTGGTCTTTCCAATAAAGAGCCCTAGGTCGCTTCATCTTTCAATAAGATGGATTTCCCAGCATGGTCCAAAAGTCGCTGCAGTTTTGGAGTAAAAATTGGGGCTTCGAGCATGGGCCAGTAGGGCTGCTGAGTTTTGGAGTAAGTTGGACTTCGCAGTATATTCCAGTAGGTCTGGGGCTGCAGCCTTTTGGAGGTTGGATCTTCCCCCATGGGTAGTAGGTCTGCGCAGTCTTAAGAGAATTTTGGACATCTAAGCATGGCCCAGTAGTTCTGGTGCAGTCTATGGGGTAATTTGGATCTTCCCAGCAAGGCCTTTTAGAAGTAAATTGTATCCAGTCAGGGGTCAATAGGTCGCTGCAGTCTTAGGAGTAAGTTGGATCTTCCCTGAAACGGGACAAGTTTTCGATACAGTCTTAGGAGTAAGTTGGATCTCTCAGCATGGCCAGTAGTCTGCTGCAGTCTTAGGAGTATTTAGAATTTCCACTAAATGGGCTAGTAGGTCTGCTGCAGTCTTATGAGTAAGTTGGATCTTTCCTGGCGGGCCAGAAGGTCGGATTACAGTCTTGGAGAAAGTTGGATCTACTCGCATTGGCCAGTAGGTCTGCCGCAGCCTTAGATATAGCTGGATCATCCAGCATGAGCCAGTAGGTCTGCTACAGTCTCAGTGTAAGTTGAATTTCCCTATTGGGTCAGTAGGTCTGCTTTAGTCTTACGAGTAAGTTGGTATCATCCCATCATGCCAGTAGTCCTGAAGTCTTAGGAGTAAGTTGATCTTCCAACATGGCTCAGTAAGGTTTGCTGCAGTCTTAGGAGTAATTTGAATCTTCCCAGAATGGCCAGTATTTCTGTTGCAGTCTTAAGAGTACAGTTGGATCTTCCCAGCATGGGCCAGTAATTCTGCTGCAATTTTAGGAGTTAGTTGGATATTCCCACATAGGCTATAGGTCTGCTGCAATCTTAGGAGAAAGTTGGATCTTCTCAGATGGGCCAGTAGGAAACTGCAGTCTTAGGAGTAAATTGAATCTTACAATCGTGGGCCAGTAGGTCTGTTGCAGTCTTGGGACTAAGATGGATCTTCCCAGTATGTGCCAGTAGGTCTGCTGCCGTCTTAGGAGTAAGTGGATTTTCCTAGCATAGGTCCAGAAGGTCTGGCTGTTTCAGTCTTAAGAGTAGTTGGATCTTCAAAGCATGGCCAGTAGGTCTGTGCAGTTTAGGAGTGAGTTGCTTCTTCCAGCATTGGACCAGCAGGTCTGCTTGCAGTCTCAGGAGTAAGTTGGAATCTTCACAACAGGGCAGTAGGTCTGCTACAGTTTTAGGGTAATTGGATCTTCCCAACATTGGCCAACAAGTCTGCTGTAGTCTTAGGAGAAAGTTGGATATTCCTAGCATAGGTCTAGCAGGATTCTGCAGCTTATGGGTCAGTTGGATCTTCCTGCATGGGCCAGTAAGGTCTGCTGAGTCTTAGGATTAAGCTGGATCTTCCCAGCATGGGTCAGTAGGTCTGCTGTAGCCTAAGAGTAAGCTGAATCTTTCTAGCATAGTCATTAGGTCCTGCTGAGTAGTGAAGTTTAATCTTCCATATGGGCTATTAGGTCTGCTTCATTTAGACAACTTGGATCTTCACTGCATGGCCAATTTAGGAGTAAAATTGGATCTTCCATCATGGGCCATTAGTTCTGCTGCAGTCTTGCAGTAAGTTGGATCTTCCGACTATGGTCAGTAGGTCTGCTGCTCAGTCTTAGGAGTAAGTTGGATCTTACACATGGGCCGGTAGGTCTCGCTACTGTAACTTAGGAGTAATTTTATCTTCCCACTATTGGTCAGTAGGTCTGCTGCAGTCTATAGGAGTAAATTGGATTTTAACAGCATGGCCGGAAGGTCTCGCTACTGCGAATTAAGAGTATTTTTATCTTCCCAGTATTGGCCAGTAGGTCTGCTGCAGTCTTAGTTGTAAGTTGGATCCTCCCAGCATGGCCAGTAGTTCTCGCTGCTCCGTCTTAAGAGTAAGTTGATCTTCCCAGATGTCCAGTAGGTCTGCTCAGTTTTAGGAGTAAAGTTGGACCTTCCAGTACGGGCAGTGGTCTGCTGCAGTCTTAGAAGTAAGTTGGGTTTCCAGCATGGTCAGTAGGTGTGCTGCAGCTTTGGATAAGATGGATCTTCCAGTATAGGCCAATAGGTCTGCAGTAGTCTTAGGAGTAAGTTGATCTTACCAGCATGCGCGATTAGTCTGCTGCGCGTTTAGGAGTAAGTTGCATCTTCCAGCATGTGCCAGGAAGTCATCTGCAGTCTTAGGAGAAGTTGGATCTCCATCATTGGCCAGTAGTCTGCTGCAGTCTTAGGAGCAAGTTGGATCTTCCTAGCATTGGTCAGTAGGTCTGTTGCAGTCTTATAATAAGTTGGATCTTCTCTCATGGGCCAGAAGGTCTGATACAGCCTCAGGAGTAAGTTGGATCTTCCAGCAGGCATCAGTAAGTCTGCTGCAGTTTTTGGAGTAATGGGATCTTCCGAGCATGGCCAGTAGGTCTGGTACAGTCTTAGAGTAAGTTGGATCTTCCCAGCATGGGCCAGTAGGTCTTCTGCAGTCCTTAGGATAAGTTGGATCTTCCCTGCATTGGCTAGTATGTCAGCTGCAGTTTAGGAGATAAGTTGGATGTTCCCGTATGTGCCAGAAGGTCTGCTGCAGTCTTAGGAGTTAGTTGGATCTTTCCAGCATGGCCAGTACGTCTGCTGCAGTCTTGGGAGTTAGTTGGATATCCCACAGACCAGTAGGTCTGCTGCAGTCTAGGAGTAAGTTGATCTTCCCAGCATGGCCAGTAGGTCTCGGCCGTCTTAGGAGTAAGTTGGATCTTCCAGCATGGCCAGTAGTCTGGCGTGCAGCTTTAGGAGTAGGTTGGATCTTCCCAGCTATGTGGCCAGTAGGTCTGCTGCAGTCTTACGGAGTTAGTTGAATCTTCCCAGCATGGGTTCAATAGGGCTTATGCAAGTCTTCGGAGTTAGTTGATCTTCCCAGCATGGGTCAGTAGGGCTGCTGCAATCTTAAGAGTAATTGGATGTTCTCTGCTTGGGCCAGTAGGTCGGATGCAGTCTTAGAGAGAATGTTGGATCTTCCATGCATGGCCTGTAGGTCTGCTGCAGTCTTTGCAGTAGGTTGGATCTTCCCAGTATTGGCCAGTAGGTAAGATGCAGTCTTAGGAGTATGTTGGATCTTCCCAGTATATTTCAGTATTTATGGTTGCTGCAACCTTAGGAGTAGGTTGGATCTTCCCAGCATGGGCCAGTACGTCTGCTGCCGTCTTAAGAGTAAGTTGGATCTTCTAAGCATGGGACAGTAGGTCGGAAGCAGTCTTTGGAGTAAGTTGGATCTTCCCAGCATTGGCCAGTAGGTCTGCTGCAGTCTTAGGAGTACGTCGGACCTTCCCTGAATGGGCCAGTAGGTTTGGCTGCTGCAGTCATAGGAGTAGTTTGGTTCTTCAAAGCATAGGCCACTAGGTCTGCTGCAATCTTAGGAGAAAGTTGGATTTTCCCAGCATGGGCCAGTAGGTGTGCTGCAGTCTTAGGAGTAAGTTGCTTCTTCCTAGCATTGGTCAGTAGGTCTGCTGCAACCTTTGGAGTAGGTTGGATCTTCCCAGCATGGGCCAGAATGTCTGCTGCAGTTTTAAGAGTATGTTGGATCTTCCCAGCATGGGCCAGTAGATCTGGGTGCTGCATCCTTAGGTGGAGGTTGGATCTTTTCAGCATGAGCCAGTAGGACTGACGCAGTCTTAAGAGTAAGTTGGATCTTCCCAGCATGGGCCAGTCTGTCTGCTGCAGTCTTAGGAGTAAGTTGTATCTTCCCTGCATTGGTCAGTAAGTCTGCTGCAGTCTTAGGAGTAGGTTGGTTCTTCCCAGCATGGGCCAGTAGGCCTACTGCACTCTTAGGAGTAGGTTGGTTCTTCCAAGCATGGGCCAGTAGGCCTACTGCACTCTTAGGAGTAGGTTGGATCTTCAAAGCATGGGCCAGTTGGTCTGCTGCAGTCTTAGGAGTAATTTGGATCTTCCCAGCATGGGCCAGTAGGTCTGCTGCAGTCTTAGGAGTAGGTTGGTTCTTCCCAGCATGGGCCAGTAGGCCTACTGCACTCTTAGGAGTTGGTTGGATCTTCAAAGCATGGGCCAGTAGGTCTGCTTCAGTCTTAGGAGTGAGTTGAATCTTCCCAGCTTGTGCCAGTAGGTCTACTGAACGTGTCTTCCTCTCTTCAAGACGCGTCACAGACATTGTATGCTGCAGAAATCTTGTTTTCTCTTCCAGCAACATGTATTGCAACCTCTGGATGCTTGAACTATTGCTTCACCTCTCAGTCACTAGTGTTGCAAGATGTGGATGCGACAAACCATACTCACTCTCGTAGCCACAAGTGTTGGCACCTTCAGTATTTGTGTTGCAAACCTTTTCTCCACCCCATCCAGTTACCAGCGTTGAAAACTCTGGATGTTGCAATACTTGCTCCCGTCTTAATCTTTCATGTGTTGCAAAATCTTGCTGCTCTCTCAGTCTTAACTGTTGCCAGTCTGTGCATAGTGCAAACCATCTTTTCCAGTTCAGTTGTTGCAACTTCATGACGCCGCAGAATTAAGGCCAGAAAGTAGACTGTCAGCGAAGACACATTACCAAACACTCAAGAAATTTGAAGACGAAGTTGTACAGATGAACAAAGAGAAAGATGGACGGGGGGATTGAACCTTGGTCCTGGTGGTGGCAGGTCAGCGCTATACCACTCAGCTACGTGGTCCTGGTGGTGGCAGGTCAGCGCTATACCACTCAGCTACGTGGTTCTGGTGGTGGCAGGTCAGCGCTATACCACTCAGCTACGTGGTTCTGGTGGTGGCAGGTTGAGCGCTATACCACTCAGCTACGTGGTTCTGGTGGTGGCAGGTCAGCGCTATACCACTCAGCTACGTGGTTCTGGTGGTGGCAGGTTGAGCGCTATACCACTCAGCTACGTGGTTCTGGTGGTGGCAGGTCAGCGCTATACCACTCAGCTACGTGGTTCTGGTGGTGGCAGGTCAGCGCTATACCACTCAGCTACGTGGTTCTGGTGGTGGCAGGTTGAGCGCTATACCACTCAGCTACGTGGTTCTGGTGGTGGCAGGTTGAGCGCTATACCACTCAGCTACGTGGTCCTGGTGGTGGCAGGTTGAGCGCTATACCACTCAGCTACGTGGTTCTGGTGGTGGCAGGTTGAGCGCTATACCACTCAGCTACGTGGTCCTGGTGGTGGCAGGTCAGCGCTATACCACTCAGCTACGTGGTCCTGGTGGTGGCAGGTCAGCGCTATACCACTCAGCTACGTGGTCCTGGTGGTGGCAGGTCGAGCGCTATACCACTCAGCTACGTGGTCCTGGTGGTGGCAGGTCGAGCGCTATACCACTCAGCTAGGTGGTCCTGGTGGTGGCAGGTCGAGCGCTATACCACTCAGCTACGTGGTCCTGGTGGTGGCAGGTCGAGCGCTATAACCATCAGCTAGGTGGTCCTGGTGGTGGCAGGTCGAGCGCTATACCCACTCAGCTAGTAGGTGGCCTGGTGGTGGCAGGTCGAGCGCTATACCACTCAGCTAGGTGGTCCTGGTGGTGGCAGGTCGAGCGCTATACCACTCAGCTAGGTGGTCCTTGTGGAGGCAGGTCGAGCGCTATATCACTCAGCTACGTGGTCCTGGTGGTGGCAGGTCGAGCGCTAAAGCGCTCTGCTACGTGGTCCTGGTGGTGGCAGGTCAGCGCTATACCAATCAGCTACGTGGTCCTGGTGGTGGCAGGTCGAGCGCTAAAGCGCTCTGCTACGTGGTCCTGGTGGTGGCAGGTCCAGCGCTATACAACTCAGCTACGTGGTACTAGTCGTCACAGTTCCAGCTCTCTACCTCTCAGCTCTGTGGTCCTGGTGGTGGCAGGTCCAGCGCTATACCACTCAGCTACGTGGTCCTGGTGGTTACAAGTCCAGTGCTATACCACTCAGCTACGTGGTCCTGGTGGTGGCAATTCCAGCGCTATACCACTCAGCTAGGTGGTCCTGGTGGTTACAAGTCCAGTGCTATACCACTCAGCTACGTGGTCCTGGTGGTGACAGGTCTAGCGCAATACCACTCAGCTACATGTTCCTGGTGGTGGCAGGTCCAGCGCTATACCGCTCAGCTACGTGGTCCTGGTGATGGCAGGTCCAGCGCTGTACCACTCAGCTACGTGGTCCTGGTGGTTGCAGGTCCAGCGCTGTACCATTCAGCTACGTGGTCCTTGCGGTTGCAGGTCCAGCACTATACCACTCAGCTAAGTGGTCCTGGTGGTGGCAGGTCCAGCACTATACCACTCAGCTACATGGTCCTTTTCTTGGCAGATCCAGCGCTATACCACTCAGCTAAGTGGCCCTGGTGGTGGCAGGTCCAGCGCTATTCCACTCAGCTACATGATTCTGGTTGTGGCAGGTACAGAGGAAATGGCAGAAATCGTACATCAAATTCAGTCATTAATGGAGTGGAACCACAGTCGATGGCCTCCACTCCAAATCAACAGTAGCAGATACTAATGCCGGAAAAAAGATCCCCCCCCCCGGTACCAACAATATCTCCAGTCAGATGACATTCTTCTTTGCAAATATACAGGGTCTAAAGCCAGCAACAAACAACAAAATACCTTTCATCCGTGGACTGCTTGCAGAGGCAAAGGCAATGTTCGCGGCTTTCACTGAGACCCACATAAAGGATCACTTGGACAACGAAATATGGATCCCAGGTTACAACCTCAACAGATGTGACAGAGTGAACAGGCAAAAGGGGGGGGGGGGTTGGCCTGTACATTGCAGAGTCACTTGTTTGCACAGAACTGCTTAATGCCTCAAATGATGTAGTGGAAGTTTTAGCAGTAAAGATCGAGAACCAAACCTAGTCATTGTGGTAGCTAACAAGCCTCCGGATGCAACATCCCAGCAATTCCAGGAACAGCTGTTAAAAATTGACCACTGTCTGGAAAATCTTCCAGCTCCTGCACCCAACATCTTGCTCCTGGGGGATTTCAACTTAAGGCACCTAAAATGGAGGAATATAGCAAATAATATTGTTGCAGTAATAACACCAGAGGCAGCTCTGATGAAAACTCACACTCACACGAGCTTTTAAATCTCTGCACAAAATTCAATTTAAACCACAAATAATAGAGCCTACTAGACTGGAGACTACACCTAGACCTCATCTTCACTAACAATGATGATCTGATAAGAAATGTCACCATATCAAAAACAATATGCTCAGATCACAACATAATTGACGTTCAGACATGTATGCGCGGAGCCCCAGACCGACATAATGAGATTAGTCACGAGGGAGCATTCACCAAATTCAACTTCAATAACAAAAACATAAAGTGGGACCAAGTAAACCAAGTCCTAACCGATATAAGCTGGGAAGATATACTAAGCAACACAGACCCCAACGTATGCCTAGAGCAGATTAACTTGGTGGCACTCGATGTATGCACAACGCTTATTCCTCTAAGAAAAAGGAGGAGTAGATATAAAATAGAAAGAGACAGGCGCTCCCTTTACAGGCGACGGAAAAGAATAACAGAGCGGCTAAAAGAGGTCAATATATCTGAAATGCGTAGGGAGACACTGGTCAGAGAAATAGCAAACATCGAACTTAAGCTAAAGGAATCTTATAGAAGTCAGGAATCGCGGGAAGAACTAAAAGCCATAAATGAAATCGAAAGAAACCCAAAGTATTCCTTCTCCTATGCCAAATCAAAGTCGAGAACAACGTCCAGTATCAGGCCCCTACTTAAACAAGATGGGTCCTACACAGATGACAGCAAGGAAATGAGTGAACTACTCAAGTCCCAATATGACTCAGTTTTTAGCAAGTCGCTAACCAGACTGAGAGTCGAAGATCAAAATTAATTTTTTATGAGAGAGCCACAGAATTTGGTTAACAAAAGCCTATCTGATGTTATCTTGACGCCAAATGACTTCGAACAGACGATAAATGACATGCCCATGCACTCTGCCCCAGGGCCAGACTCATGGAACTCCGTGTTCATCAAGAACTGCAAGAAGCCCCTGTCACGAGCCTTTACCATCCTATGGAGAGGGAGCAGGGACACGGGGGTCGTCCCACAGTTACTAAAAACAACAGACATAGCCCCACTCCACAAAGGGGGCAGTAAAGCAACAGCAAAGAACTACAGACCGATAGCACTAACATCCCATATCATAAAAATCTTTGAAAGGGTCCTAAGAAGCAAGATCACCACCCATCTAGAAACCCATCAGTTACACAACCCAGGGCAACGTGGGTTTAGAACAGGTCGCTCCTGTCTGTCTCAACTATTGGATCACTACGACAAGGTCCTAGATGCACTAGAAGACAAAAATAATGCAGATGTAATATATACAAACTTTGCAAAAGCCTTCGACAAGTGTGACCATGGCGTAATAGCGCACAAAATCCGTACTAAAGGAATAACAGGAAAAGTCGGTCGATGGATGTATAATTTCCTCACTATCAGAACACAGAGAGTAGTAGTCAACAGAGTAAAGTCCGAGGCAGCTACGGTGAAAAGCTCTGTTCCACAAGGCACAGTACTCGCTCCCATCTTCTTCCTCATCCTCATATCTGACATAGAGAAGGACGTCAGCCACAGCACCGTGTCTTCCTTTGCAGATGACAACCGGAATCTGCATGACAGTGTCTTCCATTGCAGACACTGCAAGGCTCCAGGCGGACATCAACCAAATCTTTCAGTGGGCTGCAGAAAACAATATGAAGTTCAACGATGAGAAATTTCAATTACTCAGATATGGTAAACACGAGGAAATTAAATCTTCATCAGAGTACAAAACAAATTCTGGCCACAAAATAGAGCGAAACACCAACGTCAAAGACCTGGGAGTGATCATGTCGGATGATCTCACCTTCAAGGACCATAACATTGTATCAACGCATCTGCTAGAAAAATGACAGATGGATAATGAGAACCTTCAAAACCAGGGATGCCAAGCCCATGATGACACTCTTCAGGTCACTTGTTCTACCTAGGCTGGAATATTGCTGCACACTAACAGCACCTTTCAAGGCAGGTGAAATTGCTGACCTAGAAAATGTACAGAGAACCTTCACGGCGCGCATAACGGAGATAAAAAAAACCTCAATACTGGGAGCGCTTGAGGTTCCTAAACCTGTATTCCCTGGAACGCAGGAGGAGAGATACATGATTATATACACATGGAAAATCCTAGAGGGACTAGTACCGAACTTGCACACGAAAATCACTCACTGCGAAAGCAAAAGACTTGGCAGACGATGCAACATCCCCCAATGAAAAGCAGGGGTGTCACTAGCACGTTAAGAGACCATACAATAAGTGTCAGGAGCCCGAGACTGTTCAACTGCCTCCCAGCATACATAAGGAGGATTACCAACAGACCCCTGGCAGTCTTCAAGCTGGCACTGGATAAGCACCTAAAGTCGGTTCCTGACCATCCGGGCTGTGGCTCGTACGTTGGTTTGCGTGCAGCCAGCAGTAACAGCCTGGTTGATCATGCTCTGATCCACCAGGAGGCCTGGTCACAGACCGGGCCGCGGGGGCGTTGACCCCCGGAACTCTCTCCAGGTAAACTCCAGGTAAACCACTCAGCTATGTGGTCCTGGTGGTGGCAGGTCCAGCGCTATGCCACTCAGCTAAGTGGTCCTGGTGGTGGCAGGTCCAGCGCTATACCACTCAGCTACATGGTCCTGGTGGTGGCAGGTCCAGAGGTATACCACTCAGCTACGTGGTCCTGGTGGCTGCAGGTCTAGCGATATACCATTTACCTACGTGGTCCTGATGGTGGTGGGTCGAGCGCTCTACCACTCAGCTACGGGGCTTCTAATAGGAATGATTCACAAACAGAATTCTTATTTCTCAGTCATGTTTGGTGGCGGAAATGATCACGAAGTCATTAAATTCGGTTTGACACAAACTATTTAAAAATAGAAATTGCTTGACTGCTTTAAAAAAGTGATTGAGTTCTACATTTCCTATCAATTGCTTCAGTCTCCCACTAAAACTTCATTTTAAAATGTAGGCAGCAAGTCTGACACAAGAGAACTTCCCAGAGGTATGTGGCACGATGAACAGTCACATAATAACTTTTCTCGTATTACTAGAAAAAAAACTGCAATCTATGTAATATGATTTTTAAGTTATTTTGTTTTTAATAAATTTGTCTGTTCTTCTGTGAATCTTAAACGCTGTGTCGTGCACAGAGTTTGTTACAATTTATCACTTACTCACTGGTATGCTCTTTCCACTAGCAAACTGGTAATGCAGAATGGAGCAGTTCTGGGACCCCACTTCTATATTACCATGAACTGTCCACCTCAACCGAGGTGACGCTGTGCTTGACCACCCGGCTGTGAGTCAGACACTCAAGCTGGTTTGGTACACTCACAGTCACTGGTTTAATCTGAGATGTAACACATGCTGCTATAGGTGGTTCTTTGCTCTCTGGCTTGTTATTGTTTCTTATTTAAGTTTTTAAATACATGGGAAAAGCAAAAACTCCCCGTCTGTGTTTGCCTTTGATTGCCTGGGTTGATGATCGTGTACGTACAGGTACAACAAACCTGGGAACTGCTACCAGACTTCGTGATATAAGCAGTCAAATAAAATATTAAAAAAAAAGCCACTCCTCATACAGCAAATAATTCGAGGAATTAGACACATGTACAACATGTGGGTGTCTTTATTTACAGACGTTTCGCCAACCAGTGGCTTTATCAGTACAACGCAGCAAATAATGTGAAGAAATATATATAGAAGATGAAGTAAAAAGTCCCGCAGCCTTGGAGGAACTTCAGTTCCCTCAAGACTATCATACTCAACACCAACTTCAAGGCTGAGGGACTGATTACCTCATCTTTTGCATATATTATCTTCACATCATGTCCTTCTATTATACTGATAAAGCCCCTGGATGCGAAAGGTCTACAAATAAAGATGCCAGATGGTGCACATGTGTGTAATTCTTCATCTTGTCGGTATTGTATACCATTTACCTACACCAAATAATTCATTTATGTTGCCCTGGGAAGAGCAGCACGATCCTCTCAGTTCATTAACAACAACATCAACAATATCTCCACAATACCAGATATGAAACAAGTTGAACACCATCACCAATTATATTTTTGTGTGTGTGTGAATATAGCAGGAATTCTGCCAGTCAGATTATCGCAATATTGGAGAGCTACAAATAAATTGTTCCTCAACTTTTATTTATAGTATTGTATACAATACTCTTGTATAAAACACTGGAGACGGGAATATTGTATATTTTTTTTGTGAGCGAAATAAAAACATTAACAAATTAAACAAACACAAACACACGTGAAGATGCATAGAAGAATTCATAGGAAAAATAATATATACATGTGCACACACACACAGAAGGGCAAAGAAGACCGCAGACGGAGTAATAGTCTAGGTGGCCAAAGACTGCAAACCTCACTCAAGGAAAAAATCTTGGGGTGAGTATAAATATATATATATATTATATATATATATATATATATATATATATATATATATATATATATATATATATATATCGTGCCGAATAGGCAGAACTTGCGATCTTGCTTAAATTAGCAACGCTCATCTTGCCATATAAGACAAGTGAAAATTTGTGTATGCAATAATTTCGCCAAAATCATTCTGAACCTAACGAAAAAAATATATTTGACTGTGTCTGTTTATTATTAAATTATTGTATATGTATTTAAAATATATTTAGTTGGGTTAGGCTAAAATAAATTACTCTTGTTATAATGAGGTTAGGTAAGTTTCTAAGATTCTTTTGGAGCAAAATTAAATATTTTTACATTAACATTTATGAAAAAAAATATATCTTTAAACGTATAAGAGAAAATTTTAGAAAGGACTTAATTTTAAATGAGTTCTTGCTAATTGACCAGTTTTACATATTCGGCACGACATATACATATATATATATATATATATATATATATATATATATATATATATATATATATATATATATATATATATATATATATATATATATATATATATATATATATATATATATATAATATACATGTACATATATGCCGAATAAGTAAAACTTGCAATTTTGCTTTAAAGTTGTCCTGGACGGATGCAAATTTGAAAATTTTGTCAGGTATTTATTATTGTTGGAACTTATTCAGTCCGAGAAGTCCCAACGGGGAAAAACACACCGTTCGAGGGCCCTTACACCCACCCAAAAACAAAAACACACTCTCCCGGGTTGGCGAAGGTGGATGGAAGGTACTACTTAATTTATAGATTTACCCTTCAGGGAAGAAGTAGGTAGTTTATACTGTTAGTACGATAATATTAGGATTATTGAGGCAACTGTAGATAATAATAATGTAGACCTAAGACCTTAACATAGGTAGTAATAGGCCGATAATGTAGGCAAACACTAGTTTACATTAGCCAGGGAGAAGTGGCAGCTCAAGTTTGAATGCTGGGGCACGGGGTTTTGAGACCGCCGTGCTTTCTTCTATGACCAGACACCATCCGGACAACATGTGCCGTGATTAGCAGACGGCGCCCCCCACGTGTCTTCACATATGAGACCTGGGGAAATCTGGTGGAGGCACCTCGATGTACTGTAGACGACCTCCTCTGTCAGGCCCATACAGTAAGACAAGACCTCCACTTTTTCTTAGGATTTCTTGCCAGTGTCTGGGGAAAATTGCGAGTGAGTTGAGCTGTGGCCTTTGTGCAGCCGGCAGTTCATGACCAGTACGTGATTTTGTCTCTTGTCTACCTAGAAGCTAGTGTCCGTTTCTGCGTAGTTATACTAGGGGATACACACTCTCTTCGATACAGGAATTTCTGAGGGGCAGGCAGGTCACTAATATCGATTGAATATTGCAGGAATTAAGGCTCCCGGTTGCACGTGGTTTCTGAGGGGAAGTCCAAAGGGGCTAAACTTAGGGAGGTTGAAGATTAGGATATATGCTGCAACACCAAGTAAGTTAGTCCTTTAAACGTGCATGCAGGCGAGGTTTCTTGCAAACATCAGTCATTTATGAAAATCTGTCCTATAAGCCACTTGTGAGGCTGAGGTACCGACCTCAGAGCTCGGTGTCAACAGAGCTTGCCAGGGTAGGCCACTCACTTGGAGGCAGTCCAGACAATTTTTCACAATTATATTGCCAGGTGTGTCATCTTGCCAGATGTGTGTTATCCTGTCAGGTGTGTGTTATTTTATCAGGTGATATTATCAGGTGATATTATCAGGTGATAATGGGTGATAGATGTGCTAGAGAGCCTGGAGGTGCTGGGAAGGAGGCAGGTCATTCCTGGGAAGTAGGCAGGTCATGGCTGGGAAGGAGGCAGGTCATGGCTGGGAAGGAGGCAGGTCATGGCTGGGAAGGAGGCAGATTATGGCTGGGAAGGAGGCAAGTCATTAATGGGAAGGGGGCAGCTCGTGGATGGGAAGGAGGAAGATTATGGCTGCGAAGGAGGCAGGTCATTGCTGGGGAGGGGGCAGATTATAGGTGGGAAGGAGGCAGTTATGGATGGGAAGGAGGCAGGTCATGGCTGGGATGGGAGGCAGGTCATGACTGGGAAGGAGGCAGATCATGGCTGGGAAGGAGGCAGGTCATGGCTGGGAAGGAGGTAGGTCATTGCTGTGAAGGAGGCGGGTCATGGCTGGGAAGGAGGCAGGTCATTGCTGGGAAGGAGGCAGGTCATTGCTGGGAAGGAGGCAGGTCATGGCTGGGAAGGAGGTAGGTCATTGCTGTGAAGGAGGCGAGTCATGGCTGGGAAAGACGCAGGTCATTGCTGGGAAGGAGGCAGGTCATTGCTGGGAAGGAGGCAGGTCATGGCTGGGAAGGAGAAAGATCATGGCTGCGAAGGAGGCAGGTCATTGCTGGGAAGGAGGCGGGTCATTGCTGGGAAGGTGGTTGGTCATGGCTGGGAAGGAGGCAGATCATGGCAGGGAATGAAGTTGGTCATGGCTAGGAAGGGGGCAGGTTATGGCTGGGAAGGAGGCAGGTCATGGCTGGGAAGTAGGCAGGTCATTGCTGGGAAGGTGGTTGGTCATGGCTGGGAAGGAGGCAGATCATGGCTGGGAAGGAGGCAGGTCATGGCTGGGAAAGAGGCAGGTCATTGCTGGGAAGGAGGCAGATCATGGCAGGGAATGAAGTTGGTCATGGCTGGGAAGCAGGCAGGTTATGACTGGGAAGGAGGAAGGTCATGGCTTGGAAGGAGGCAGATCATGGCTGGGAAGCAGGCAGGTTATGGCTGGGAAGGAGGCAGATCATGGCTGGGAAGGTTACTGGTCATGGCTGGGAAGGAGGCAGGTCATGGCTGGGAAAGAGGCAGGTCATTGCTGGGAAGGAGGCAGATCATGGCTGGGAAGGTTGCTGGTCATGGCTGGGAAGGAGGCAAGTCATTGCTGGGAAGGAGGCAGGTCATTGCTTGGAAGGTGGTTGGCCATGGCTGGGAAGCAGGCAGGTTATGGCTGGGAAGGAGGCAGATTATAGGTGGGAAGGAGGCAGTTATGGATGGGAAGGAGGCAGATCATGGCTGGGAAGGGCAGGTCATGGCTGGGAAAGAGGCAGGTCATTGCTGGGAAGGAGGCAGGTCATGGCTGGGAAGCAGGCAGGTTATGGCTGGGAAGGAGGCAGGTCATGGCTTGGAAGGAGGCAGATCATGGCTGGGAAGGTTGCTGGTCATGGCTGGGAAGGAGGCAGGTCATGGCTTGGAAAGAGGCAGGTCATTGCTGGGAAGGAGGCAGATCATGGCTGGGAAGGAGGCAGATCATGGCTGGAAAGGAGGCAAGTCATTGCTGGGAAGAAGGCATGTCATTGCTTGGAAGGGGGCAGCACATGGACGGGAAGTATGGCAGATCATGGCTGGGAAGGAGGCAGGTCATTGCTGGGAAGGGTGCAGCTCATGGCTGTGAAGGAGGCAGATCATGGCTGGGAGGGAGGGACGTCATGGCTTGGAAGGAGGCAGGTAATGGCTGGAAAGGAGGCAGGTCATGCCAGGGATGGAGGAAGGTAATGGGTGGAAAGGAAGTAGATCATGCCAGGAAAGGAGGCAGGTCATGGCTTTGAGGAAGGTAGATGGGAGACTGAGGCACTGAAAAGATGGGGGAAACTGAGGTACTAGAAAGCTGGGTTGACTGAGGAACTGCAAAGATGGGGAGACTGGTATGGAGGAAAGATGGGGAGACTGAGGAACTACAAAGATGGGAAAACTGATGTACTGGATTGATGGGGAAACTGAGGAACTACAAAGATGGGGACACTGACGTGGTTGAAACATGTGGAGACTGATGTACTGGACAGATGGGGAGACTGAGGTACTGGAAATATGGGGAGACTGAGGTACTGGAAAGATGGGAGGGCTGAGGTAGTGGAAAGATGAAGTGCTGAGGAACTACAAAGATGGGAAGACTGATGTACTGGATTGATGGGGAAACTGAGGAACTACAAAGATGGGGAGACTGACGTGGTGGAAACATGTGGAGACTGATGTACTGGACAGATGGGGGGACTGAGGTACTGGAAAGATGGGGGGCTGACGTACTGGAAAGATGGGGAGACTGAGGTACTGGAAAGATGGGAGAGCAGAGGTACTGAAAGATGGGGTGCTAATGTACTAAAAAGATGGGTGGCTGAGGTATTGGAAAGATAAGGGGGCTGACGTACATGAAAGATGGGTGAGTTGAGGTACTGGAAAGATGGGGGCTGACGTACTGGAAAGATGGGGCCTGATGTTCTGAAGAGATGTGGGAGGCTGACGTACTGGATAGATGGGGGCTGACGTACTGGAAATATGGAGAGCTGACGTAGTGGAAAGATGGGGGGTTGGCTGACGTACTGGAAAGATGGGGGTGGACGACTGAAGATGGGACTGAGTGTGGAAAGATGGGTAGACTGAGGTGGTGGAAAGATGGGGTGACTGATGCACTAGACAGATGGGGAGGTTGAGGTACCGGGAAGATGGGGAGAATGAGGTGCCGGAAAGATGGGGAGACTGAGGTACTGCAAAGATGGAGAGACTGATGCACTAGAAAGATGCTGAGACTGAGGTACTGGAGAGATGGGGAGACTGAGGTACTGGAAAGATGGGAAGACTGAGGTACTGGAAAGATGGGGAGACTGAGGTACTGGAAAGATAGGAAGACTGAGGTACTGGAAAGATGGAGAGACTGAGGTACTGGGAGGATAGGGTACTGGGAAGGGGGCAGGTCATTACTGGGAAGGGGGCAGCTCATGGCTGAGAAGGAGGCAGATCATGGCTGGGAAGGAGGCATATCATGGCTGGGAAGGAGGCAGATCATGGCTGGGAGGGAGGGACGTCATGGCTGAGAAGGAGGCAGGTCATTGTTGGGAGGGAGAAAGGGCATGGCTGGAAAGGAGGCAGGTAATGGCTAGGAAGGAGGCAGGTCATGACTTGGAGGAAGGTAGGCCATGGTTGAGAAGGAGGAAGGTCATGTCTGGGAGGGAGGTAGGTCATGGCTGAGAAGGAAGAATTTCATGGCTGGGAGGGAGGCAGATCATGGCAGAAGTCTGTGTGTTTGGAAGAGCAGATGAAAGAGGGAAAGGAATAGAAGAATATTAATGTATGTCCTGGCGAGCAGAGATAGGTCGATGGCTGAGAAGGAAAATTTATGGAGGGAGGGAGGAATCATGAGAAGAGCTGGGTCTTGAAGAAATTTACGAGGAAAGAAAAGTTGAAGAATTATTAATTGATTTAGCGAAACGGAATAAATGGAATAAGAGTTAGAATGTCAAAATTACGAGGCAGAGGGAAAAAGGCATGGCAAATGAGGAAAACTGAGAAAATGGGAGACTAAGTTATGCCGTAATGTGGAGCTGAGGCATTGAGAAAAGTGTGAGATAATTACTAAAGATCAGACTTTAGAAAACTGGGAAGCTAACAATGAGAATAAAGTTAAATGCAAAGATTGAATGTTTTGAAGCTGAAGCAGCCTGGAAAGAAATGGGGGAGATGAGTACTGGGACATGTTGTTGGAACCAATTTAAATAAAGAGAAAAGGTTTAATTTTGTACTGGATCATTTTATAAATTATATATAAATATTTGCAATAAAATTTATGCATAATATGGTGAAATATATATTTATTGGGTATGTACTTTATAAGATTTATAAATAAAATATATATAAAAGTTATATATTTTATACTGTGATTCATATTTATATATAATATAATATATATATATATATTATATATAATATATATATATATATATATATATATATATATATATATATAATATATATATATAATATATATATTATATATAATAGCATCCATAGCATCAAACGAGTTAGTAAGACAAATTCTTCCTGATAACCTCATCGATTCAATAGGAATACAGGACCCTAACTATGCCTGGTGCTCCAGCACCAAACCCTAGTGCAGCACTGGCTCACAGTCAAGCTGGGATGGCCCCATCGCTGAAAAGGTGCTTGCCAACATGCTCAGGGCTGCAACTTCAGATAGGGAGACTGCCCGTCTCCAGGCTGTGAGTGCACATCACTCCGGGGACTTCCTCCAAACAGTTCCCATATCGCCAATGGGAAAGCACCTCGACCTTAAGACCCTCTGTATTGCAGTAGCTCTGCGCTTTGCTGCCCCAATTCACATGGAATATACGTGCATTTTCGGCAAAGTACAAGCCGACCAATATGGTCTAAATGGTCTTAACTGTTCCAAAATCAAGGGCTGCATGCAAGACACAATGAGGTCAATGACATCATAAAGAGAACCCTTGCTACAGCTGGATGCCTAGCCGAGAGGGAGCCTCGATCACTAGCAGCCAACAATACCCACAACCCAGCAAACTGAACCGACGGGATCACCATCTATCCTTGGAAGAATGGCAAGCATGGGACTATACCTGTGTGTCCACACTGGCTAACACCTATATCCATCACAGTGTCGGGCGACATGGAGGAGCTGCCGACCACAGGGAGGAGTACAAGATCAGCAAGTACAGGGACATAAGCCAGCAGTATCAATTTGTCCCAGTGGGATCAGAAACCTTGGGATCATGGGGAAAAGATACCCACACGTTGCCTTAAAGAATTGAGTTCCAGACTCATCGACACCACCAGGGACCCAAGGGCAGCCACTTTAATGTTCCAGCGGCTCAGTATGGCCATCCAGAGGTAAATGCTTGCTGCATACTGGGCTCGCGTCCGGCTTCAGAGGAGCTGGAGGAAATTCATAACCTTTAATACATTGTACCATTTTATTCATGTTTGTGTTTTCTGTAAATGTATTGTCCATTAATAAATGTTTTCATAGAATATAAAATATAGGGGGTGATAGGAGAAGAAAATATTCAAACAGCTCCGGGGAGAACCTTGAGTTTTCCTCTGATGATGAGGGTCCCCCAGTCCACTTATAGGGGTGGTACCTCCCTATATATATATGCAAAACAATCACTATAAAAGAGTATTGAAATTCCAAGCGTTTTCGTGACTACTCACATTGTCAAGGAACTATGAAAGTTATACATCAAAGGAAGGCAATTAAAGGGCTTAGACTACACCTCACAGTCAACCCCCACAACAAAGAAACACCTGACGCACGACAATACCGGACTCATAAGAAAAGAGGAACACTGCAGTGGGTCCGCTGGTCCAACTAGACAGGTCCTCACGACAACCCACTAACAAAATATTCTACCCAAGAAATATGGTTTATTATTTTTCCAATGTATTATTAAACTCTAACCAAATTTTATTAATTATAAATGAGTCTAATTTACATAAACCTAAGGAAATATTCACATTATTTTCAAAACTGCTTTTTATGAAACAAGATTCAATTATATTTCTGTCGACCATGGACTTGCTGGATACAACTTTCTCAACTTTTTGAAAATCAATTGGATGGTTAAAATCTCTTACATGAATAAATAGAGCATTGGAATCTTGTCCAGTTCTAATGCTATATTTATGTTGTTTTAATCTAAGTTCGAGACTTTTATCAGTTTGACCGAAATAAACTTTATCGCAAATTTTACAAGGGATCTTATAGACACATCCGTCAGTATTTTGGGGGGAATTCTTTATTAAAAGTTTTTTTACTGTATCAAGAATTTTAAATACAACTTTAATATTAAAAATCTTAAGAAGAGAAGGCATATCAACCAAGTTTTCATGGTAAGGGAGAACCAACATATTTTTAGTTGAATAAGGTTGGTTGTCCCTTTTTGGGTTGTAAAAAGTTTTTCTAGCAACTTTAAATGATTTATCAATTACATTTCTCGGGTATTTCAGATCATTGGCTGTTTCATAAATTTTGGATATTTCCTCATCTATGAACTCTGGACTACAAATACGTAAAGCTCTCAAAAACATTGATGAGAAAACAGACAGTTTGACTCTATCTTGATGTGAAGAATAATAGTGGACATAGGAACAGTTATTTGTAGGTTTTCTGTAAATTTTAAATTTGAATTCATTATTACTCTTAATAATTAAAACATCTAGAAAAGGTAATGAGTTATTTTCCTCAAACTCAACAGTAAAGTTTATATAATGGGCTAAGCTATTTAATTTGCCAAGGAAATGGTGTATATCAACATTCTTGGGCATATAACACATATAACATAAAATATCATCAACATATCTGAACCATTTTGCTCTATTAGGGAGGATTGTGTTAAGCAATCTTGTTTCAAAAATTTCATGTATAGATTACTAAGAACAGTGAAATAATATATATATATAATATATTATATATATATATATATATATATAATATATATTATATATATACTATAAATATACATATATATATATATATATATATATATATATATATATAATATATATATATATATATATATATATAATATATATATGCAATAAGATCACAGTAAACAGGTGATTTCAAAATATGCAAACAACCACTCTGAAAGATATGAGAAATTCCAAGCGCTTTCGTGACTACTCACATTATCAATGTGATAATGTGAGTAGTCACGAAAGCGCTTGGAATTTCTGTATTCTTTCAGAGTGGTTGTTTTGCATATATAATATATATATATATATATATATATATATATATATATATATAAATATATAATATATATATAGTATATATATATATATATATGATATATATATATATATAATATATATATATTATATATAATTATATATATATAATATATATATATATAATATAATATATATATATTTATATAATATTGTATACATTACTATATATATATATATATATATATATATATATATATATATATATATATATATATATATATATATATATATATATATATATATATATATATATATATATATGTAAACTTTTTCTTATCTACTCTGAGATATAACAGGAAATAATTAGAGGTATGCGCTCTTATATTATACTCAAGGTTAGAGTGGATGATGGACTCACCTCTGGTAACCTTGGTACAATAGTCCGCAGGTAAAAGTCATTGCAGTAATTTCCTGGTGCGTGCAGAAGGTGGTGTGTGAGGCAGATATAGCTTCAAGTGACTTACTGATTGCTGGCTCCTGCCACCAGAACCAAGGTGAGCTCTTTTTATATGGGTTTTAATATAGTTTTTAAAGTGGTTTTCAGAATCACGTCCTTTGATACTGGTTGTTTGATCTTTTTTCAGTCCTTTGATAAACTTGATAAAGATCGATCCTGATGTTATCAGGTACTGGTACTGCTGTCGTAAGGTCAGTAGAAAACCTGACGAAGATCGCTATTAAAGTTATCAATACTAGTGCTGCAGTTATTAATACCAACTTGTCTCAGGAAGATGTGAGAACCTTGAACTCTAGGTTCTACGCTTCAAGTTCATCAACGCAATTTAACAAAGTTCAACACAGCAATCTTCGTGGCAATTAAAACTTGTTCTGCACTTGTCCCTTCCCTCTGCTCCACACCTGCGTCTGTCCCTTCCGTCTGCTCCACACCTGCGTCTGTCCCTTCCGTCTGCTCCACACCTGCGTCTGTCCCCTCCGTCTGCTCCACACCTGCGCCTGTCCCTCCCGTCTGCTCCACACCTGCGTCTGTCCCTTCCGTCTGCTCCACACCTGCGTCTGTCCCTTCCGTCTGCTCCACACCTGCGTCTGTCCCTTCCGTCTGCTCCACACCTGCGTCTGTCCCTTCCGTCTGCTCCACACCTGCGCCTGTCCCTCCCGTCTGCTCCACACCTGCGTCTGTTCCTTCCGTCTGTTCCACACCTGCGCCTGTCCCTTCCGTCTGCTCCACACCTGCGTCTGTCCCTTACGTCTGCTCCACACATGCACCTGTCCCTTCCGTCTGTTCCACACCTGCGTCTGTCTCTTCCGTCTGAGCCAAACCTGCACCCACAAGCACTCTGTGTCACTCTCCATACTGATACAGATACCACGTATCAATCACTCACATATCATAGATAAAAATAAATGATCCCAGGGAGTCACAGTGTTAGAATCTTGAGTGAGGGTGCCGGGTAGCCGGAAGTAATGACAGCCAGATGTTTCTTGAGCAAAGAGAAGAGGAAAGGAGAAAAAGAGCTGGATGGAAGAGGAAAAATTCTTGATAAGAAATTATCCGTCAAGGAATTTTATTAAATACTGAACACTTACAAAATTATTGAAACTGTCTTCCAGCATTAAGGACACTGTCTTCCAGCATTATTGACACTGTCTTCCAGCATTATTGGCATTGTCTTCCAACACTATTGACACTGTCTTCCAGTATTATTGACACTGTCTTCCAACATTATTGACACTCTTCCAGCATTATTGACAATGTCTTAAAGCATTTTCGACAATGTCTCCCAGCACTCTTGACACTGTCTTCCAGCATTATTGACACTGTATCCAACGTTTTTGATACTGTCTTCCAGCTTTGTTGACACTGTCTTCCAGCATTATTGTTACTGTATCCAACGTTATTGACACTGTGTTCCAGCTTTGTTGACACTGTCGTCCAGCATTGTTGAAACTGTCTTCACGCATTGCTGACACTGTCTTCTAATATTATTGACACTGTCCTACAGAATTCGTTGACACTGTCTTCCAACATTATTGACAGTGTCTTCCAGCATCGTTGACACTGTCTTCTAACACTGTTGACACTGTCTTCCAACACTGCTGACACTGTCTTCCAACACTGTTGACACTGTCTTCCAACACTGTTGACACTGTCTTCCAACATTCTTGACACTGTTATCCAACATTGTTGACACTTTCTTCCAACACTGTTGATACTGTCTTCCAACACTGTTGACTCTGTCTTCCAACATTGTTAACACTGTCTTCCAACACTGTTGACACTGTCTTCCTACATTATTGACACTGTCTTCCAACATTGTTGACACTCTCATCCAACATTGTTGATACTGTCTTCCAGCACTGATGACACTCTCTTCAACCAACATTGTCTTCCAACATTGTTAACACTGTCTTCCAACATTGCTGATACTGTCTTCCAGCATAGATGACACTATCTTCAACCAACATTGTCTTCCGACATTGTTAGTACTGCTTTCCAACACTGTAGACACTGTCTTCCAAAACTGTTGACACTGTCTTCCAACACTGTAGACACTGTCTTCCAAAACTGTGGACACTGTCTTCCAACACTGTAGACACAGTCTTCCAAAACTGTTGACACTGTCTTACAACACTGTCCACAGTCTTCCAACACTGTTAACACTGTCTTCCAACATTGTTGACACTGCCTTCCAACACTGTTGACACTGTCTTTCTACATTATTGACACTGTCTTCCAACATTGATGACATTGTCTTCCCAACACTGTTGACACTATCTTACAAAATTTTTAACACTGTCTTCCAACATTGTTGACACAGTCTTCCACTAACATTGTCTTCCAACACTGTTGACACTCTCTGCCAACATTGTTGACACTGGCTTCCAAACCTGTAGACACAGTCTTCCAACACTGTTGACACGGTATTCCAACACTGTTGACACTGTCTTCTACCGACATTGTCTTCAATCACTGTTCACACTCTTACAACACTGTTGCCACTGTCTTCCAACGCTGCAGACACTGTCTTCCAACACTGTAGACACTGCCTCCCATCACGGTTAACACTGTCTTCCAACACTGTTGACACTGTCTTCCAAAACTGTTGAAACTGTCTTCCACCAACATTTTGTACCAACACTGTTGACATTCTCTTCCAACACTGTTGACACTGTCTTCCAACATTGTTGACACTGTCTTCCAACACTGTTGACTGTAGACAGCCTGTACTGTCGGCACAGACAGCCTTGCTGTCTGCCAGCTTAGTTCATATTTCACGGCACTAAGGTGCTGCCCTCTGGGCCTGTCCAAGTCTGTGGGAAGCTGGTCCCACACACTGACTCTCACAGCGGCCTAACAGCAAAACAGCAGGCCTACTAGTTCTTCCTCTCGTGGGATGGCCCTCCCGGGCCATGGGCACAACACACAAGCCTGTGTACCCACTACGACTTTACAAATAAAGTAAGAAGCCTCCGATGACGTTTATCATATACTCCACCCCACTGCCTCACCAAATAATCTCAAAAACATTGGTGGGAAGCGGTGGTCGCAGCAGTTGTGTTTGCCCGGAGAGAGGAAGGAAGATAGGATGAAGTCATCTTCACTTCATCACCCCATGCAAGAAGTATCCGTCTCTCAACGAGTTATCCTGATGCCGTGTCTGCACGTTTCAGCATCCAGACACACGTACAAGCAGGATCCAGCCGAAATTTGCCGAATTTATTCGAGAATTGTAAGTGGCGTCCCAGTGACCCCACGCTACAGAGTCCCACGCTGTTTCTCAAGTCACTTGTTCAGAGCCACTTGTATGTTCTGCTGTTGTTGTTCAGCTCAGCACAGCTGTTTCAGCAAGCCAGAGGTGAGTTTTGTAGTGATTTCTGCGTCCAGTGTGAGTATTTCGCCGTGTTGTGGGTTGGAGAGGAGGAAGTGGCCAGATGCTCCCTAGCCATACACTCACCCACGCTCCTCGCCACCACACTACCATACACTCACCACTACTCACTCCCTCTGCTGTGTTTTCTGCTGATTTCCATGTGAATTCATTGCCAGAGCTGTGTATCCGAGTGCTCGAGGCTACTCGAAGCTACGTGGATCAGCATGCCACGTAGATCACCAAGCCACGTGGATCAGCATGCCACGTGGATCAGCAAGCCATGTAGATCAGCAAGCCACGTAGATCACCAAGCCACGTGCATCAGCAAGCCACGCGGATCAGCATGCCACGTAGATCACCAAGCCACGTGCATCAGCAAGCCACGCGGATCAGCATGCCATGTAGATCAGCAAGCCACGTGGATCAGCAAGCCACGTGGATCAGCATGCCACGTGGATCAGCAAGCCATGTAGATCAGCAAGCCACGTAGATCAGCAAGCCACGTAGATCCCGACGCCACGTGGGGTGTGGGCGATGTCACGTGGATCTACGATGCACGTGGGTTACCAAGCCAGATGTCCCAGGCCTCATGCTGTGGTCTGCTGCCCGCATCACATTGACGTCACCGACGATGCTGCCCGACTTCATGACGTCACGATTTCTGCCTGACATCACTTCGAGATGTCTGCTGACGTCACCTCGCGACATCACATGATGTCACATCGAGTGTTCAAGTAATTATTTCAGTATTGTCGAGAAGATTGAGAGAAGATATATGTCGTGTGTTAATTAATTCCTCTCAGTCAGTGTTCTCACATGTTAGTGTATGGCTAAGCATCATTTGATAGTTTAAGCCATCTTGTACCGCATGTACCGCGGGTGTGTGTAAAGCTTTCCGTGAGTAAAGTGTCAGACCTTGTGTAGCACCACTTGCTAAGTCACCTGGTGTGACCAGTGCGTTTGACAGCTGTTATCAGTCAGCTCTGAGCCCGAGCCTCTTGTACAGAAGCTCTTATGCTCGTGGTGTTCTGCAGAATCGTACCTGCTACGATTCCCATCGAGATTTGTTTCACTTCACGTCCAGACCTTCAGAAAGCAGTTATATGTAGAGAAACAAGTCTGTCTTCCAATACTGTTAACACTGTCTTCTAACGCTATTGACACTGTCTTCCAACACTGTTAACACTGTCTTCCAACACTGTTGACACTGTCTTCCAACACTGCTGACACTGTCTTCCAACACTGTTAACACTGTCTTCCAACACTACTGACACTGTCTTCCAACACTGTTAACACTGTCTTCCTACATTATTGACACAATCTTCCAACATTGTTAATACTGTATTCCAACATTGTTGACACTGTCCTCCAACACTGATGACACTCTTCCAACAACATTGTCTTCCAACACTGTAGACACTGTCTTCCAACACTTTGTACACTCTCTTCCAACACTGTTGACACTGTCTTCCAACACTGTTCACACTCTCTTCCTATATTATTGACAGTCTTCCAACACTGTAGACACTGTCTTCCAACACTTTGTACACTCTCTTCCAACATTGTTGACACGTCTTCCAACACTGTAGACACGGGCCTTAAATCGCTGTAGACACTGTCTTCCAACACTGTTGACACTTTCTTCCAACATTGTTGACACTGTCTTCCAACACTGTAGACACTGCCTTCCATCGCTTTAGACACTGTCTTCCAACACTGTTGACACTTTCTTCCAACACTGTTAACACTGTCTTCCAACATTGTTGACACTGTCCTCCAACACTGGTGACACTGTCTTCCACCAACATTGTCTCCCAATACTGTTGACACTGCCTTCCATCACTGTAAACTCTGTCTTCCGACACTGTTCAAACTGTCTTCCAACACTGTAGACACTGTTTTTCAACACTATTGACACTGTATTCCAACACTGTAGACACTGTTTTCCAACACTGTTGACACTGTATTCCAACACTGTAGACACTGTCTTCCAACACTGTTGACACTCTCTTCCAACACTGTTGACACTCTCTTCCAACACTGTTGACACTGTCTTCCAACACTGTTGACACTGTCTTCCAACACTGTTGACACTGTCTTCCAACACTGTAGACACTGTCTTCCAACACTATAGAGACTGTCTTCCAACATTGTTAACACTGTATTCCAACACTGTTGACATTGTATTTCAACACTGTTGACACTGTATTCCAACACTGTAGACACTGTCTTCCAACACTGTTGACACTCTCTTCCAACACTGTGGACACTGTCTTCCAACACTGCTGACACTGTCTTCCAACACTGTTGACACTGTCTTCCTACATTACTGACACTGTCTTCCAACATTGTTGACACTGCCTTCCAACACTGTAGACACTGTCTTATAACAGTGTCTTCGAAAAAATTAGACACAGTCTTCCAACACTGTTGACACTGTCTTCCGCCAACATTGCCTTCAATCACTGTTGACACTCGTACAGCACTGTTGCCACTGTCTTCCAACACTGTTGACACGGTATTCCAACAATGTTGAGACTGTCTTCCAAAAAATTAGACACAGTCTTCCAACACTGTTGACACGGTATTCCAACACTGTTGACACTGTCTTCCACCAAATTGTCTTCAATCACTGTTGACACTAGTACAGCACTGTTGCCACTGTCTTCCAACACTGTTGACACTGCCTTCCAACACTGTAGACACTGTCTTATAACACTGCTGACAGTGTCTTCCATCACGGTTGACACTGTCTTCCAACACTGCTGACACTGTCTTACAACACTGTTGACACTCTCATTCAACACTGCTGACACTGTCTTCAAAGACTGTTGATACTATCTTGCAACACTGTTGACAATATCTTCCAACACTGTTGACACTGTCTTCCAACACTGTTCACACTGTCTTCCAACACTGTTCACACTGTCTTCCAACACTGTTCACACTGTCTTCCAACAATGTTGACACTGTCTTCCAACACTGTTGACACTGTCTTCCAACACTGTTGACACTGTCTTCCAACAATGTTGACACTGTCATCCAACACTGTTGGCACTCTCTTCCAATACTGTTGACACTGTGCTCCAAGAATGCTGTCAGTGTCTCTGGATCTGATTGTGTCATCACCTGTGTTAATGATCACACCATGAATATTGACCGGCATAGGTCATTGCATAATGAACAGTGACAAGGTGATGTCACTGCACTACGAGCTGTGGCTGGCGGAGGTAAGTGTACGATGACCAGTGATTGGCAGAGGCCACTGCACCGTGAACAGTGACTGGCAGAGGTCACTGCACCACAGGTGTTATTGAGCGAACAGTGCCGTAGGTAACATTAAAGTTGAGGAGTCAAGGTCCGCGGTGACTGCAGTGCTTAAAGTTTGTTAAAGGTCATGGTGTCACTGACATGGTGGCACTGACGTCATGAAGAGTGAATTGGTACTGACGTCAGGAAGATTTCACTGGTGCTGGCGTGAGGAGGGCTGCACTGCTATTGACGTCAGGAAGCTTGCACTGGTACTGACGTCAGGAAGATTTCACTGGTGCTGGCGTGAGGAAGGCTGCACTGCTATTGACGTCAGGAAGCTTGCACTGGTACTGACGTCAAGAAGATTGCACTGCTGTTGACGTCAGGAAGATTGCAGTTACTGACGTCAGGAAGATTGCTCTGGTACTAACGACAGGATGATTGCAGTGTCAATGACGTCATGAAGACTGCACTGTCACTGTGACTGCACTGGTACTGACGGCAGGAATATTGCACTGTTACTGACGTCAGGAAGATTGCACTGTTACTGACGTCAGGAAGATTGCACTGCTACTGACGTCAGGAAGATTTCATTACTATTGACGTCAGGAAGATTGCATTAATATTGATGTCAGGAAGATTACACTAGTACTGACGTCAGGAAAATTGCACGGGTACTGACTTCAGGAAGATTGCACTGTTGCTGACGTCAGGAAGGTTGCACTGTTACTGATGTCAGGTAGACGGCACTATTATATTGACGTCAGGAAGATTGCTCTGGTACTGTCGTCAGGAAGATTTCACTGCTCTTGGCGTCAGGCGATTTAATGCTATTGATGTCAGGAAGATTGCCTCATTGCGTCAGGAAGATTTCCCTTTTTTTGACGCAGAAATCACGTTACTGACGTCAGGAAGATTGCACTGTTCTGACGTCAGGAAGATTGCACTGTTACAGACTTCACGAGATGCACTGGGATTGACGTCATGAAGACTGCACTGTCACTGCGTAAAGGGAAGATCACTGTCATGACGTCAGGGAAAATGCTAGGGGCAGTTGTAAGTACATTTTGCGTGTTACTTATGTCCCCTCAGAAATGTATTCTGACTATTTGGAAATGTTACGAGGACTTGAATATTCACTGTGATCAAATATTCATTAAAATCAGCAGGAATTTAATCGGGAAACAGCGAATATCATTAGGATTCGAAAGGAATATTCTTTGGGAATCAATAGGAAAAATTCATTGGAATCAGCGGAATATTCATTAGGGACCCAGCGGGAAATATTCTTAGGAATCAGCAGGAATTTTCATTAAGAATCAGCAGGAATATTCATTCGAGATCAGCTGGAATATTCATTAGGAATCAGCAGGGATATTCATTAGGGATCAGCAGGAAAATTCATAAGGTACCAGCAGGAATATTCATTAAAAATCAAAAAGAATATTCGTTAGGAATCAGCAGGAATTTTCATTAAGAATCAGCGGGAATATTCATTAAGGATCAGCATTAATATTCAGTAAGAATCAACAGGAATATTTATTAAGAATCAGCAGGAATATTCATTAGGAATCAGCAAGAATATTAATTATGAATCAGCAGAAATATTCATTAGCAATCAGCAGGAATATTCATTAGGAATCAGCAGGAATATTCATTAAGAATCAGCAGCAATATTCATTATGAATTAGCAGGAATATTCATTAAGAATCAGCAGGAATATTCATTAAGAATCAGCAGGAATATTCATTAAGAATCAGCAGAAATATTCATTAAGAATCAGCAGGAATATTCATTAGAATCAGCAGGAATATTCATTAGGAATCAGCAGGAATATTCATTAGGAATCAGCACGAATATTCATTAAGAATCAGCAAGAATATTCATTAAGAATCAGCGGGAATATTCATTAAGAATCAGCAGGAATATTCATTAAGAATCACCACGAATATTCATTAAGAATCAGCAGGAATATTCATTAGGAATCAGCAGGAATATTCATTAAGAATGAGCAGCAATATTCATTAAGAATTAGCAGGAATATTCATTAAGAATCAGCAGGAATATTCATTAAGAATCAGCATGAATATTCATTAGGAATCAGCAGCAATATTCATTAAGAATTAGCAGCAATATTCATTAAGAATCAGCATGGTCACAGACCGGGCCGCGGGGGCGTTGACCCCCAAAAATCTTCCAGAAAAACTCCCCAGGTAAGAATATTCTTTAAAAGAATCAGCAGGAATATTCATTAAAAATTTCAGCAGCAATATTCATTAAGAATTAGCAGGAATATTCATTAAGAATCAGCATGAATATTCATTAGGAATCAGCAGGAATATTCATTAAGACTCAGCAGGGATATTCATTAAGAATTAGCAGGAATATTCATTAAGAATCAGAAAGAATATTCATTAAGAATCAGCAGGGATATTCATTAAGAATCAGTAGGGATATTCATTAAGAATCAGCAGGATATTCATTAAGAATCAGCGGGGAAATAATTCATTAAGAATCAGCAGGAATATTCATTAAGATTCAGCGGGAAATTTTCATTAAGAATTAGCAGAATATTCATTAAGAATCAGCAGGAATATTCATTAAAAATTTCCCAGGAATATTCATTAAGAATCAGCGGGGAATATTCATTAAGAATTAGCAGGATTTTTCATTAAGAATCGCAGGAAAATATTTCATTAAAATTAGCAGGAATATTCATTAAGAATTAGCAGGAATATTCATTAAGAATCAGCAGGAATATTCATTAAGAATTAGCAGGAATATTCATTAAGAATCAGCAGGGATATTCATTAAGAATCAGAAATGATATTCATTAAGAATCAGCAGGAATATTCATTAAGATTCAGCAGGAATATTCATTAAGAATTAGCAGGAATATTCATTAAGAATCAGCAGGAATATTCATTAAGAATTAGCAGGAATATTCATTAAGAATCAGCAGGAATATTCATTAAGAATTAGCAGAAATATTCTTTTAAAATCAAAAGAATATTCATTAAAAAATCAGCAGGAATTCATTAAGAATCAGCAGGGATATTCATTAAGAATCAGCAGGATTATTCTTTAAGAATCAGAAAGAATATTCACTAAGAATCAGCAGGGATATTCATTAAGAATTCAGTAGGATATTCATTAGAATCAGCGGGATATTCATTAAGAATCAGCAGGATTTTCATTAAAAATCAGCGGGAATATTCATTAAGATTCAGCAGGAATATCATAAGAATTTCAGCAGGAATATTCATAAGATCGCAGGAAATTTATTCTCTTAATTTATTACATAGTCGATAGTTGATTATTTTTTAATATTTTTTGAGGATTATTAAAAAGATTTACGATGTTTATGCTTTAATATGACTTAATAAATATTTATTACTCTCAACAATTTTAAATATTTTTTCTTAAAATATTGATACACACAGACACACACACGCGCGCGCACACACCCACACATACACACCAGTGAAGAGGCGGGGCCAGGAGCTATGACTCGACCTTTGCAACCACAACTAGGTGAGTACAGTAGCGGTCAGTAAAGAGGCGGGGCCAGGAGGTGAGTCTCGCCCCCTGCAACCACGATTAGGTGAGTACTCACACATACACACACACCCACCCACCCACACCAACACACACACACACACACAGAGTGACCTAGTTGCGACCAGTGAAGAGACGGGGGCCAGGAGCTGTGGCTCGACTCCTGCAACTGCAATTAGGTGAGTATACACAAAGATACATTAAACAACAAACCACTGTCACTGAGACGTGTAATTTGCAAAGTCATGGAGAAGATTAGCAGGAGGAGAGTGGTGGAACACCTAGAAAGAAACGAGCTTACATCAGCAAGGATTCAAGGAACGGAAATCCTGTGTCACAAACCTACTGGGGTTCTGTGACAAGGTGACAGAAGTAAGACAAGAGAGAGAGAGGGGGGGGGGTACATTCCGCTGATGAAATTAGTGCGAACGCTAGAGGGTCAGGCCGGTATAACAGGAAAGGCACAGCAATGGATCAGGGAATACCTGAAAAGAAGGAAACAAGCGTGACGGTCCATGATGAAGTGTCAGAGTGAGCGCCTGTGACGAGCGGGGTCCCACAAGAGTCAGTCTTAGGACCTATTCTTTTTCATGACTGAATAGACTCAGAAGTGTCCCTGTTTGCAGACGATATGTAGTTAATGAAGAGAATTCAAGTGGATGATGGTCATGTAACACTACAAAGGAATCTGGAGAGACAGCAAGCCTGGTCCGGTAACTGGCTTCTAGAGTTTAATCCCATCAATTACAAAGCCTTGAAGATTGGTGAAAGTCAAAGAAGACCGCAGACAACGTACTATCTAAGGGACCAGAGACTGCGAACCTCGCTTAAGGGTGAGTATAATACCGAGTATATCTCCCGAGGCGCACAACAACCAAATAACTGCTGCAGCATATGGGCGCTTGACAAAACTAAGAATAGCGTTTTGACACCGTGTTCATCACGCCCTTATTGGAGTATGCAGCACCAGTATGGAACCCACACATGATCAAGCATGTCAAAAAATTAAAGTGGAAAGATTTGCAACAAGACTAGTCTCGGAGTAAAGGGGTATGTCCTACGAGAAGAGGTTAAGAAAAATCAACTTGACGACACTGGAGGACAGGAGGGACAGGGAGGACATGATAACGACATATAAATTTCTGACAATGTGGTTTTGGACACAGCAACAAAAGGTTACAACTGCAAGTTGAAAACTCATTTGAGTCACAGGAAAGTTAGGAAATATTTCTTTAGCTTTAAAGTTGTTAGGAAGTGGAACAATATTGTGGGTGATATAGTGGAGGCAGGACTCATTCATAGCTTTAAGAAGAGGTATGATAAAACTCACAGAGCAGAGATACGGTGGATATAGTAGCGACCATTGAACAGGTGGGGCCAGGAGCTGTGACGCAACCCTTTCAACAAACAAATAGATAAGTACAAAGAGGTAAGTATCAATAGGTAAGAACCACACACACACACACACACACACACACACACACACACACACCTCCTCTCTCTCTATAGGCTTCTCTCTCCATTTCTCCATTTCTCTCTCTCATAGCCTTTTCCCTCGCCCTCCTTTCTCCCTCTCCTCTCTTTCGCTCCCTCTCCTCTCCTCCCTCTCTTTCTCCCTCTCTCTACCCTTTCTCTCCCCCTCACATTTTTCTCTCTCTCCCCCTTGGTCTTAATCCTACCCCCTTACTCTCTCCTCTCTCTCCTCTTTCTACCCTTTCTCTCTCCTCTCTCTCCCTCTTTCTACCCTTTCTCTCTCCTCTCTCTCCCTTTTTTCTACCCTTTCTCTCTCCCCCCCACACCCCCCTCCTCCTCTACCTTCTGTCTGTGGTAAAAAAAAAAAAAAAAAAAAAAAAAAAAAAAAAAAAAAAAAAAAAAAAAAAAAAAAAAAAAAAAAAAAAAAAAAAATATGGGTGGCCTTAGAGGACGGAAAACCAGAGATCTGGTAGACGAACCAGGGAGGAAGACTGGGAGTTAGAGCCCAAAAAAGGGAGGAAGAGTGGGGAAGGAAGATAGTAGAGCTTGGTAAGAAAATGGAGGAGCGGATAGCTGAAGAGTGCAGGAAGTGGGAAGTACAGGTCTTAGCAGCAGAAGCTAGGATACAGTGCTTAGAAAGAGAAACTGCAAAGCCTGAAACAGTTGAGAGAACAAATGACAATTCAGATGTGACTCAGGAAATTCAAAGTCAGGCGCAGACAAGGGGATGGTAAGCAACAACGGAGACATGCCGAAACAACGAAGGCCCTATCAGCCCCAAACGTGGGGCCAGGGAAAAGACGATGAGCACACTGAGATCAAACGACAGGTCCGAAGACAATGAAGGGAAATTCAAAGTCAGGCGCAGAAAAGGGGGATGGTAAGCAACAACGGAGACATGCCGTACACGAAGGCCCTATCAGCCCCAACGTTGGGCCAGGGAAAAGACGATGAGCACACTAAGATCAAGCGACAGGTCCGAAGACAGAAGGTTTGTTTATATGCAGAGATTCTAACAGCCAATGCAGTAGCAAGGGACAGCTGGCAGGAAGACAGTTCACTGAGAATAGAAGTTTCAGATATGACAGGGAACTGAAGGCAGGAACATGTCAATGGAAGGAAATAAATGCCTCAGAGGAAGCCAGATGGAGACCAGTGGGAGGAGGAAAGGGCGAGGTCATTTTTTGTTTTAAGGGCTTCCAAGAAGCCAAGGGGGCCAACTTTGAAGGGAATAAAACAGGAGGAGAAAAAAATGATTGAAGCATCATGAAAACAATAGGGGAGGGCAATATGACCCAGGTGACAAATTTTCAGGAATTGGGTGGTTTGCGAGTGGAAGGATACGGCCTGTCAGAGTAACTTCAAGGAAGGGAAACAGTTTCGAACCAGGATTCTGCAAGAGAAAGCAAGACTGAGGGACAAAGAGGGGTACCAGAGAGTATACCTCGACCGCGACAGAACACAAGAAGAAAGGGACTACACTGAAGAGAGGGTACAGAGACGCAAGGAGGGAAAGAGAAGCAATGAAAATGAGGAGGACCCAGACACAGGAGGAAGGGCAAACACACCCCACAGAATCTCCCACCAAAAACTCCCCCCGCGACATTCCCAACGCAACTGAGCAACCTATACTACAGCCCACTCACTGTTCCCTCTGCCACCAACCCCCATATCACAAACCTCACCCCAACAGCTGTCCCTTATGGGCATTCTGACCCCACCCCCATCAACACAAACCCCACCTACAAAACCCCAGCCCCATATAGGCCCCCCACCAAGGCTCTCGTCCCCCAACCCCAATAAAACTTGCTGACCACAATGACAGGAAAGAAACTAAAGGTTTGGTACACAAAGCGGATGGAATAACGAATAAACATGAGGAGTGGAATGAAAGAATCAGTGAAAAATCCCCAGACATCATAGCAGTCACAGAAACAAAACTCGCTGAGACCCCAAAAACAGACACAATCTTCCCAACAGGATATCAGATCCCGAGGAAAGATAGAAGGAGTAGAGGGGGAGGGGGGGGTTGCACTGCTCATAAAACAACAATGGGGATTTGAGGAAATGGAAGGCATGGACATGATTGGAGAAAGAGACTACATTGTAGGTACAATTCAGTCCGGAGAACATAAAGAAGTCATTGGAGTGATGTATAACCCACCACAGAACTGCAGGAGGCCAAGAGAGGAGTACGAAGAAAACAACAGGGTGTTTGGGGGACACACTGGCTGAGGTGGCAAGAAGAGCTCACTCGAGCAGAGCAAAGTTACTGGTAATGGGCGATTTCAACCACAGGGAGATCGACTGGGAAAAACCCGGAGCCAATGGGGGTCCCGAAACATGGAGAGCCAAGATGATGGATGTGGTACTTGAAAACCTCATGCATCAACATGTCAGGGACACAACCAGAGAGAGAGGGGGGGAATGAGCCAGCAAGACTGGTACTTGTTTTTCACCCTGACAGTTCAGAGATTGAGGACATCACTTACGAGAGGCCCCTTGGAGCTAGCGATCATGTGGTTCTGAGTTTTTGACTATATAGTAGAGTTTACAAGTGGAGAAGGTAACAGGGAACTTAAGGGGGCAGGCCAAACTATAAAAGGGGGGACTACACAGGTATGAGAAACTTCCTGCAGGAGGTTCAGTGGGACAGAGAAATGGTAGGAAAATCAGTAAACGAGATGATGGAATATGTGGCAACAAAGTGCAAGGAGGCAGAGGAAAGTTTTGTTCCCAAGGGAAACAGAAATAATAGGAAGACCAAAACGAGTCCTTGGTTTACCCGAAGGTGTAGGAGGCAAAAACTAAGTGCAACAGAGAATGGAAAAGGTACAAGAGGCATAGGACCCAGGAAAACAAGGAGATTAGTAAAGAGCCAGAAACGAGTATGCGCAGATAAGGAGGGGGGGCCCAGCGACAGTATGAAAACGACAAGCATCGAAAGTCAAAACTGACCCGAAACTGCTGTATAGCCACATTAGGAGGAAGACAACGTCAAGGACCAGGTGATTAAGGGTGAGGAAAGAAGGTGGAGAAAATCACAAGAAACGATCAAGAGGTATGTGAGGATCAACACGAGATTTAAGGAAGTATTTACAGTAGAGACAGGAAGGACTCTGGGGGGACAGACCAGATGGGGACACCAACAAGGAATACACCAACAAGTGTTTGGGCGACATAATACGATGAGGAAGGTGAAAAAACTGCAAGGGACATCGATCCTCAAAGGCAAATGGAAAACCGGGAAAAAATTTTCCGTGGGTCCTTAGAGAGGGAGCAGATTGTTGTGCATACCACTTACCACAACTTCAACCATCCCGGAAACGGGCAATTACCTGAGGGATGGAAACGCAAATGTAGTTCCATTTTCAAAAAAAGGAGAAAAAAAAGGCCAAACTTAGCCCTGTGTCTTTGCGTGTTATATCCCAAATTATGGGAAGTTTCGGAGGAGAGTGGTGGAGCCCCTGGAAGGGAAAGGGTTAAAAATCCCAACCAGCAGGGATTCAGGGAAAGGCAATCCTGTGTCCCAAAACCTTCGGAGTTTTATGTTAAAATAACAGAAGTAAGAAAAAGAGGAGGGGTGGGTTGATTGCATCTTCTTGGACTGCAAGAAGGCCTTTGACACAGTTCCTCACAAGAGATTAGTGCAGAACCCTAGAGCATCAGGCGCATATAGCAGGAAGGGCCCACTGCAATGGATCAGAGAATACCTGACAGGGAGGCAACAACGAGTCATGGTACGTAATGATGTATCACAGTGGGCACCTTTTGACGACGGGGTCCCACAGGGGTCGGTCCTAGGACCAGTGCTATTTTCGGTATATGTGAACGACATGACGGAAGGGTTAGACTCAGAAGTGTCCCTGTTTGCAGATGAGTGAAGTTAATGAGGAGAATAAAATCTGATGAGGACCAGGCAGGACTTCAAAGAGACCTGGACAGACTGGACACCTGGTCAAATGCAAAGTCATGAAGATAGGGGAAGGGCACAGAAGACCACAGACAGAGTATAGGCTAGGTGGCCAAAGACTCCCAAACCCTCACTCAAGGAGAAAGATCTTGGGGTGAGTATAACACCGAGCATGTCTCCGGAAGCACACATCAATCAGATACTGCTGCAGCATATGGGCGCCTGGCAAACCTAAAGAACAGCATTCCGATTACCTTAGTAGGAATCATTCAAGACACTGTACACCGTGTATGTCAGGCCCATACGGGAGTATGAGCACCTGTTTGGAACCCGCACTTGATAAAGCACGTCAAGAAACTAGAGAAAGTACAAAGGTTTGCAACAAGGTTAGTTCCAGAGCTAAGGGGAATGTCCTATGAAGAAAGATTAAGGGAAATCGGCCTGACGACACGGAGGACAGGGGGGGTCAGGGGAGACATGATAACGACTTTATAAAATACTGCGTGGAATAGAAAAAGGTGGACAAGGACGGGATGTTCCAGGGAGGGGACACCGAAACAAGAGGCCACAATTGGAAGTTGAAGACACAAAATGAGTCAGAGAGATAGTAGAAGTATTTCTTCAGTCATAGAGTTGTAAGGGCAGTGGAATGCCTAGAAAAAGACGTAGTGGAGGCAGGAACCATACACAGTTTTAAGACGAGGTTTGATAAATCTCATGGAGCGGGGAGAGAGAGGGCCTAGTAGCAACCGGTGAAGAGGCGGGGCCAGGAGCTAGGACTCGACCCCCGCAACCACAAATAGGTGAGTACAAATAGGTGAGTACACACACACACACACACACACACACACACACATGGTACGTGGCGAGGTGTCAGAGTGGGCACCTGTGACCAGCGAGGTCCCACAGGGGTCAGTCCTAGGACCAGTGCTGTTTCTGGTATTTGTGAACGATATGACGGAAGGAATAGACTCTGAGGTGTCCCTGTTTGCAGATGACGTGAAGTTGACGAGAAGAATTCATTCTATGGAAGACCAGGCAGAACTACAAAGGGATCTGGATAGGCTGCAGACCTGGTCCAGCAATTGGCTCCTGGAGTTCAATCCCACCAAGTGCAAAGTCATGAAGATTGGGGAAGGGCAAAGAAGACCGCAGACGGAGTACAATCTAGGGGGCCAGAGACTACAAACCTCACTCATAGAAAAAGATCTTGGGGTGAGTATAACACCAGGCACATCTGAAGCGCACATCAACCAAATAACTGCTGCAGCATATGGGCGCCTAGCAAACCTCATAACAGCATTCCGACACCTTAATAAGGAATCGTTCAGGACCCTGTACACCGTGTACGTTAGGCCCATATTGGAGTATGCGGCATCAGTTTGGAACCCACACCTAGCCAAGCACGTTAAGAAACTAGAGAAAGTGCAAAGGTTTGCAACAAGACTAGTCCCAGAGCTAAGAGGTATGTCCTACGAGGAGGGGTTAAGGGAAATCAACCTGACGACACTGGAGGACAAGAGAGATAGGGGGGACATGATAACGACATACAAAATACTGAGAGGAATTGACAAGGAGGACAAAGACAGGATGTTCAAGAGATTGGACACAGCAACAAGGGGACACAGTTGGAAGTTGAAGACACAGGTGAGGCACAGGGATGTTAGGAAGTATTTCTTCAGCCACAGAGTAGCCAGTAAGTGGAATAGTTTGGGAACCGATGTAGTGGAGGCAGGATCCATACATAGCTTTAAGCAGAGGTATGGTAAAGCTCACGGTTCAGGGAGAGTGACCTAGTAGCGACCAGTGAAGAGGCGGGCCATGAGCTCGGACTCGACCCCTGCAACCTCAATTAGGTGAATACAACTAGGTGAGTACACACACACACACACTCACGTATGAATAATGAATAATGGGCACCACTAGTTATCTCTTATCCCAATTCTCTAGACTTTTTTGGCTCCTCTTCGTTTACTGTTTTCTTTTACAATTCTGTTGTGTAAGAAAGGTATAAAATTCTGTTGTTATGGGCCATAAAGCGTCATTAAAATAAGTGTTTTTACGAAAGTGCCTCAGTGAACAAATGTTACCAAAATCGCTGCTACCGAGCACTTTGGTTAATCTATCTTCAATTCTTGTTGATCAACTCAACACGTTAGTAACTTCTAAGAATAAATCTGATAAAACACAAGAGGAAAATGTTAGTCACTAAAGTGAGAAAGACCAAACATTGGTTCTTCAACTTGGTACCACTTAAGTGGCAACATCATTGATTAGATAACGTTCCAGAATAACGAAGCGGAGAACTAAATATTTACATGCTAGGAAATTAAAGAACGTCGTAGCACAAGGTGGCTGGTCCCATCATGGTAACCCAGAGTTCGCTTTTAACTTGTCGACTGTTGAACTGACTCGTGACTGACAGACAGCCCTCGGATATGGGTTAATTATCGCGCTTACTAGTGAGGACACTAATTATGTCGACCATGCTAAATGTCTTTGCAATCCTGAAAAACAAGGATCCTATCCCCGGAAATGTTCAACATTTGCAGAGGCATAGTATAAAGGGCTTTGCTCAGACCTGTGGAACTTAATTGTCCTCAAAGATTTGTTAAGTCAAACCGTGACTTAAAGGAAGATCCTAGACTTTACCTTACGAGAGCAGACACAGCAAATGTGACTAATTATGGACAAGGTAGATTATAGCGGAAAAAATTAATATTTATTAAAGACATCGATACTTACGTGCCTCTTCAAAAGAACCTGTTGGAACAGGTTAATATTAAGTTCAATAAACAGCTTAGAACCTTACTAATAGGTAATTAGGAACTGATTCAACAGTTATCAGCTAAGTCGGCGACACTCCCTTACGTGTATGGTTTAATTAAAATCCAAAAGCCCGGTTATCCAGAGAGACTTATATTTAGCTCGGTGGAGTTAGCAACAGGTGATTTGTCAAAATGGTTGGTAAAAATATTAAATCCAATGCCTGGCAACATCTTTGAAGCCCTCATAAAAAATATCGTTGACGTATTGGCACATTGAAAAATAATAATATGTTTAATGATTTTTACACTCGTAAGGTTTGATGTCACGACGTTGTTCACTAGAGTTCCTGTTCCAGACTTGCTATCTTATTTGGAAGAAGAATTAGATCAGTTCTCCTTGCCTTTTGATAAGAACACCATTATTCAACCCAATAAGATGTGTGTAGTTTATTGTAAGCTTGAGTTTGAAGGGAAATAATGGGCTTAAAGGCAGGGAATGGCTGCGGGAAATCTATTATGTTCCCTATTAAACAATATATGGATGACATCTTGTGTCTTTGGCCGAATTATATGGACCTGGATACATTTTCACCGAAATTTAACTCAGTGTTCTTTTAAATTCACTGTTGAGAAAAAGTGAAATCTAAAATTCTGATACACCGGGTTGATGAAAAGTTCAGGTTTCCAGTGCGTACTTCTGGTAGTTGGCAGACACACAGATGATGATCAAACTAAATGCAAATTATGTGGTCAGGCATATGGTCACTGTCTTGAACACTTTGTGCTTAATTATCCACTTACTGAGGAATGTAGAGATAGACAGTATAATAACCTATGTGACATGTCAAGATATCTTACTAATGAAAATAAGATACCAGATATACTAAGTAAATTTCCTAAATTTGCTTGTAACAGATTAGTGAACTGTACACATAAATCCAAATGTACACCTGTTAACCTTTTTGGGACCTAGTTCCTAGGCCTTTTGTGTATCCATATGCTCTTGTGCTACCGTCCACAGGATGGATATGGGGTGCACAATAAACTAGCCACTTCGGTGGCAAAATTTAAAATGTAATCTTTCATTTGCTCTCTTTTTACATTGCTTTACCACTCTCTTAACCTCTCTTTTTCTCTCCACATATTCCTCCCTCCTTGCATCACTTCTGCTTTGCAAAAACCTCTAATATGCTAACTTTTTCTCTCTTACTACTCTCCTTACATCATCATTCCACCAATCGCTCCTCTTCCCTCCTGCACCCACTTTCCTGCAACGTCCAACTTCTGCTGATCACTCTAACACCACATTTTAAAACTTACCACATACATCTTCTACCCCATTTCCTATACTTTCACTAGCCCATCTACCCTCCAGTAGTTCTTTATATCTTACCCTAACTGCCTCCTCCTTTAGTTTATAAACCTTCACCTGTCTCTCGCTGCTTTGTTTATCCTTGTATCCTATTAACCTTTTACTCTCTCTGTAGCTACAACTAAAACGGTGTGTGATATCTATGACCTCTCTATAAACATGATAAAGATCCATTTTATATTTGCAATTGTTTTGGCTTATGCAAACTTTCACCATCATTCACTCCATCACTGCCTTGCCAGACGGAAGCTTTACACTACAGTTATAAAACTGCAACATTAACACCCCTCCTTCAGTATGCAGACACTTTACATTTAATCATTAACCGTTTATGTTTTTTCTGGGATTAAAGCCTTGATAGTGTGACAACTTATATAGAAATACTTTAATGTCTGGGAGATTCCATACTCTGCTGTATGTAAACACAGCAGTGATCTCGTGTAAACACAGCAGTAATCCCGTGTAATCACAGCAGTGATCTCGTGTAAACACAGCAGTGATCCCGTGTAATTACAGCAGTGATCCCGTGTAAACACAGCAGTGATCCCGTGTAAACACAGCAGTGATCCCGTGTAAACACAGCAATGATCCCGTGTAAACAAAGCAGTGATCCCGTGTAATCACAGCAGTGATCCCGTATAAACACAGCAGTGATCCCGTGTAAACACAGCAATGATCCCGTGTACACACAGCAGTGATCCCGTGTAAACACAGCAGTGATCTCGTGTAAACACAGCAGTGATCCCGTGTAAACACAGCAATGATCCCGTGTAAACACAGCAATGATCTCGTGTAAACACAGCAATGATCACGTGTAAACACAGCAATGATACCGTGTAAACACAGCAATGATCCCGTGTAAACACAGCAATGATCCCGTGTAAACACAGCAATGATCCCGTGTAAACACAGCAATGATCCCGTGTAAACACAGCAATGATCCCGTGTAAACACAGCAATGATCCCGTGTAAACACAGCAATGATCCCGTGTAAACACAGCAATGATCCCGTGTAAACACAGCAATGATCCCGTGTAAACACAGCAATGATCCCGTGTAAACACAGCAATGATCCCGTGTAAACACAGCAATGATCCCGTGTAAACACAGCAATGATCCCGTGAGAGTGACTCAAGAATGTACTATCAGTTACAAGTCTTCAGGGTAACGAGTCCAGTTGGTGATTCAGTACCTAAGGCCAATTAATTCAACTCAACTTCTGGCGTCTGATGACTGGCTCACTTGCTTGTTGAAGAACACAACACCAGCCCGTGTTGAAGAACACAACACCAGCCCTTGTTGAAGAACACAACACCAGCCCGTGTTGAAGAACGCAACACCAGCCCTTGTTGAAGAACACAACACCAGCCCTTGTTGAAGAACACAACACCAGCCCGTGTTGAAGAACGCAACACCAGCCCTTGTTGAAGAACACAACACCAGCCCTTGTTGAAGAACACAACACCAGCCCTTGTTGAAGAACACAACACCAGCCCTTGTTGAAGAACACAACACCAGCCCTTGTTGAAGAACACAACACCAGCCCTTGTTGAAGAACACAACACCAGCCCTTGTTGAAGAACACAACACCAGCCCTTGTTGAAGAACACAACACCAGCCCTTGTTGAAGAACACAACACTAGCCCTTGTTGAAGAACACAACACCAGCCCTTGTTGAAGAACACAACACCAGCCCTTGTTGAAGAACACAACACCAGCCCTTGTTGAAGAACACAACACCAGCCCTTGTTGAAGAACACAACACCAGCCCTTGTTGAAGAACACAACACCAGCCCTTGTTGAAGAACACAACACCAGCCCTTGTTGAAGAACACAACACCAGCCCTTGTTGAAGAACACAACACCAGCCCTTGTTGAAGAAACACAACACCAGCCCTTGTTGGAACACAACACTAACACCTTGTTGAAGAACACAACACCAACCATTGTTGAAGAACACAACACACCTTGTGAAAACACCATAGCCTTGTTGAAGAACACAACACCAGCCCTTGTTGAAGAACACAACACTAGCCCTTGTTGAAGAACACAACACTAGCCCTTGTTGAAGAACACAACACCAGCCCTTGTTGAAGAACACAACACCAGCCCTTGTTGAAGAACACAACACCAACCCTTGTTGAAGAACACAACACCAGCCATTGTTGAAGAACACAACACCAGCCCTTGTTGAAGAACACAACACCAGCCCTTGTTGAAGAACACAACACCAGCCCTTGTTGAAGAACACAACACCAGCCCTTGTTGAAGAACACAACACCAGCCCTTGTTGAAGAACACAACACCAGCCCTTGTTGAAGAACACAACATCAGCCCTTGCTGAAGAACACAACACTAGCCCTTGTTGAAGAACACAACACCAGCCCTTGTTGAAGAACACAACACCAGCCCTTGTTGAAGAACACAACACCAGCCCTTGTTGAAGAACACAACACCAGCCCTTGTTGAAGAACACAACACCAGCCCTTGTTGAAGAACACAACACCAGCCCTTGTTGAAGAACACAACACCAGCCCTTGTTGAAGAACACAATACCTGCCCTTGTTGAAGAACACAACACCAGCCATTGTTGAAGAACGGAACACTAGCCCTTGTTGAAGAACACAACACCAGCCCTTGTTGAAGAACACAATACCTGCCCTTGTTGAAGAACACAACACCAGCCCTTGTTGACGAACACAACACCAGCCCCTTGTTGAAGAACAGAACACTAGCCCTTGTTGAAGAATACAACACTAGCCCTTGTTGAAGAACACAATACCAGCCCTTGTTGAAGAACACAACACCAGCCCTTGTTGAAAAACACAACACCAACCCTTGTTGAAGAACACAACACCAGCCCTTGTTGAAGAACACAACACTAGCCCTTGTTGAAGAACACAACACCAGCCCTTGTTGAAGAACACAACACCAGCCCTTGTTGAAGAACACAACACCAGCTTTTGTTCAAGAACACAACACATGCCCTTGCTGAAGAACACAACACCAGCCCGTGTTGAAGAACACAACACCAGCCCGTGTTGAAGAACACAACACCAGCCCTTGTTCAAGAACACAACACCAGCCCTAGTTGAAGAACACAACACCAGCCCTTGTTGAAGAACACAACACCAGCCCTTGTTGAAGAACACAACACCAGCCCTTGTTGAAGAACACAACACAAGCCCTTGTTGAAGAACACAACACTAACCCTTGATCAAGAACACAATACCAGCCCTTGTTGAAGAACACAACACCAGCCATTGTTGAAGAACACAACACCAGCCCTTGTTTAAGAACACAACACGAGCCCTTGTTGAAGAACACAATACCAGCCCTTGCTGAAGAACACAACACAGCCCTTGTTGAAGAACACAACACCAGCCCTTGTTGAAGAACACAACACCAGCCCTTGTTGAAGAACACAACACCAGCCCTTGTTGAAGAACACAACACCAGCCCTTGTTGAAGAACACAACACCAGCCCTTGTTGAAGAACACAACACCAGCCCTTGTTGAAGAACACAACACCAGCCTTGTTGAAGAACACAATACCTGCCCTTGTTGAAGAACACAACACCAGCCTTGTTGAAGAACAACACTAGCCCTTGTTGAAGAACACAACACCAGCCCTTGTTGAAGAACACAACACCTGCCCTTGTTGAAGAACACAACACCAGCCCTTGTTGACGAACACAACACCAGCCCTTGTTGAAGAACAGAACACAGCCCTTGTTGAAGAAACAACACTAGCCCTTGTTGAAGAACACAATACCAGCCCTTGTTGAAGAACACAACACCAGCCCTTGTTGAAAACACAACACCAACCCTTGTTGAAGAACACAACACCAGCCCTTGTTGAAGAACACAACACTAGCCCTTGTTGAAGAACACAACACCAGCCCTTGTTGAAGAACACAACACCAGCCCTTGTTGAAGAACACAACACCAGCTTTTGTTCAAGAACACAACACATGCCCTTGTTGAAGAACACAACACCAGCCCTTGTTGAAGAACACAACACCAGCCCGTGTTGAAGAACACAACACCAGCCCTTGTTAGAAAACACCACCCAGTGAAGGAACAACACAGCTTGTTTCAAGACCAATCACCACCTTGTAGAACAAAACACAGCCTTGTTGAGACACAACACAGCCCTTGTTGAGAACACAACACTAACCTTGATAAGGAAACAACACAGCTTGTGAAGAATCATACAGCCCTTGTTGAAGACACAACACAGCCTTGTATTAAGAACCAACATCGAGCCCTTGTTGAAACACAATACCAGCCCTTGTTGAGAACAAACACCAGCCTTGTGAAGAACACACACCAGGGCTTGTTAAGAACACAACACCAGCCTTGTTGAGAACACACACCACCTTTGTTGAAGAACACAACCAGCCTTCATGTTGAAGAACACAATCACTCAGCCCTTGTTGAAGAACACAACACCTAGCCGTGTTAGACACAACCACCAGCTTGTTGAAGACACACACCAGCCCGGTTGAAGAACAACCCATGCCCTTGTTGAAGACACACTCCACCGTGTATGATAATCACACAGCATTGTTGATAGAACACACACCACCTGTTGAAGAACTCACTCACCTTTTGAAGAAAAACCCTAGCCCTGTTGAAGACACAACACCAGCCTGTTGAAGAAACAATCCAGCCGGGTTGAAGAACACACACCAGCCTTTTGAGAACACACACCAGCCTTGGTTGAAACACAACACCAGCCCTGTTGAAGAACAACACCAGCCTTTGAAGAACACAACACAGCCTTGTGAAGAAACAATCACAGCCTTGTTGAAGACCACACCAGCCCTTGTTCAGCCAAAAACAGCCTTGAATGAAGTATCACACTAGCAGCCCTGTTGAAGAACACAACACCAGCCCTTGTTGAAGAACACCAACCAGCCCTATGTTGAAGAACACAACACCAGCCCTTGTTGAAGAACACAACACCAGCCCTTGTTGAAGAACACAACACCAGCCCTTGTTGAAGAACACAACACCAGCCCTTGTTGAGTGAACACTGAAGGATCACCAGTGTTCTCTTACTCTAATTTCTACCAGAAGCATAAAACGTGTTTACCTAATCTGATTTATCCGTTGTTGCGAATTTTAATGGAAATAATGGTAATGTTTCTTTACATTTTCGTAGCAGCAAAATGCTTGGTAAAATATGGGATAATGCCTTACACGGTAATGCCCTTGTCATGATGATCCACCTCTGGCATGTTGCCCTTCCACTGGGTATGTATGCCCTTCCACTTGGTATGTATGCCCTTCCACTGGGTATGTATGCTCTTCCAGTGAGTACGTATGCCCTTGCACTAGGTATGTATGCCTTGCACTGGATATGTATGTCCTTCCACTGGATATGTATGCCCTTCCACTGAGTATATATGCCCTTCCACTGGATATGTATGCCCTTCCACTGAGTATGTATTCCCTTGCATTGGATATGTATGCCCTTCCACTGGGAATGTATGCTCTTCCATTCAGTAAATATGCCCTTGCACTGGATATGTATGCCCTTCCACTGGATACGTATTTTCTTCCGCAGGGTATGTATGCCCTTCCACTGGGTATAACCCGTACGGTATTAGGTCCTGTACCATGCACACTCTCCAAGGGACAGTTAGTGTACAGCAGTGTTCCAGCTAGAGAGAAAGAGACTGAGAAAATCATCACGGCTTGCGTCCCTTGTTCCAGCCTAGAAGATATAAGCCTTGAAGAGAATATCAGGGCTTGGCGTCCCGTGTTCCAGCCTAGAGAGAAAGAGACTTGAGAGTAATCATCACGGGCTTGGCGTCCCCAATGTTCCAGCCTAGAGAGAATAAGAGACTTAAGAACATAAGAACATAAGAAAAGAGGAACACTGCAGCAAGCCTGTTGGCCCATACTAGGCAGGTCCTTTACAATTCATCCCACTAGCAAACATTTGCACCACAACCAATATTTCAATGGCCACCATGAAACAAGCTCGATGACTTGAAGAAAATCTACGGTTTGGCGTCCCAGTGTTCCAGCCTAGAGAGAATAAGGACTTGAAGAGAATCATCACGGGCTTGGCGTCCCCAGTGTTCCAGCCTAGAGAGAATAAGAGACTTGAAGAGAATCATCACGGGCTTGGCGTCCCCAGTGTTCCAGCCTAGAGGGAATAAGAGACTTGAAGAGAATCATCACGGGCTTGGCGTCCCCAGTGTTCCAGCCTAGAGAGAATAAGAGACGAAGAGAATCATCACGGGCTTGGCGTCCCCCGTGTTCCAGCCTAGAGAGAATAAGAGACTTGAAGAGAATCATCACGGGCTTGGCGTCCCAGGTCCAGCCTAGAGAGAATAAGGAACGAAGAGAATCATCACGGGCTGGCGCCCCCGTGTTACCAGCCTAGAGAATAAGAGACTTGAGAGAATCATCACGGGCTTGGCGTCCCAGTGTTCAGCCCTAGAGAAAATAAGAGACTTGAAGAGAATCATCACGGGCTTGGCGTCCCCAGTGTTCCAGCCTATAGAGAATAAGAGACTTGAAGAGAATCATCACGGGCTTGGTGTCCCCAGTGTTCCAGCCTATAGAGAATAAGAGACTTGAAGAGAATCATCACGGGCTTGGCGTCCCCAATGTTCCAGCCTAGAGAGAATAAGAGACTTGAAGAGAATCATCACGGGCTTGGCGTCCCCAGTGTTCCAGCCTAGAGAGAATAAGAGACTTGAAGAGAATCATCACGGGCTTGGTGTCCCCAGTGTACCAGCCTAGAGAGAATAAGAGACTTGAAGAGAATCATCACGGGCTTTGCGTCCCCAGTGTTCCAGCCTAGAGAGAATAAGAGACTTGAAGAGAATCATCACGGGCTTTGCGTCCCCAGTGTTCCAGCCTAGAGAGAATAAGAGACTTGAAGAGAATCATCACGGGCTTGGCGTCCCTAGTTTTGAAGGTTCTCGTTATCCATCCTGTCATTTTTCTAGCAGATGAGGTGGATACAGCAGTAGTAGTTACAGTAGTAGTTACAGTAGTAGTATAGTAATAGAAGTGGAATCAGTAGTAGCAGTCGTAAAAGTAGTAGTAACAGTAGTTGTCAAATTATTATTTTTTTTAGTAATAGTGGTAGTAAATGTAGAAGTTGTAGCAGTTGTTGTTGTAGAATTATTATTATTAGTAGCAGATTTATGATAATAGTATTGGTGTTATTTCCTTCTTTAAAATTTATGAAGGAATCTCCTTGAAAGTAGATGTATGAAGGTATCCCTTGAAAGCAAATGTATGATGGTATCCATGGAAAGTAGAATCATAAAGGTATACTTTGTAAGTAGATATATGAAGGAATCCCTTGAAAGAAGATGCATGAAGATATCCCTTGTTAAGTACACGTAGAAAGTATCCCTTGAAAGTAGATGTATGAAGGTATCCCTTGAAAGCAAATGTATGATGGTATCCATGGAAAGTAGAATCATAAAGGTATACTTTGTAAGTAGATATATGAAGGAATCCCTTGAAAGAAAATGCATGAAGGAATCCCTTGTTAAGTACACGTAGAAAGTATCCCTTGAAATTAGATGTATGAAGGTATCCTTTGTAATGTGGGAGAATATTACATCTCTACGAGAGAACTGAATAAACGAAGCCTAAGCCAGACTGACAGACTGACAGACAAGAGGCTGATTTCCAACTGACAGCACTGAATGAGAATAATATCAACTGTCAGCACTGGAGGTGAATGATACCAAATGTCAGCACAGGACGTGAATAATACCATCTGTCAGCACTATAGGTAAATGATACCAACTGTCAGCACTGAAAGAGAATAATATCAACTGTCAGCACTGGAGGTGAATAATACCAAGTGTCAGCACAGGACGTGAATAATACCATTTGTAAGCACTATAGGTAAATGATACCAACTGTCAGCACTGGAGGTGAGTGATACCAACTGTCAGCACAAGACGTGAATAATACCATCTGTCAGCACTATAGGTAAATGATACCAACTGTCAGCACTGAAGGTGAATGATACCACCTGTCAGCACTGGAGGTGAATGGTACCAACTGTTAGGAAGGCAGGTAGCGGGGATGTTAGGAAGGCAGGTAGCGAGGATGTTAGGAAGGCAGTTAACGAGGATGTTAGGAAGGCAGGTAGCGAGGATGTTAGGAAGGCAGGTAGCGAGGATGTTAGGAAGGCAGGTAGCGAGGATGTTAGGAAGACAGGCAGCGAGGATGTTAGGAAGGCAGGTAGAGAGGATTTTAGGAAGGCAGGTAGCGAGGATGTTAGGAAGACAGGTAGCGAGGATGTTAGGAAGGCAGGTAGCGAGGATGTTAGGAAGACAGGTAGCGAGGATGTTAGGAAAGGGAGGTAGCGAGGATGTTAGGAAGGCAGGTTAGCGAGGGATGTTAGGAAGGCAGGTAGCGAGGATGTTAGGAAGGCAGGTAGCAAGGATGTTACGAAGGCAGGTAGCGAGGATGTTAGGAAGGCAGGTAGCGAGGATGTTAGGAAGGGAGGTAGCGAGGATGTTAGGAAGGCAGGTAGCGAGGATCTTAGGAAGACAGGTAGCGAGGATGTTAGGAAAGCAGATAGCGAGGATGTTAGGAAGACAGGTAGCGAGGATGTTAGGAAGGCAGGTACGAGGATGTTAGGAAGGCAGGTAGCGAGGATGTTAGGAAGGCAGGTAGCGAGGATGTTAGGAAGGCAGGTAGCGAGGATGTTAGGAAGGCAGGTAGCGAGGATGTTAGGAAGGCAGATAGCGAGGATGTTAGGAAGGCAGGTAGCGAGGGTATTAGGAAGGCAGGTAGCGAGGATGTTAGGAAGGCAGGTAGCGAGGATGTTAGGAAGACAGGAAGCGAAGATGTTAGGAAGGCAGATAGCGAGGATGTTAGGAAGGCAGGTAGCGAGGATGTTAGGAAGACAGGTAGCGAGGATGTTAGGAAGGCAGGTAGCGAGGATGTTAGGAAGGCAGGTAGCGAGGATGTTAGGAAGGCAGGTAGCGAGGATGTTAGGAAGGCAGGTAGCGAGGATGTTAGGAAGACAGGTAGCGAGGATGTTAGGAAGGCAGGTAGCGAGATGTTAGGAAGGACAGATAGCGAGGATGTTAGGAAGGCAGGTAGCGAGGATGTTAGGAAGGCAGGTAGCGAGGATGTTAGGAAGGCAGGTAGCGAGGATTTTAGGAAGGCAGGTAGCGAGGGTAGTAGGAAGGCAGGTAGCGAGGATGTTAGGAAGGCAGGCAGCGAGGATGTTAGGAAGGCAGGTAGTAAGGATGTTAGGAAGGCAGGTAGCGAGGATGTTAGGAAGGCAGGTAGCGAGGGTATTAGGAAGGCAGGTAGCGAGGATGTTATGAAGGCAGGTAGCGAGCATGTTAGGAAGGCAGGTAGCGAGGATGTTAGGAAGGCAGGTAGCGAGGGTATTAGGAAGGCAGGTAGCGAGGATGTTAGGAAGGCAGGCAGCGAGGATGTTAGGAAGGCAGGTAGCAAGGATGTTAGGAAGGCAGGTAGCGAGGATTTAGGAAGGCAGGTAGCGAGGGTATTAGGAAGGCAGGTAGCGAGGATGATAGGAAGGCAGGTAGCGAGGATGTTAGGAAGGCAGATAGCGAGGATGTTAGGAAGGCAGGTAGCGAGGATCTTAGGAAGACAGGTAGCGAGGATGTTAGGAAGGCAGGTAGCGAGGATGTTAGGAAGACAGGAAACGAGGATGTTAGGAAGGCAGGTAACGAGGATGTTAGGAAGGCAGGGTAGCGAGGATGTTGGGAAGACAGGTAGCAAGGATGTTAGGAAGGCAGGGTAGCGAGGATGTTAGGAAGGCAGGTAGCGAGGGTATTAGGAAGGCAGGTAGCGAGGATGTTAGGAAGGCAGGTAGCGAGGATGTTAGGAAGACAGGTAGCGAGGATGTTAGGAAGGCAGGTAGCGAGGATGTTAGGAAGGCAGGTAGCGAGGATGTTAGGAAGGACAGGTAGCGAGGATGTTAGGAAGGCAGGTAGCGAGGATGTTAGGAAGGCAGGTAGCGAGGATGTTTGGAAGGCAGGTAGCGAGGATGTTAGGAAGGCAGGTAGCGAGGATGTTAGGAAGACAGGTAGCGAGGATGTTAGGAAGGACAGGTAGCGAGGATGTTAGGAAGGCAGGCAGCGAGGATGTTAGGAAGGCAGGTAGCGAGGATGTTAGGAAGGCAGGTAGCGAGGGTATTAGGAAGGTAGGTAGCGAGGATGTTAGGAAGGCAGGCAGCGAGGATGTTAGGAAGGCAGGTAGCAATGATGTTAGGAAGGCAGGTAGCGAAGATGTTAGGAAGGCAGGTAGCGAGGGTATTAGGAAGGCAGGTAGCGAGGATGTTAGGAAGGCAGGTAGCGAGGATGTTAGGAAGGCAGGTAGCGAGGATGTTAGGAAGGCAGGTAGCGAGGATGTTAGGAAGGCAGGTAGCGAGGATGTTATTAAGGCAGGTAGCGAGGGTATTACGAAGGCAGGTAGCGAGGATGTTAGGAAGGCAGGCAGTGAGGATGTTAGGAAGGCAGGTAGCAAGGATGTTAGGAAGGCAGGTAGCGAGGATGTTAGGAAGGCAGGTAGCGAGGGTATTAGGAAGGCAGGTAGCGAGGATGTTAGGAAAGCAGGTAGCGAGGATGTTAGGAAGGCAGGTAGCGAGGATGATAGGAAGGCAGGTAACGAGGATGTTAGGAAGGCAGATAACGAGGATGTTAGGAAGGCAGGTAGCGAGGATGTTAGGAAGGCGAGTTTGCGAGGATGTTAGGAAGGCAGGTAGCGAGGATGTTAGGAAGGCAGATAGCGAGGATGTTAGGAAGGCAGGTAGCGAGGATGTTAGGAAGGCAGATAGCGAGGATGTTAGGAAGGCAGGTAGCGAGGATGTTAGGAAGGCAGATAGCGAGGATGTTAGGAAGGCAGGTAGCGAGGATGTTAGGAAGGCAGGTAGCGAGGATGTTAGGAAGGCAGATAGTGAGGATGTTAAAAAGGCAGGTAGCGAGGATGTTAGGAAGGCAGGTAGCGAGGATGTTAGGAAGGCAGGCAGCGAGGATGTTAGGAAGGCAGGTAGCGAGGATGTTAGAAAGGCAGGTAGCGAGGATGTTAGTAAGGCAGGTAGCGAGGATGTTAGGAAGGCAGGTAGCGAGGGTATTACGAAGGCAGGTAGCGAGGATGTTAGGAAGGCAGGCAGCGAGGATGTTAGGAAGGCAGGTAGCAGGGATGTTAGGAAGGCAGGTAGCGAGGATGTTAGGAAGGCAGGTAGCGAGGGTTTAGGATGGCAGGTAGCGAGGATGTTAGGAAGGCAGGTAGCGAGGATGTTAGGAAGGCAGGTAGCGAGGATGTTAGGAAGGCAGGTAGCGAGGATGTTAGGAAGGCAGATAGCGAGGATGTTAGGAAGGCAGGTAGCGGGGGATGTTAGGAAGGCAGATAGCGAGGATGTTAGGAAGGCAGGTAGCGAGGATGTTAGGAAGGCAGATAGCGAGGATGTTAGGAAGGCAGGTAGCGAGGATGTTAGGAAGGCAGATAGCGAGGATGGTAGGAAGGCAGGTAGCGAGGATGTTAGGAAGGCAGATAGCGAGGATGTTAGGAAGGCAGGTAGCGAGGATGTTAGGAAGGCAGGTAGCGAGGATGTTAGGAAGGCAGGCAGCGAGGATGTTAGGAAGGCAGGTAGCGAGGATGTTAGGAAGGCAGGGTAGCGAGGATGTTAGGAAGGCAGGTAGCGAGGATGTTAGGAAGGCAGATAGCGAGATGTTAGGAAGGCAGGTAGCGAGGATGTTAGGAAGGCAGGTAGCGAGGATGTTAGGAAGGCAGGCAGCGAGGATGTTAGGAAGGCAGGTAGCGAGGAGTTTAGGAAGGCAGGTAGCGAGGATGTTAGGAAGGCAGATAGCGAGGATGTTTGGAAGGCAGGTAGCGAGGATGTTAGGAAGGCAGGTAGCGAGGATGTTAGGAAGGCAGATAACGAGGATGTTAGGAAGGCAGGTAGCGAGGATGTTAGGAAGGCAGGTAGCGAGGATGTTAGGAAGGCAGGTAGCGAGGATGTTAGGAAGGCAGATAGCGAGGATGTTAGGAAGGCAGGTAGCGAGGATGTTAGGAAGGCAGGTAGCGAGGATGTTAGGAAGACAGTTAGCGAGGATGTTAGGAAGGCAGGTATCGAGGATGTTAGGAAGACAGGTAGCGAGGATGTTAGGAAGGCAGGTAGCGAGGATGTTAGGAAGACAGATAGCGAGGATGTTAGGAAGGCAGGCAGCGAGGATGTTAGGAAGGCAGGTACCGAGGATGTTAGGAAGGCAGGTAGCGAGGATGTTAGGAAGGCAGGTAGCGAGGATTTTAGGAAGGCATGTAGCGAGGGTATTAGGAAGGCAGGTAGCTAGGATGTTAGGAAGGCAGGCAGCGAGGATGTTAGGAAGGCAGGTAGCAAGGATGTTAGGAAGGCAGGTAGCGAGGATGTTAGGAAGGCAGGTAGCGATTGTATTAGGAAGGCAGGTTAGCGAGGATGTTAGGAAGGCAGGTAGCGAGGATGTTAGGAAGGCAGGTAGCGAGGATGTTAGGAAGGCAGGTAGCGAGGATGTTAGGAAGGCAGGTAGCGAGGATGTTAGGAAGGCAGGTAGCGAGGGTATTAGGAAGGCAGGTAGCGAGGATGTTAGGAAGGCAGGCAGCGAGGATGTTAGGAAGGCAGGTAGCAAGGATGTTAGGAAGGCAGGTAGCGAGGATGTTAGGAAGGCAGGTAGCGAGGGTATTAGGAAGGCAGGTAGCGAGGATGTTAGGAAGGCAGGTAGCGAGGATGTTAGGAAGGCAGATAGCGAGGATGTTAGGAAGGCAGGTAGCGAGGATCTTAGGAAGACAGGTAGCGAGTATGTTAGGAAGGCAGGTAGCGAGGATGTTAGGAAGACAGGTAGCGAGGATGTTAGGAAGGCAGGTACGAGGATGTTAGGAAGGCAGGTAGCGAGGATGTTAGGAAGACAGGTAGCAAGGATGTTAGGAAGGCAGATAGCGAGGATGTTAGGAAGGCAGGTAGTGAGGGTATTAGGAAGGCAGGTAGCGAGGATATTAGGAAGGCAGGTAGCGAGGATGTTAGGAAGACAGGTAGCGAGGATGTTAGGAAGGCAGGTAGCGAGGATGTTAGGAATGCAGGTAGCGAGGATGTTAGGAAGACAGGTAGCGAGGATGTTAGGAAGGCAGGTAGCGAGGATGTTAGGAAGGCAGGTAGCGAGGATGTTAGGAAGGCAGGTAGCGAGGATGTTAGGAAGGCAGGGTAGCGAGGATGTTAGGAAGGACAGGTAGCGATAATGTTAGGAAGGCAGGTAGCGAGGATGTTAGGAAGACAGGTAGCGAGGGATGTTAGGAAGGCAGGCAGCGAGGATGTTAGGAAGGCAGGTAGCGAGGATGTTAGAAAGGCAGGTAGCGAGGATGTTAGGAAGGCAGGTAGCGAGGATGTTAGGAAGGCAGGTAGCGAGGGCATTAGGAAGGCAGGTAGCGAGGATGTTAGGAAGGCAGGCAGCGAGGATGTTAGGAAGGCAGGTAGCAATGATGTTAGGAAGGCAGGTAGCGAAGATGTTAGGAAGGCAGGTAGCGAGGGTATTAGGAAGGCAGGTAGCGAGGATGTTAGGAAGGCAGGTAGCGAGGATGTTAGGAAGGCAGGTAGCGAGGATGTTAGGAAGACAGGTAGCGAGGATGTTAGGAAGGCAGGTAGCGAGGATGTTATTAAGGCAGGTATCGAGGGTATTACGAAGGCAGGTAGCGAGGATGTTAGGAAGGCAGGCAGCGAGGATGTTAGGAAGGCAGGTAGCGAGGATGTTAGGAAGGCAGGTAGCGAGGGTATTAGAAAGGCAGGTAGCGAGGATGTTAGGAAAGCAGGTAGCGAGGATGATAGGAAGGCAGGTAGCGAGGATGTTAGGAAGGCAGGTAACGAGGATGTTAGGAAGGCAGATAGCGAGGATGTTAGGAAGGCAGGTAGCGAGGATGTTAGGAAGGCAGATAGCGAGGATGTTAGGAAGGCAGGTAGCGAGGATGTTAGGAAGGCAGATAGCGAGGATGTTAGGAAGGCAGGTAGCGAGGATGTTAGGAAGGCAGGTAGCGAGGATGTTAGGAAGGCAGGTAGCGAGGATGTTAGGAAGGCAGGTAGCGAGGATGTTAGGAAGGCAGATAGCGAGGATGTTAGGAAGGCAGGTAGCGAGGATGTTAGGAAGGCAGATAGCGAGGATATTAGGAAGGCAGGTAGCGAGGATGTTAGGAAGGCAGGTAGCGAGGATGTTAGGAAGGCAGATAGCGAGGATGTTAGGAAGGCAGGTAGCGAGGATGTTAGGAAGGCAGGTAGCGAGGATGTTAGGAAGGCAGGCAGCGAGGATGTTAGGAAGGCAGGTAGCCGAGGATGTTAGGAAGGCAGGTAGCGAGGATGTTAGTAAGGCAGGTAGCGAGGATGTTAGGAAGGCAGGTAGCGAGGGTATTACGAAGGCAGGTAGCGAGGATGTTAGGAAGGCAGGCAGCGAGGATGTTAGGAAGGCAGGTAGCAGGGATGTTAGGAAGGCAGGTAGCGAGGATGTTAGGAAGGCAGGTAGCGAGGGTATTAGGATGGCAGGTAGCGAGGATGTTAGGAAGGCAGGTAGCGAGGATGTTAGGAAGGCAGGTAGCGAGGATATTAGGAAGGCAGATAGCGAGGATGTTAGGAAGGCAGGTAGCGAGGATGTTATTAAGGCAGATAGCGAGGATGTTAGGAAGGCAGGTAGCGAGGATGTTAGGAAGGCAGATAGTGAGGATGTTAGGAAGGCAGGTAGCGAGGATGTTAGGAAGGCAGATAGCGAGGATGTTAGGAAGGCAGGTAGCGAGGATGTTAGGAAGGCAGATAGCGAGGATGTTAGGAAGGCAGGTAGCGAGGATGTTAGGAAGGCAGGTAGCGAGGAGTTAGGAAGGCAGGTAGCGAGGATGTTAGGAAGGCAGGTAGCGAGGATGTTAGGAAGGCAGGTAGCGAGGATGTTAGGAAGGCAGGCAGCGAGGATGTTAGGAAGGCAGGTAGCGAGGATGTTAGGAAGGCAGGTAGCGAGGATGTTAGTAAGGCAGGTAGCGAGGATGTTAGGAAGGCAGGGTAGCGAGGGTATTTACGAAGGCAGGTAGCGAGGATGTTAGGAAGGCAGGCAGCGAGGATGTTAGGAAGGCAGGTAGCAGGGGTGTTAGGAAGGCAGGTAGCGAGGATGTTAGGAAGGCAGGGTAGCGAGGGTATTTGGATGGCAGGTAGCGAGGTGTTAGGAAGGCAGGTAGCGAGGATGTTAGGAAGGAGGTTAGCGAGGATGTTAGGAAGGCAGGTAGCGAGGATGTTAGGAAGGCAGATAGCGAGGATGTTAGGAAGGCAGGTAGCGAGGATGTTAGGAAGGCAGATAGCGAGGATGTTAGGAAGGCAGGTAGCGAGGATGTTAGGAAGGCAGGTAGCGAGGGTATTACGAAGGCAGGTAGCGAGGATGTTAGGAAGGCAGGCAGCGAGGTTGTAGGAAGGCAGGTAGCAGGGATGTTAGGAAGGCAGGTAGCGAGGATGTTAGGAAGGCAGGTAGCGAGGGTATTAGGAATGGCAGGTAGCGAGGATGTTAGGAAGGCAGGTAGCGAGGATGTTAGGAAGGCAGATAGCGAGGATGTTAGGAAGGCAGGTAGCGAGGATGTTAGGAAGGCAGATAGCGAGGATGTTAGGAAGGCAGGTAGGAGGATGTTAGGAAGGCAGATAGCGAGGATGTTAGGAAGGCAGGTAGCGAGGATGTTAGGAAGGCAGATAGCGAGGATGTTAGGAAGGCAGGTAGCGAGGATGTTAGGAAGGCAGATAGCGAGGATGTTAGGAAGGCAGGTAGCGAGGATGTTAGGAAGGCAGGTAGCGAGGATGTTAGGAAGGCAGATAGCGAGGATGTTAGGAAGGCAGGTTAGCGAGGATGTTAGGAAGGCAGGTAGCGAGGATGTTAGGAAGGCAGGCAGCGAGGATGTTAGGAAGGCAGGTAGCGAGGATGTTAGGAAGGCAGGTAGCGAGGATGTTAGTAAGGCAGGTAGCGAGGATGTTAGGAAGGCAGGTAGCGAGGGTATTACGAAGGCAGGTAGCGAGGATGTTAGGAAGGCAGGCAGCGAGGATGTTAGGAAGGCAGGTAGCAGGGATGTTAGGAAGGCAGGTAGCGAGGATGTTAGGAAGGCAGGTAGCGAGGGTATTAGGATGGCAGGTAGCGAGGATGTTAGGAAGGCAGGTAGCGAGGATGTTAGGAAGGCAGGTAGCGAGGATGTTAGGAAGGCAGGTAGCGAGGATGTTAGGAAGGCAGATAGCGAGGATGTTTTGGAAGGCAGGTAGCGAGGATGTTAGGAAGGCAGATAGCGAGGATGTTAGGAAGGCAGGTAGCGAGGATGTTAGGAAGGCAGATAGCGAGGATGTTAGGAAGGCAGGTAGCGAGGATGTTAGGAAGGCAGATAGCGAGGATGTTAGGAAGGCAGGTAGCGAGGATGTTAGGAAGGCAGATAGCGAGGATGTTAGGAAGGCAGGTAGCGAGGATGTTAGGAAGGCAGGTAGCGAGGATGTTAGGAAGGCAGGCAGCGAGGATGTTAGGAAGGCAGGTAGCGAGGATGTTAGGAAGGCAGGTAGCGAGGATGTTAGGAAGGCAGATAGCGAGGATGTTTAGGAAGGCAGGTAGCGAGGATGTTAGGAAGGCAGGTAGCGAGGATGTTAGGAAGGAGATATCGAGGATGTTAGGAAGGCAGGTAGCGAGGATGTTAGGAAGGCAGGTAGCGAGGATGTTAGGAAGGCAGGTAGCGAGGATGTTAGGAAGGCAGGTAGCGAGGATGTTAGGAAGGCAGATAGCGAGGATGTTAGGAAGGCAGGTAGCGAGGATGTTAGGAAGGCAGGTAGCGAGGGATGTTAGGAAGGCAGGTAGCGAGGATGTTAGGAAGGCATGCAGCGAGGATGGATTTAATTTTACTAAACAGAATTATATATAAGTTGAGCAGTGTGGTGTGTGTGTTGTGTGTGGTGTGTGTGTGTGTGTGTGTGCTGTGTGTGTGTGTGTGTGTGTGTGTGTGTGTGTGTGTTGTGTGTGTTTGTGTGTGTTTTTATGTGTGTGTGTTGTGTTTGTGTGTGTGTGTGTGTGTGTGTGTGTGTGTGTGTGTGTGTGTGTGTGTGTGTTGTGTGTGTGTGTGTGTGTTTGTGTGTTTTTGTATGTGTGTGTGTTTGTGTTTGTGTGTGGTGTGGTGGTGTTTGTGGTGTGTGTGTGTTTGTGTTTGTGTGTTTGAGGTCAGTGGTCACCTGCTGTCATACCTGCCAAGGTCTTGGGAGTTAGCGTGGGCTGTTACCAAGCATCATGACTTGTTGTAGTGTTTTAGAATCTCAGGCTCAAGTGTTGAAGAAGGAGATTCTACTTCTTCAGGAGGAAAATAGGAAGCTGAAGCTTCGCATAGATGAGTCTGGGAGCGAGTGTGAGAAGGATTTAGCTGGTATGTACGAGTGTACTTCAGTGGTTAGTGAGGTTGAAGGTACCACTGATTCCCCTGCTAATCAAGGTAAGAATATTTTAATAGCAGGCGATTCTCAGGTAAGATATATGGACCGTGCATTTTGTAACAGAGACAGAAAGGTCAGACAGAGAGTGTGTCTTCCTGGAGCTGGTGTTGGCGACATAGTCAGCAGGTTGGATAATATTATGGCAGGTAATGGGAACAAGCCCATTATCTGTCTTAGTGCTGGTGATAATGACACTGGGAAGGGCAGGAGAGAGGAGCTGCTGGATAAGTACAGATCAGCCATAGAAGTAGTTAGGTCTAAGGGAGGGATCCCAGTCATATGTAGCATCTTGCCTAGAAAGGGAGTAGGCAATGAATGGATGTCTAGTGCAACTGGTATAAATTGCTGGCTAGACAGGTACTGCAAGGAACTTGCAATCCCATTCATTAATAACTGGGACCATTTCTTTCGCAAACGTGATATGCATGCAAGGGATGGGGTTCATCTCTCTAAGGATGGAGTGGTTGCATTAGCCAATTCAACTGAGAGGGTAATTGATGACTTGTCTAGGAATTTAAACTGATAGATTATAGAGGTATGGGTGTTTGTGGGAAAAAATCAGGCTGCAGCATTAGGGTTAAAAACAGCAGTTATTACCGTGATACCTCAGGGATATGTTTAAAAGACAATATTCAAAATAAAATTGCTAGTAATGGCAAATCAATTGATCAACAAACAAAGAGAGATAGTAGAGGGCAACGAGTGACTAGCTCCCTTAAGGTTTATTATACAAATAGTAGGAGTCTAAGAAATAAGATGGATGAGCTAAAATTACTTGCAAGTGCAGGTAATATAGATATTATTGGCATAACAGAGACCTGGTTCAACCTGAAAGATAGAGAAATGCCTTCTGAATGCAACATACAGGGTTATAAACTATTCCACACTGATAGGGCCAACAGGAAGGGTGGTGGTGTGGCGATGTATGTCAGAGAAAATTTAAATTGTTGTCTTAGACATGATATAAGATTAGAAACATCGAACACAGAATCGGTTTGGCTAAAGTTTCTCGAGGGACGTGACAAATTAATTGTGGGAGTGATTTATAGGCCCCCAAACCTTGATAGGGAGGGCAGTAAGCTGTTATGGGACGAAATTCATAAGGCATCTAGATATGAAAATGTTGTGATAATGGGAGATTTTAACTTTAGACAAATTGATTGGAACAATATGAAAGGAAATCTTGAGTCTAGTGACTTTCTTGATACGGTTCAGGATTGCTTTTTAGAACAGGTTGTGACAGAACCAACTAGAGGAAACAATCTGCTTGACTTGGTTCTTGCCAACAAAGATTCACTAATTAATAATCTTGAGGTTAATGATGAGCTTGGGGAAAGTGATCACAAATCACTTAGTTTCAATATATCATGGAATTACCCAGATAACTGCAATCAAATCTCTGTCCCAGATTTTCGCTTGGCCGACTTCATGGGACTGAAAAATTACTTATGTGGGCTAAATTGGGATGTCCTGACTAAGGGTCAGGTAGGTGATCTTGGTTGCCAATATGACATTTTTCAGAGCATAGTTCTAGCTGCCCAGACAACTTCTGTTCCGAGTAGGGAAATTAGATCTAACAAAAATGATCCCAAATGGATGAACAATAGATTAAAACATCTCATTGGTCAAAAGAGAGGCATATGTAGGCGTATCAAAAGAGGGGATGGGCAATTAAGAAATCAATATGTTCAATTAAAGAAATAAATAAGAAAAGGAATAAGAAAAGCAAAAAGGGATTATGAGGCTAAGGTCGCAAGGGATTCAAAGACTAACCCAAAAGGGTTCTTTCAGATATACAGAAGTAAGGTTATGGACAAGATTGGCCCACTTAAGAGTAACTCTGGTCAGATCACTGACAGTGATAAGGATATGTGTGAAATTCTCAATACCTACTTCCTCTCAGTTTTCACCCAGGAAAATACTAGCGATATTCCTGAAATAATAGATAACGTGGAACACGATGATAATAAACTATGTACGATAGCGGTAACTAGTGACATGGTCCTCAGACAAATAGAGAAACTAAAACCTAACAAATCCCCAGGTCCTGATGAACTGTTTGCAAGGGTATTAAAGGAATGTAAAGAGGAACTTAGCATACCTTTGGCTAATCTTTTTAACATATCACTACAAACTGGCATAGTGCCTGATAAGTGGAAAATGGCAAATGTAATACCTATTTACAAGGCAGGTGACAGGTCCTTGGCTTCGAACTATAGACCAATAAGCCTTACCTCCATAGTGGGAAAATTTATGCAATCAATAATTACCGAAGCAATTCGTAGCCATCTTGACAGGCACAGATTGATTAATGATTTCAACACGGTTTTACAAAGGGGCGTTCTGTCTTACGAATTTATTAACTTTTTTCACTAAAGGTGTTTGAGGAGTTAGATCATGGTAATGAATATGATATTGTGTATATGGACTTCAGTAAGGTTTTCGATAGAGTTCCACACCAGAGGCTATTGAGGAAACTTAGGGCACACGCAATAGGAGAAAATTTTTCCTGGGTGAGGCAGGCTGACAAATGCAGCGAGAGTTTGCATAAAGGGGGAGAAATCAGAATGGGGGCAGTCACAACGGTGTTCCTCAGGGGTCAGTGTTGGGCCCCTTTGTTGTTCACAATTTAATAAACGAAAAGTGAGGGAAAAATGCGACATCAGAAAAATTTGTTGATGACCCCAAAATAGCCCCAATTCTTTTAAATGAGGACTTTTTGAGCACTCGAGGATGATTTGAGCAATGGTCGAGAATAGCAGATGCAGTTTAATTTGCAAATGCAAAGTTATAAATGTTGGACAGTTAAATAACCCATGCCCATAAAAACTAAATAATGAGATCTTAATATACCGTTTGCAAAAAGGTTTAGGGTTTGGTTAGCAGTAATCTAAAACCAAGACAACAGTGTATTAGTGTTCGCATAAACAAACGAATTTTTGGCTTCTATCTAAAATAAAAAAAATAAAAGTTCAGATTGTTTTTTCAACTCTTATACCTGGTTAGGCCTCATTCAGATAGTGCTCATTTTGGTCACCGTATTCCAAAAAGGATATAAATGCTCAGGAAAAACGTAAAAGGAGGATGACAATGTTTCCCCATTATCAAAAATTTCCCTATGAGGAAGTTAAGGGCCCTGAATCTGCACTCTCTCGAAAAGGGGTTTTGAAAAATTAGGGGGTTTATGTCGATGTGTATCAATGGAAAAAAAGGAAAAAATAATTTTTTTTATTTACATGGCCCATTCCACCAAGGCGGGTGGCCCAAAAGAAACATTTCCCATCATTTACTCCCTCACTGTCTTGCCCGAAAGGGGCTTTACACTACAGTTTTTTTAAAATGCAACATTAACAAACCCCCCCTTAGAGGCGGCATGATTCCCATCTCCGGATCAAGTCCGGCCTGCCGGTTTTCCTGAAAAACCCCTTTAAATATTTCTTTGTACACTCCAAAGCCGCAAGTTTAAAAAAATTTGCTCCCTTCCTCCCATTTAAACACGCTCACGCATGCCGTGGAAGTCCAAATCCCTCGCACACAAAACCCCTTTTTCCCCCCCCTCCAACCTTTCCCAGGCCGCCCCACCCCCCCTTCCTTCCCTACAGACTGATCATCTTGAGTCATCTGTTTCGCTCCTTCTTCTACATGCCGAACCCCCTAACAACCCCTTCCTCAGCCCCCGGACAAAGTTTTGGTAAACCCGCCCCCTCCCAATTTTCCAAAACTCGAATTCTCGATTTTAAAATTCACACCACACATTGCCCCCGGACATGACGCTCCCCTGCCTCCAGCCTTTTCCTCGCTGCAACATTATCCCCATGCTTCACACCCATATAAGAGCGTTGGTAAAACTATACTCTCATACACTCCCCTCTTTGCCTCCAAGGACAAAGTTCTTTGTCTCCACAGACTCCTAAGTGCACCACTCACTCTTTTCCCCTCATCAATTCTATGATTCACCTCATCTTCCATAGACCCATCCGCTGACACGTCCACTCCCAAATATCTGAATACATTCACCTCCTCGATACTCTCTCCCTCCAATCTCATATATCCAATCTTTCATCACCTAATCTTTTAGTTATCCTCATAACCTTACTCATTCCTGTATTCACTTTTAATTTTCTTCTTTTGCACACCCTACCAAATTCATCCACCAATCTCTGCAACTTCTCTTCAGAATCTCCCACGAGCATAAATAAAGGTGATGTAAATAGCGTGCTGAAAATTTCCATCCAAGACAGGACTCGCAGCAATGGTTTCAAGTTGGAAAAATTCAGATTCAGGAAGGACATAGGAAAGCACTGGTTTGGTTATAGAGTTGTGAATGAGTGGAACAACCTCCCGAGTACAGTTATTGAGGTTAAACGTTGTGTAGTTTTAAAAATAGGTTAGATAAATACATGAGTGGGTGTAGGTGGGTGTGAGTTGGACTTGACTAGCTTGTGTTTCTGGGTCTGGAACAGTGCTCCATCCTTGAGTGGGAATGACCAGACTGCGTGGGTCATTGGGATAATCCGAGGGGTGGGTCTTATCCGGGGAGGGGGAGATATGGACCTGCTCCGCATGGGTCAGTAGGCCTGTTGCAGTGTTCCTTCTTTCTTATGTTCTTATGTGTGTGTGTGTGTGTGTGTGTGTGTGTGTGTGTGTGTGTGTGTGTGTGTGTGTGTGTGTGTGTTTTGTGTGTGTGTGTGTGTGTGGTTTTGTGTTGTGTGTGTGTGGGGTGTGTGTGTGTGTGAGTGTGTGTATGTGTGTGTGTGTGTGTGTGTGGTGTGTGTGTGTGTGTGGTTGTGTGAGTGGTTGTGTGTGTGGTAGTGTTTGTGGTAGTGTGTGCGTGTGTGTGTGTGTGTGTGTGTGTGTGTGTGTGTGTGTGTGTGTGTGTGGTGTGTGTGTGTGAGAGTGTGTGTGTGTTAGTTTGTATGTGTGTGTGTGTCTTTGTGTATGTGTGTGTGTGTGTGTGTACGTGTGTGTGTGTTTGTATGTGTGTGTGTGTGCGTTTGTGTGTGTGTGTGTATGTGTGTGTGTGTGTTTGTGTGTGTGTGTGTGTGTGTGAGTGTGTGTGTGTGTGTGTGTGTGTGTGTTTGTGTGTGTGTGTGTGTAAATGAGTGTTTGTGAATGTGTTGTGTGTGTGTGTGTGTGTGTGTGTGTACTCACCTATTTGTACTCACCTATTTGTGGTTGCAGGGGTCGAGTCACAGCTCCTGGCCCCGCCTCTTCGCTGATTGCTACTAGGTCCTCTCTCTCCCTGCCCCATGAGCTCTATCATACCTCGCCTTAAAACTATGTATTGTTCCTGCCTCCACTACATCGCTTTCTAGGCTATTCCATGGCCTGACTACTCTATGACTGAAGAAATACTTCCTAACACCCCTTTGATTCATCTGAGTCTTCAACTTCTAATTGTGACCTCTTGTGTCTGTGTCCCATCTCTGGAACATCCCGTCTTTGTCAACCTTGTCTATTCCACGCAGTATTTTATATGTCGTTATCATGTCTCCCCTGACCCTACTGTCCTCCAGTGTCGTCAGGTCGATTTTCCTCAACCTTTCTTCGTAGGACAATCCCCGTAGCTCTGGGACTAGTCTTGTTGCAAACCTTTGAATTTTCTCTAATTTCTTGACGTCCTTGACTAGGTGTGGATTCCAAACTGGTGCTGCATACTCCAGTATGGGCCTGACATAGATGAATACAGAGTCTTAAACGAATCCTTACTTAGGTATCGGAACGCTATCCGTAGGTTTGCCAGGCGCCCGTATGCTGCAGCAGTTATCTGATTGATGTACGCCTCAGGAGATATGCTCGGTGTTATACTCACCCCCAGATCTTTTTCCTTGAGTGAGGTTTGCAGTCTTTGGCCGTCTAAACTATATTGTGTCTGCGGTCTTCTTTGCCCTTCCCCAATCTTCATGACTTTGCATTTGGCAGGGTTAAATTCAAGGAGCCACTTGCTGGACCAGGTTTGTAGCCTGTCCAGGTCTCTTTGTAGTCCTGCCTGATCCTCATCCGATTTGATTCTTCTCATTAACTTCGCATCATCTGCAAACAAGGACACTTCTGAGTCTATCCCTTCCGTTATGTCGTTCACATATACCAAGAACAGCACAGGTCCTAGGACTGACCCCTGTGGAACCCCGCTTGTCACAGGCGCCCACTCTGATACCTCGTCGAGTACCATGACTCGTTGTTGCCTCCCTGTCAGATATTCTCTGATCCATTGCAGTGCCCTTCCTGTTATGTGTGCCTGATCCTCTAGCTTTTGCAGTAACCTCTTGTGAGGAACTGTGTCGAAGGCCTTCTTGCAGTCCAAAAATATGCAGTCGATCCACCCCTCTCTCTCTTGTCTTACTTCTGTCACCTTGTCATAAAACTCTTTCCTTCCCTGAAACCGTGCTGGTTGTCAATTATACACTTGTTTCTTTCCAGGTGCCCCACCACTCTCCTCCTGATGATCTTCTCCATGACCTTGCATATTATACACGTTAGTGATACAGGTCTGTAGTTTAGTGCCTCATGTCTGTCTCCCTTTTTAAAAATTGGGACTACATTTGCCATTTTCCATACCTCAGGGAGTTGCCCAGTTTCAAATGATGTGTTGAAGATCTTTGTTAATGGCTCACACAATATCTCTGCTCCCTCTTTAAGGACCCATGGAGAGATGTTGTCTGGTCCCACCGCCTTTGAGGTGCCAAGTTCGCATAGCAGCTTCTTCACCTCCTCCTTGGTTATATGTACCTCATCCAGCACTTGCTGGTGTGCCCCCCTGTTCTGATTTCTTGGAGTCCTACTGGTTTCCACTGTAAATACCTCTTTAAATCTTGTGTTGAGCTCCTGACAAACCTCTCGGTCGTTTCTTGTGAATTCCCTATCACCCTTCCTCAGTCTGATTACCTGGTCCTTGACTGTTGTTTTCGTCCTGATGTGGCTGTACAACAGCTTCGGGTCAGTCTTTACTTTTGATGCTATGTCATTTTCATATTGTCTCTGAGCCTCCCTTCTTATCTGTGCATATTCGTTTCTGGCTCTTCGGCTAATTTCTTTATTTTCCCGAGTTCTCTGTCTTCTGTACCTTTTCCATTCTCTAGTACACCTAGTTTGTGTGTGTTTGTTTGTGTGTGTGTTTGTGTGTGTGTGTGCGTGTGTATGAGTGTGTGTGTGTGTGCTTATGCGTGTTGTGAGTATGTGTGTGTGTACTCACCTAGTTGAGGTGGCAGGGGTCGAGTCCAAGCTCCTGGCCCCGCCTCTTCACTGGTCGCTACTAGGTCACTCCCTGAACCATGAGCTTTATCGTACCTCTGCTTAAAGCTATGTATGGATCCTGACTCCACTACATCGCTTCCCAAACTATTCCACTTCCTGACTACTCTGTGGCTGAAGAAATACTTCCTAACATCCCTTTGATTCATCTGTGTCTTCAACTTCCAACTGTGTCCCCTTGTTACTGTGTCCAGTCTCTGGAACATCCTGTCTTTGTCCACCTTGTCAATTCCTCTCAGTATTTTGTAAGTCGTTATCATGTCCCCCCTATCTCTCCTGTCCTCCAGTGTCGTCAGGTTGATTTCCCTTAACCTCTCCTCATAGGACATACCTCTTAGCTCTGGGACTAGTCTTGTTGCAAACCTTTGCACTTTCTCTAGTTTCTTTACATGCTTGGCTAGGTGTGGGTTCCAAACTGGTGCCGCATACTCCAATATGGGCCTAACGTACACTGTGTATAGGGTCCTGAACGATTCCTTATTAAGATGTCGGAATGCTGTTCTGAGGTTTGCCAGGCGCCCATATATTGCAGCAGTTATTTGGTTGATGTGCGCTTCAGGAGATGTGACTGGTGTTATACTCACCCCAAGATCTTTTTCCTTGAGTGATGTTTGTAGTCTCTGACCCCCTAGACAGTACTCCATCTGCGGTCTTCTTTGCCCTTCCCCAATCCTCATGACTTTGCACTTGGTGGGATTGAACTCCAGGAGCCAGTTGCTGGACCAGGTCTGCAGCCTGTCCAGATCCCTTTGTATTTCTGCCTGGTCTTCGATCGAATGAACTCTTCTCATCAACTTCACGTCATCTGCAAACAGTGACACCTCGGAGTTTATTCCTTCCGTCATGTCGTTCACAAATACCAGAAACAGCACTGGTCCTAGGACTGACCCCTGTGGGACCCGCTGGTCACAGGTGCCCACTCTGACACCTCGCCACGTACCATTACTCGCTGCTGTCTTCCTGACAAGTATTCCCTGATCCATTGCAGTGCCTTCCCTGTTATTCCTGCTTGGTCCTCCAGTTTTTGTTTTCCTCCTGATGTGGCTATACAACAGCTTCGGGTCAGACTTGACTTTCGATGCAAAGTCATTTTCATATTGTCGCTAGCCTCCCTTCTCATCTGTGCATATTCGTTTCTGGCTCTTCGGCTAATCTCTTTATTTTCCTGAGATTTTTGTCTTCTGTACCTTTACCATTCTCTAGTACACCTAGTTTTTGCCTCCCTACACCTTTGGGTGAACCAAGGACTCATTCTGTTCTTCCCATTATTTCTTTTTCCCATTGGAACAAACCTGTCCTCTGCCTCCTTGCATTTTGTTGCCACATAGTCCATCATTTCTTGTATTGGTTTTCCTGTTAGTTCCCTCTCCCACTGAATGTCTTGCAGGAAGTTCCTCATGCCTGAGTAGTTCCCCCTTTTGTAGTTTGTTTTTTCCCAACCTATTCCTGCTACTCTCTCCACTTGAAGCTCAACTATGTAGTAGAAGCACAGAACCACATGATCACTAGCTCCCAGGGGCCTTTCATACATGATATCCTTCATGTCCGAACTACTCAAGGTGAATACAAGGTCCAGTCTTGCTGGTTCATCCTTTCCTCTCTCTCTCTGATAGTGTCTCTAACATGTTGATGCATGAGGTTTTCCAGTACCACATCCATCATCTTGGCTCTCCATGTTTCAGGACCCCCATGGGGCTCCAGGTTTTCCCAGTCAATCTCTTGTGATTGAATTCACCCATAACTAGTAACTTTGCTCCCCCCATGTGTGCTCTCCTGGCCACCTCGGCTAGTGTGTCGACCATTGGTCTGTTGCTCTCATCGTATTCTTCTCTTGGCCTCCTGCAGTTCTGTGGTGGGTTGTACATTACTGCAATTATCACCTTATGTCTCTCAGACTGGATTGTTCCTACTAAGTAGTCCCTTTCCTCCCGTGCCATTCATTCCTTCCATTTTCTCAAAACCCCACTGATTTTTAATGAGAAGTGCAACTCCTCCTCCCCTCTCCTCCCTCTGTCTTTCCTGAGGATTTGATATCCGGATGGAAAGATTGAATCTGTTATTATTCTGGTGAGTTTTGTTTCTGTGAGTGCTATTATGTCTGGGGATTCTTTCATGCCACTCCTCATACTTATTTGTTATTCCATCTGCATTTGTATTCCACACCTTCAACTTCTTTTCTAAGAATGTGGTCTTTGAGATATATTGGGGTTGGGGAAGTGGGAGACCTGATAAGGAACTATGGGTGGTTGCTGTGGGGTGGAGTTTGTAATGCAGTGGGTGGGGGCATTGGATATGGCATGGGTGTTTTGGTTTAGAGTGTTTGGTTGCACTGGGGTTGACCTGGTTGGGGGGCTTCTAGAGGAAGTTGTGAGGGAGGCTGTATTTGATCTTCTTCCTGGGTCTGGGATCTCCTGTCTGTCTCCTCCATCCCCTCTCTTTCCTCGTGTGTATGTGTGTGTGTGTGTGTGTGTGTGTGTGTGTGTGTGTGTGTGTGTGTGTGTGTGTGTGTGTGTGTGTGTGTATATGTGTGTTTGTTTGTTTGTGTGTGTGTGTGTGTGTGTGTGTGTGTGTGTGTGTGTGTGTACTCACCTAATTGTGGTTGCAGAGGTCGAGACTCAGCTCCTGGCCCCGCCTCTTCACTGTGTGTGTGTGTATGTGTGTTTGTTTGTGTGTGTGTCTGTGTGTGTGTGTGTGTGTGTGTGTGTGTGTGTATGTGTGTGTGTGTGTGTGTGTGTGTGTGTGTGTGTGTGTGTGTGTGTGTGTGTGTGTGTGTGTGTGTGTGTGTGTGTGTGTGTTGTGTGTGTGTGTGCATGTGCAAACCTCTAAACTTTATCTAGTTTCTTTACATGCTTGGCTTGATGTCGGTTCCAGACTGGTGCCGCATACTCCAATATGGGCCTAACGTACACGGTGTACAGGGTCCTGAACTATTCCTTGTAAAGATGTCGGAATGCTGTTCTGAGGTTTGCTTGGCGCCCATATGCTGCAGCAGTTAATTTGGTTGATGTGTGCTTCAGGAGATTTGTCTGGTGTTGTACTCACCCCAAGATCTTTTTCCATGATTGAGGTTTGTAGTCTTTGACCCCCTTAGACTGTACTACGTCTGCGGTCTTCTTTGCCCTTCCCCAATCTTCATGACTTTGCACTTGATAGGTTGAACTCCAGGAACCAATTGCTGGACCACGCCTGCAGCCTGCCCAGATCCCTTTGTAGTTCTTTCTGGTCCTCATCCAATTGAATTCTTCTCATCAACTTCACATCATCTGCAAACAGGGACACTTCGGAGTCTATTCCTTACGTCACGTCGTTCACAAATACCTGTGGAACTCCACTCATCACAGGTGCCCACTCTGACACCTCTCTGTGTACCATGACTCGTTGCTGTCTTCCTGACAAGTATTCCCTGATCCATTGTAGTGCCTTCCCTGTTAATCCTGCCAGGTCCTCAAGTTTTTGTACTAATCTTTTGCGTGGAACTGTGTCAAACGCCTTCTTACAGTCCAAGAAAATGCAATCTAACCGCCCCTCTTACTCTTGTCTTACTGCTGTCACCTTATCATAGAACTCCAGTAGGTTTTTGACACAGGATTTCCCATCCCTGAAACCTGAAACCGTGTTGGCTGTTATTAATAAACTAATTTCTTTCTAGATGTTCCACCACTCTTCTCCTGATAATCTCCATGACTTTGCATACAATACATGTCAGTGGCACTGGTCTGTAGTTTAGTGCTTCATGTCTGTCTCCTTCATTAAAAATTGGGACTACATTTGCTGTCTTCCATACCTCAGGTAATCTCTCTGTTTCAATAGAAGTGTTGAATATTGTTGTTAGGAGTACACATAGCGCCTCTGCACCCTCTCTCCGGACCCATGGAGAGATGTTATCCGGCCCCATCGCCTTTAGGGTGTCTAGATCGCTAATAAACCTCTTCACTTCTTCCTCGGTTGTGAGTACTGTGTCACACACTTGGTGGTGTACTCCACCTCTCCGTCTTTCTGCAGTCCCTTCTGTCTCCTTTGTGAATACTTCTTTGAATCTCTTGTTGAGTTCTTCATATAATTCGTGGTATTTTCTTTTGATCTCTCCGCCTTCCTTCCTTAGCCTGTTTACCTGGTCCTTGACTGTTGTTTCCCTCCTGATGTGTCTGTACAACAGTTTCGATTCAGATTTGGCTTTCTCTGCTATGTCGTTTTCATATTGTCGTTGGACCTCCCTTCTTACCTGTTCATATTACTTTCTGGTTCTACGACTGTTCTCCTTATTCTTCTGGCTCCTTTGCCTTCTGTAGTTCTTCCATTCCGTAGCACACTTGGTTTTTGCCTCCCTGCACCTTTTGGTAAACCATGGGCTCATCCTGGCTTCATCATTATTCCTGTTACACTTGGGTACAAACCTCTCCTCAGCTTCCTTGCATATAGTTGTCACATATTCTATCATCTCGTTTACTGACTTCCTGACAGTTCTCTGTCCCATTAAACTTCTTTCAGGAAGTTCTTCATTCCTGCATAGTCCCCTTTCTTGTAGTTTGGCTTCGTTCATCCAGCTCTTCCTGTCCCTTCCCCTCCAATTGTAACTCTACTGTGTATTTGAATCTTAAAACCACTTGATCGTTAACCCCAAGAGGTCTTTCGTATATGATATCCTCAATATCTGCACTACTCAAGGTGAAAACTAGGTCCAGTTTCGCTGGTTCATCTTCTCCTCTCTCTCTGGTAGTGTCCCTTACGTGTTGGTACATGAAGTTTTCCAGCACCACCTCCATCATATTAGCCCTCCATGTTTCTTGTCCCTCAAATGGCCCCAAGTTCTCCCAGTCGATTTCCTTGTGGTTGAAGTCACCCATGATCAGTAGCTTTGCCCTGCTTGCATGAGCCCTTCTTGCCACTTCAGCCAGTGTGTCAACCATAGCTCTATTATGCTCATATACTCTTGCCTTGGCCTCCTGCTGTTCTGTGGTGGGTTGTACATCACTGCAATCACCACCTTGGGACCTCCAGACTGAAGCATTCCTACTACCTAATCTCTTGTTTCTACAATGTCTCCTCTCTCCAGCTCATTAAACTCCCATCGGTTTTTGTCCAGCAGTGCCACTCCTCCACCCCATCTATTCCTTCTGTCTTTCCTCAGAATCTGATATCCAGTTGGAAAGATGGTATTTGTTATCATACCTGTGAGCTTGGTTTCTGTGAGAGCTATGATGTCCGGTGATGCCTCTCTGACTCTTTCATGCCACTCCTCCCAATTACTTGTTATTCCATCAGTGTTGGTGTACCACATGTTTAGTTTCCTCTCCAACACTGTGTTTTGGGGGGTCTGTGAGGATGGGGGACCTGGCAGTGAACTTTGCCATTCTATAGCTGAGTGTTGGGTGGGAGCTGTGGGTGCGGGTTGTGGTTTGTGTTGGGATAGTGTGATTGGTTGTAGAGTTCTGGGGATGGTTTTATGTGAGCTTGCTCTTGTTGCTATGTACTGCTCTGGTTCTCCTCTGCTGATTCTGTCCTTGTCTCTCCTCCTAGCTCCTTTTGCTTTTGTGTCCTCTCCCTCAGCTGCTGTTGTTCTGTTCGTGTTCTGTCTCGGTCTAGGAACACCTCTTGTACTCTGCCAAGTACTTCAACCGTGGTTTCTCTTGGAGGATCCTGTTCCGCACTCTTTCTGTCCTGAAAAACAGCTTGATCGGTCGTCTTCTTCCTTCAAATACCCCCCTGCCCTCTGAAAATTTACATTTTCAAACATGTCCCTTCTATCTGCATGCCATCTTTCAGTGTTTGTCCTTTTCTCGTTCTCCTGAAGCCCATGAATAAACACTGACATTGCCCTCTCCTCTTCCTTTTGCCTTTCCCTCTGTGACTCTGATTCCTGTCTGTACATGGCCATTTTCTTCCTTGTTTTTTCCTGTAGCTCTTGGTGGCATGTTCATGTCACTGCATTTGACCTATGCCCCTTTCCACCAGCACCCAGCTGCTCTCCCCTTTCACTCCTTGGCCCTGCTTGGGAGGCTAATATGGCCTTATTGTAAGTTATACCTCCTTCCTTCCCGCTGGTCATCCCAGCATCGTATGCTGTGTCTTCTCTGGGCACTACACCTGTAACTCGTTTCAGCCTGTTTACATCATCTTCTAGGTCCCTTATCCTGGCTACTACAGTTTCGACTTGAGGCTCCCATTTCTTCTTCTCCTCCAACCTATTTTCGAATTTCACAGAAAGCTCTGTCTCCATTTTTGTAGAAAGCTCTCCTAGTTTTCTCTCCCACTCTTGCTCCATCCTTTTGCACTGCTATTCCATCCACTCCTCCCCAGTAGAACCATTCTCTCCCTATCCCTGGTGCCTTCGAGTCCCCCTCTGACAAAGCATATTTTTTAGGGGAGAAGAGCGAGATAGAGTGTGTGTGTGTGTGTGTGGTGCGTGTGTGAGTACTCACCTAGTACTCACCAAGTTGAGGTTGCAGGGGTCGAGCCCAAGCTCCTGGCCCTGCCTCTTCACTGGTCACCACTAGGTCACTCTCCCTGAACCATGAGCTTTATCGTACCTCTGTTTAAAGCTATGTATGGATTCTGCCTCCACTACATCGCTTCCCAAACTATTCCACTTCCTGACTACTCTGTGGCTGAAGAAATACTTCCTAACATCCCTGTGATTCATTTGTGTCTTCAGCTTCCAACTGTGTCCCCTTGTTGCTGTGTCCAGTCTCTGGAACATCCTGTCTTTGTCCACCTTGTCAATTTCTCTCAGTATTTTGTAAATCGTTATCATGTTCCCCCTATCTCTCCTGTCCTGCAGTGTCGTCAGGTTGATTTCCATTAGCCTCTCCTCGTAGGACATACCTCTTAGCTCTGGGACTAGTCTTGTGGAAATCTTTGCACTTTCTCTAGTTTCTATACATGCTTGGCTAGGTGTGGGTTCCAAACTGGTGCCGTATACTCGAATATGGGCCTAACGTACACGGTGTACAGGGTCCTGAACGACTCCTTATTAATTCAGATGTCGGAATGCTGTTCTGAGGTTTGCCAGGCGCCCATATGCTGCAGCAGTTATTTGGTTGATGTGCGCTTCAGGAGATGTGCCTGGTGTTATACTCACCCCAAGATCTTTTTCCTTGAGTGAGGTTTGTAGTCTCCGGCCCCCTAGACTGTACTCCGTCTGCGGTCTTCTTTGCCCTTCCCCAATCTTCATGACTTTGCACTTGGTGGGATTGATCTCCAGGAGCCAATTGGACCAGGTTGGAGCCTGTCCAGATCCCTTTGTTGTTCTGCCTGGTCTTTGATCGAATGAATTCTTCTCGTCAACGTTACGTCATCTGCAAACAGGGACACCTCAGAGTTTATTCCTTCTGTCATGTCGTTCACAAATACCAAAAACAGCACTGGTCCTAGGACTGACCCCTGTAGGACCCGCTGGTCACAGGTGCCCACTCTGACACCTCGCCACGTACCATTACTCGCTGCTGTCTTCCTGACAAATATTCCCTGATCCATTGTAGTGCCTTCCCTGTTATCCCTGCTTGGTCCTCCAATTTTTGCACTAATCTCTTGTGTGGTACTGTGTCAAACGCCTTCTTGCAGTCCAAGAAAATGAAATCCACCCACCCCTCTCTCTCTTGTCTTACTGCTGTCACCTTGTCATAGAATTCCAGTAGGTTTCTGACCCAGGATTTCCAGTCCCTGAAACCATGTTGGCTGCTGTTGATGAGATCATTCATTTGTAGATGTTCCACCACTCTTCTCCTGACAATCTTTTCCATGACTTTACATACTATACATGTCAGTGACACTGGTCTGTAGTTTAGTGCTTCATGTCTCTCTCCTTTTTTAAAGACTGGGACTACATTTGCTGTCTTCCATGCCTCAGGCAATCTCCCTGTTTAGATAGATGTATTGAATATTGTTGTTAGGGGTACACATAGCGCCTCTGCTCCCTCTCTCAGGACCCATGGAGAGATGTTATCTGGCCCCATTGCCTTTGAGGTATCTAGCTTACTCAGAAGCCTCTTCACTTCTTCCTCGGTTGTGTGTACCGTGTCCAGCGCCTGGTGATGTGCCACACCTCTCATCCCTCTGTAGCCCCTTCTGTCTTCTCTGTGAACCCTTCTTTGAATCTCTTGTTAAGTTCCTCACTTACTTCACGGTCATTTCTTGTTGTCTCTAACCTTCCTTCCTTAGCCTGATTACCTGAGCCTTGACAGTTGTTTTCCTCCTGATGTTGCTGTATAACAGCTTCGGGTCAGATTTGGCTTTCGCTGCTATGTCGTTTTCATATTGTCGTTTGGCCTCCTTTCTTATCTGTGCATATTCATTTCTGGCTCTACGACTGCTCCCCTTATTCTCCTGGGTTCTTTGCCTTCTATATTTCTTCCATTCCCTAGCACACTTGGTTTTTGCATCCTTGCACCTTTGGGTGAACTATGGGCTCATCCTGGCTTTTTCATTATTCCTGTTTCCCTTGGGTACAAACCTCTCCAGAGCCTCCTTGCACATTGTTGCTACATATTCCATCATTTCATTAACTGGCTTCCCTGCCAGTTCTCTGTCCCACTGAACCTCGTTCAGAAAATTCCTAATTCACGTATAGCCCCCTTTCCTGTAGTTTGGTTTCATTTGTCCTTGCCTTCCTGCTTCCCCCTCCACTTGTAGCTCTACTGTGTATTCGAAGCTCAACACCACATGATCACATGCCCCAAGGGGTCTTTCATGTGTGATGTCCTCAATATCTGCACTGCTCAAGGGGAATACTAAGTTCAGTTTTGCTGGTTCATCCTCTCCTCTCTCTCTTGTAGTGTCCCTTACGTGTTGGTACATGAAGTTTTCCAGTGCCACCTCCATCATCTTAGCCCTCCATGTATCTTGGCCCCCATGCTGGTCCAAGTTCTCCCAGTCGATCTCCTTGTGGTTAAAGTCGCCCATGATCAGGAGCTTTGCTCTGCATGCATGAGCTCTTCTGGCCACTGAAGCCAGTGTGTCAACCATCGCTCTATTGCTCTCATCATACTCATTCCCTGGTCTCCTGCTGTTCTGTGGTGGGTTATACATCACTGCAATTACCACCTTGGGACCTCCAGAGTGAAGCGTTCCCGCTATGTAATCACTTTCTTCTCCGCTGTCTCCTCTCTCCAGCTCATCAAAATTCCATCGGTGTTTGATCAGCAGTGCCACTCCTCCACCCCCCTGTTCCTTCTGTCTTTCCTCAGGATCTGGTATCCCGTTGGAAAAATGGCATCTGTTATCATACCTATAAGCTTGGTTTCTGTGAGCGCTATGATGTCCAGTGATGTCTCTTTGACTCTTTCGTGCCACTCATCCCACTTGTTTGTTATTCCATCAGCGTTTGTGTACCATACCTTCAGTTTCCTTTCCAATACTGTGGTTTGGGGGGCCTGTGGGGATGGGAGACCTGGTAGCATACTGTGGGATTCTATGGATGGGGGTTGGGTAGAAGCTGTGGGTATGGACTGTAGTGTGTGTTGGGATGGTGTGATAGGTTGTTGGGTTCTGAGGATAGTTGTGTGTGCGCTTGCCCTTGCTTCTCTGTTCTGCTCTGACTGACGTCTGCTGGTTCCATCCTTGTTTCCTTTCCTAGCTCATTTCGCTTTTTTGTCCTCTCCCTCAGCTGCTGTCTCTCTGTTTCTGTTCTGTCTCTGTCTAGGAACACCTTATTGTACTTTTGTACCTTTTTCAGCCGTGGTTTCTCTTGCAGGATCCTGTTGCTCACTGTTTCTTTCCTGAGAATCAGCTTGATCGGTCAGTTTCTCCCCTTCTAGTACCCCCCTATTCTCTGAAAATTTACAATCTCGTCCATGTCTTCTCCCCCTAATTCCATGGTGATTTTCCCAATCTCCTTTCTTTCTTCCTGCCATCTTTCAGTGTGTGTCCTTTCCTATCTCTCCCGAAGTCCATGGATAAACACTGATTTTGCCCTTTCCTCCTCCCATTGCCTCTCCCTCTGTGACTCTGGTTCCTGTCTGTATATGGTCATTTTCTCCCTTGAATTTTCCAGTGGCTCTTGGTAGCATAGTTGTGCCTCAGCATTTGACTTATCTCCCTCTCTATCTGCACCCAGCTGCTCTTCCCTTTTACTCCCTGACCCTTCTTTTCAGGCTGAAGTGACCTTAGCATAATTCATATCTCCTTCCTTCCTGTTCATCCTCTCAGCTTCATATGCTGTGTCTTCTCTGGTCACTGCCCCTGAGACTTGCTTCAGCCTGTTTACCTCAAATTCTAGGACTGTGAGGGAAAAGTTCAATGGATAGGAGTAGCGAGGGAGTATATAGTAACAATAGTTTCGTTGCTGGCTACTTGTTAAGGTAGGGTAAGTCCAGCTCCCGCTATCCCTTCCCCTCCCTCTCCCCCCCCCCCGAAAGGTGACGTGTGGGGCTCCGGTCAAACAGTAAATCACTCGACTCACAGCTTCCAACACTACTGTAAGTACACGCCTGATCATATTTTAGTGGACTTATTGGTTGAAAGCTTCACTTTTGACCAATAATTAACTTAGTCCTTTTAGTCTTTATCTGTTAAATGTTTTAATAATCACCACATCTTTTAGGTATTGTACTTATCATGGAGAGTGATTTCTTAAGCAGTGGGTAATCTGTCTCTCTTTACAGCTTGGAATGACAGAGAGGGTCACCTGCCAACCAACGAGAAGAATAGAAGGAGACGGATTAACGTCCTGAGACGTCCCATGTTCAATCTACTTACCTGATATGTAAGCCAACACAGGACCTAACCCCTCATCATAGCAGTGGTAACGAACCTGTTTTCCTGTCATCTGAAGTCATTATTCACGGCTACACTCTGTGAAGAACGAGCCGGTAGTGGTCACCAACACCTGCTACCACCCCCCGCACATCAACAACGGCTACGATTTCAACGACACACAGTGTCACCAACACCTGACACCCCATTACCACGATATACCTATATTAGCATTGAGTTCAAATGTAATTTTTTTCATTTCATTTTTCATTTTTCTTTCAATTAGGATACCCATTCATGTTTTATTGTTTTACATTTTCCGTTTCTAAATAATAAAGTGTTTATCATTGTCTGTTATTATTTCTTTTTCTATTCATTAATTTTCCTGAGGAGGAGCCAGCCTTGGTAATACTGACTGAAGTTGTTACAGGGCTGAGTAAGCCTTCACAAGGACCCTTACCCTGTCTACTGCAGTTTCAACTTGTGCCTCCCATTTCTTCGTCTCCTTCTCCAACCTCTTTTCCCATTTTGCAGAGAGCTCTTCCTCCATTTTTTTCAGAAAGCTCTCCTAATATTTTCTCCCTTTCCTGCTCCATCCTTTTCCACTGTTCCTCCATCAATTCCTCCCTACCAGTACCATTGTCATCTGATACCTGATTCCTACGAGTCCCAACAATTTTTTTTTTTTGTGAAAGAAGGAGAGAGAGAGAAAGAGGGGAAAGGTAGAAGGAGAGAGAGGGGGACAGTAAGAAGAGAAAGGGGAGAGAGTGAAAGAGAAAGAGAAAGAGAGAAAGAGAGAGAGGAAGTGAGAGAGAGAGAGAGGAAGAAGAGAGAGAGAGAGGAAGAGAAAGAGGAAGAGGAAGAGAGGAAGCAAGAGAGAGAGAAGAAGAGAGAGAGAGAGGAAGAGAGAGAGAGGAAGGGAGAGAGGAAGAGAAGAGAGAGAGGAAGAGACAGAAAGAGTAAGAGAGAGAGGAAGAGACAGAAAGAGTGAGAGAGAGAGAGAGAGAGAGAGAGAGAAGAAGAAAAGAGGAGAGAGAGATGAAGAGAGGAAAAGAGACAAAGAGACGGGGAGAGAAGGGAGGGTTAGAGGGTCAATTCACATGGTGTTAAATCCTGTATATGTGTGTGTGTGTATGTATGTGTGTATGTGTGCATGTGTGTATGTACTCACCTATTTGTACTAACCTATTTGTGGTTGCAGGGGTCGAGTCTTAGCTCCTGGCCCCGCCTCTTCACCGGTTGCTACTGGGCCCTCTCTCTCCCCGCTCCATGAGCTTTATCAAACCTCGTCTTAAAACTGTGTATGGTTCCTGCCTCCATTACGTCATTTTCTAGGCTATTCCACTGCCTTACAACTCTATGACTGAAGAAATACTTCCTAATATCTCTCTGACTCATTTGTGTCTTCAACTTCCAATTGTGGCCTCTTCTTTCTGTGTCCCCTCCCTGGAACATCCTGTCTTTGTCCACCTTGTCTATTCCACGCAGTATTTTATATGTCGTTATCATGTCTCCCCTGACCCTCCTGTCCTCCAGTGTCGTCAGGCCGATTTCCCTTAATCTTTCTTCATAGGACATTCCCCTTAGCTCTGGAACTAACCTTGTGGCAAACCTTTGTACTTTCTCTAGTTTCTTGACGTGCTTTATCAAGTGCGGGTTCCAAACAGGTGCTGCATACTCCAGTATGGGTCTGACATACACGGTGTAGAGTGTCTTCAACGATTCCTTACTAAGGTATCGGAATGCTGTTCTCAGGTTTGCCAGGCGCCCATATGCTGCAGCAGTTATCTGATTGATATGTGCTTCCGGAGACATGCTCGGTGTTATACTCACCCCAAGATCTTTCTCCTTGTGTGAGGTTTGCAGTCTTTGGCCACCTAGCCTATACTCTGTCTGTGGTCTTCTGTGCCCTTCCCCTATCTTCATGACTTTGCATTTGGCAGGATTAAATTCGAGAAGCCATTTGCTGGACCAGGTGTCCAGTCTGTCCAGGTCTCTTTGAAGTCCTGCCTGGTCCTCATCAGATTTAATTCTCCTCATTAACTTCACATCATCTGGAAACAGGGACACTTCTGAGTCTAACCCTTCCATCATGTCGTTCACATATACCAAAAATAGCACTGGTCCTAGGACCGACCCCTGTGGGACCCCGCTCGTCACAGGTGCCCACTGTGATACATCATTACGTACCATGACTCGTTGTTGCCTCCCTGTCAGGTATTCTCTGATCCATTGCAGTGCCCTTCCTGTTATATGCGCCTGATGCTCTAGCTTCTGCACTAATCTCTTGTGAGGAACTGTGTCAAAGGCCTTCTTGCAGTCCAAGAAGATGCAATCACCCACCCCTCTCTCTCGTGTCTTACTTCGTTATTTTATCATAAAACTCCAGATGGTTTGTGACACAGGATTTGCCTTCCGTGAATCCGTGCTGGTTGGCATTTATACTCTTGTTCAGTTCCAGCTGCTCCACCACTCTCCTCCTGATAATCTTCTCCATAATTTTGCATACATACACGTCAATGACACAGGTCTATAGTTTAGTGCCTCTTTCTGTCTCCTTTTTTAAAAAATGCGAACTACATTTGCCGTCTTCCATACCTCAGGTAGTTGTCCAGTTTCCAGGGACGTGTTGAAGATTGTGGTAAGTGGCACGCACAACATATCTGCTCCCTCTCTAAGGACCCACGAGGAGATGTTGTCCGGTCCCATTGCCTTTGAGGTATCGATGTTCCTTAGCAGTTTCTTCACCTCCTCCTCATCTGTATGTATGTCGTCCAACACTTGTTGGTGTATTTCTTGCTGGTGTCCCCATCTGATCTGTCCCCCCAGAGTCCTTCCTGTCTCTACTGTAAATACTTCCTTAAATCTCGTGTTGAGCTCCTCACATACCTCTTGATCGTTTCTTGTGAGTTCTCCACCTTCTTTCCTCAGCCTTATCACCTGGTCCTTGACTGTTGTCTTCCTCCTAATGTGGCTATACAGCAGTTTCGGGTCAGATTTGACTTTCGATGCTATGTAGTTTTCATACTGTCGCTGGGCCTCCCTCCTTATCTGTGCGTACTCGTTTCTGGTTCTTCTACTAATCTCCTTGTTTTCCTGGGTCCTATGTCTCCTGTACCTTTTCCATTCTTTGTTGCACTTAGTTTTTGCCTCCCTACACCTTCGGGTAAACCAAGGACTCGTTTTGGTCTTCCTATTATTTCTGTTTCCCTTGGGAACAAACCTTTCCTCTGCCTCCTTGCACTTTGTTGCCATATATTCTATCATCTCGTTTACTGATTTTCCTACCATTTCTCTGTCCCACTGAACCTCCTGCAGGAAGTTTCTCATATCTGTGTAGTCCCCCCTTTTATAGTTTGTCCTGTCCCCTTAAGTTCCTGTTACCTTCTCCACTTGTAACTCTACTATATAATCAACACTCAGAACCACGTGATCGCTAGTTCCAAGGGGCCTCTCGAAATGATGTCCCCCAATGTCTGAGTTGCTAAAGGTGATCAAAAGATCCAGTCTTGCTGGCTCATCCTCCCCTCTCATCTGGTTGGTTCCTGACAGTTGATGAAAGAGGTTTTAAAAGTCCCCACATCCATACCCTTGGTCTCCCTGTTTGGGGACCCCCCAATGTGCTTCCGGGTTTTTCCCCAGTCGATTCCCGTGGTTAAATCGCCCATTCCCAAGAACTTTGCTCTCCCTCGAGTGAGCTCTTTTTCCACCTCAGCCATGTGTCCACCATCACCTGTTGTTTTCTTCGTACTCCTTTTTTTTGGCCTCCTGCTTTTTCTGGGTGGGTTAAAACATCATTTCCAATGACTATTTTTTATGTTCCCCGGGACTGAATTGTCCCTACAATGTAGTCTTTTTTCTCCCAATCTTTCCCCATGCCTTCCTTTTCCCCTCAAACCCCATGGGGTTTTTTATAGCAGTGAAACCCCCCCCTCCTCCCTCCTCTATTTTCCTTCTTTTTTCCTCAGAATCTGATACCCTTTTGGGAAGATTGTGTCTGTTTTTTGTCTCAGCGAGTTTTGTTTCTGTACTGCAATGATGCCCGGGGGAAATTTTTTTCACTGATTTTTTTCGTTCCACCCTAAGTTTTTTCTTTAAAATTTCCATCCGCTTTTGTGTACCAAACTTTCATTTTTCTTTCATCATTGTGGTCATGAAAGAATTTTGGGGGGTTGGGGGGAGCGAGACCCTTTGGGTGGGGGCCCTATAGGGGGCCCTGTGGTTAGGGAGGGGGTTTTTGTAAATGAGGGGGGGCCGGGGTCAGAATGCCCATGGGGGACAGCTTTTTGGGGTGGGGGTTTTGTGATATGGGGGTTGGGGGAAAGAGGGAACAGTGAGGGGGTTTTGGATTATAGGTTGCCCCAGTTGCTTTGGGGGAATGCCGCGGTTGGAGTTTTTTGGGGGGGAAAATTTCCTTGGGTGGGGTTTTCCCTTTCCCCCTGTTCGGCCCCCCGTTCTTTTTCGCCCTTTCCCTCTCGTTCCTCCTTTCCCGTCTTTTGTACCCTCTCTTTCTTTGTAGCCCTTTTTCTTCTTGTTTTCCTGTTGCAGTCGGGTATACTCTCGGTACCCCTTTTTTGCCCCTAAAAAAATCTTGTTTTCCCCTCTTGCAGAATCCGGGTCGAACTGTTTTTTCCTTAAAATTTTCTCTGAAAAAGGCCAAAACCCCTTCCACTCGAAAACCCAACCCAAATTTCCCTCTAAAATTTGCACTTGGGTCATATCGCCCCCCACCTATTGTTTTCTTTTTTGATGCCTTAAATCTTTTTTTTTCCCTCCTGTTTTTTTTTCTTCAAAGTTGTCCCCCTTGGCTTTTTGGACCCGTTCACAAAACCTAAACCTCGTCCTTTCCCCCCTCCCACGAGTCTCCACCTGCTTCCTCTGAGGAAAATTTTTTTCCCTTTTCCCATTGACATTTTCCCTTGCCTTCGCCCCTGTCATATCTAAATTTCATTCTCATAAACTGTCTTTCATGACCAGCTGTCCCCTTGCAAAACTGCATTTGGCTGTTAAATTTTGGGCATTAGCATACCTTCTTGCCCCTTAAAACCTGTCATTTGACTTAGTGTGCCCCGCCCCTTTTCCCCCGGGCCCCACGGGGGTTCTGATGGGCCCTTTCGCGTAGGGGCATTCTCCGTTTTGCTTACTGTCCCCTTGTCTGCCCCCTGCCCAATTGAATTTCCTATCCCACATCTAAAATTGTCATTTGTCTCTCTAATCTTTTTTCAGGCTTTGCAGTTTCTCTTCTAAGCACTGTTCCAGCTTCCCGCTGCAAGACCTGTACTTCCCACTTCCTGCACTCTTCCCGCTATCCGCTCCTCCATTTTTTTACCAACTCTACTATCTTCCCCTTCCCCCCCTCTTTCCCCCCTTTTTTACTCTAAACCCCAGTCTTTCCTCCCCCGGGTTTGTCCCACCAGATCCCCTTTTCCCCTCCCTTTTAGGGCCACCCATTTTTTTTTTTTTTTTATTAAAAAACCCCCCAGACAGAAGGCTAGGGGGGGGAGGGAGGGTGGGGGGGGGAGAGAGAAAGGGTAGAAAGAGGGAGAAGGGGGAGGAGAGGAAAGGGGGAAAGAGGGGAGAAAAGGAAAGTATGGGGGGGAGGGATAAGATCAAAGGGGAAAAGAGGGGGAAATGTGAGGGGGGAAAAGAAAAATTAAGAGAGGGAGAAAGAAGGGAGAGAGAGGAGAGAAAGAGGGAGAAAAGGAAAGGGGGAGGGAAAAAGTCTATGAGAGGGGAAAAAATGCAGGGAGGGGTAGGGAAAAAATTTGAAAAAGGGAGAGGAGAGAGAAGCCTATAAGAGAGAGGAAAGGGGGAGGGAAGGGTTTTTGGGAAATGAGGGGAAGAGAGAGAGAGAGAGAGAGAGAGAGAGAGAGAGAGAGAAAAGAGGGGAGAGAGAGAGAGAGAGAGAGAAAAGAGAGAGAGAGAGAGAGAGAAAAGGGGAGTAGGGGAAGGGGGGGAAAAAAGGGTATAGAGAGAGAAAAGCGAGGGGGGGGGAGGGGAAAGATTGGAGGGAGGGGGGAGTGAAGGGAAGACGGGGGAGGGGAAAAGGGCTTTTGGGGGGGGGGAAAGGTGTGTTTTGGGGGGGTGAGGGGACACGGGCAAAAATTCCCAAAGGGCAGCTGTGTGAAAGATGGGTGTGTGGGAAATCCCCCTAGTTGGGGGGTTTCCCGGGGTCGGACTCAGCTCCTGGCCCCGAGTGTTTTATGTGTGTGGCGCGGGGTGTTTTGAGCCGTAAGTTTGTTTATAGTCCCAGAAATAATTTTACCTCTTGTATCCGTAAAAACCCAATAAGATACCCAAACACGGGGAGTAATTTTTTAAAAATTATAAACTAGCGTGTGTTAACGAGTCTTTCTTTCACCCAAATTATGTCCCACCTTTTACTACAAGTGACCCAATACTTCTTCTCAATTGTACTGTCCCTTTTTGTCCCAAAACATTTTTCTCGAAACTGTTGTCAGGGGTGTAGTCCCATTTCCCCGACTTAATCCTCCTGCCCCCTTTTTTTGCTCCTACAAATTTTACTTCCTTTCTAAATGCTAGGTTTGTGTGGTTTTGAAATCGCTCTGGAGCAGGGTTTTTTTGGGGTAGCCACCCCCCATGATCGTAGGGCCGGCTCTAAACCCCTCAAAACTTTTCCCCCCAACCACAAACAGGTGATTTTTACGTTACTCCCCCAGAGGGGAAAGTCCCCCCAGATGCCTGATGTACATGCTCGCTGTACGATGCTCGCTGTACGATGACTCCCTCACCTCGCCCCCTTTAGCCCTGGGCTTCTTTACCTATTCCTTTCCGTTTTCCCCTTTTTAGTCCTCAAATTTTCCTCACTTATCACTTGTAAAACCCGCTACTTTTATAAATTTAAAACTTCACTTTTTGGGAAGTACACTACTTATTTGTGATGACACCCAACCTGTTATGGCGGCGCTACTTCCTCAGGCCTACTGCTGCCACCTTCTCTGCTTATATATATTTATGTATATGTATGTATATATACATATATCCCCTTTCTGGCTAGCTTGTCCACGCTGGCTGTGTGCTACTTCACAGTTTCTCGTTAGTCAACCTCTCTTAATTCTATTTGATCTTTTCTCTTTAGTTACTCGCTTTGTACTTTGTATATTTGTAACAGTGTGCCAACAAGTGCCAACTAGGCCTCAACGAACTGGCACTTTGAAATTTTGTTGTATAATTTCAGGCTTTCTCTCGCCTTCACTTTATTTTTTTTGCTAATACTTTGGTTATCACTTGTAGGGTTGTTCACTGACGTTGTCACTAACACTGGTTGCTTCTAGCTGCTACAGCAGTGTGTGTGTGTGTGTGTGTGTGTGTGTGTGTGTGTGTGTGTGTGTGTGTGTGTGTGTGTGTATGTGTGTGTGTGTGTGTGTGTGTGTGTGTACTCACCTAGTTGTACTCACCTAGTTGAGGTTGCAGGGGTCGAGTCCGAGCTCCTGTCCCCGCCTCTTCACTGGTCGCTACTAGGTCACTCTACCTGAACCGTGAGCTTTATCATACCTCTGCTTAAAGCTATGTATGGATCCTGCCTCCACTACATAGCTTTCCAAACTATTCCACTTCCTGACTATTCTGTGGCTGAAGAAATGCTTCCTAACGTCCCTGTGATTCATCTGTGTCTTCAACTTCCAACTGTGTACCCTTGTTACTGTGTCCAATATCTGGAACATCATGTCTTTGTCCACCTTGTCAATTCCTCTCAGTATTTTGTATGTCGTTATCATGTTCCCCCTATCTCTCCTGTCCTCTAGTGTCGTCAGGTTGATTTCCCTTAACCTATCCTCGTAGGACATTCCTCTTAGCTCTGGAACTAGTCTTGTTGCAAACCTTTGCACTTTCTCTAGTTTCTATACGTGCTTGGCTACATACTCCAATATGGGCCTAACATACACGGTGTACAGGGTCCTGAACGATTCCTTATTAAGATGTTGGAATGCTGTTCTGAGGTTTGCTAGGCGCCCATATGCTGCAGCAGTTGTTTGGTTGATGTGCGGTTCAGGAGATGTGCATGGTGTTATACTCACCCCAAGATCTTTTTCCTTGAGTGAGGTTTGTAGTGTCTGGCCCCCTAGATTGTATTCCATCTGTGGACTTCTTTGCCCTTCCCTAATCTTCATGACTTTGCACTTGGTGGGGTTGAACTCCAGGAGCCAACTGCTGGACCAGGTCTGCAGCCTGTCCAGATCCCTTTGTAGTTCTGCCTGGTCTTCGATCGAATGAATTCTTCTCATCAACTTCACGTCAGCTGCAAACAAGGACACTTCGGAGTCCATTCCTTCCGTCATGTCGTTCACAAATACTAAAATCAGCACTGGTCCTAGGACTGACCCCTGTGGGACCCCGCTGGTCACAGGTGCCAACTCTGACACCTCGCCAAGTGCCCACTCTGACACCTCGCCAAGTGCCATGACTCGCTGCTGTCTTCCTGACAAGTATTCCCTGATCCATTGTAGTGCCTTCACTGTTATCCCTGCTTGGTCCTCCAGTTTTGGCATTAATATCTTGTCTGGAACTGTGTCAAACGCCTTCTTTCAATCCAAGAAAATGCAATCCACCCACCCTTCTCTCTCTTGTCTTAATGCTGTCATCATGTCATAGAACTCCAGTAGGTTTGTGACACAGGATTTCCTGTCCCTGAAACCACGTTGGCTGCTGTTGATGAGATCATTCCTTTCTAGGTGTTCCACCACTCTTCTCCTGATAATTTTCTACATGACTTTGCATACTATACATGTCAGTGACACTGGTCTGTAGTTTAGTGCTTCATGTCTGTCTCCTTTTTTAAAGATTGGGACTATGTTTGCTGTCTTATATGCCTCAGGCAATCTCCCTGTTTCGATAGATGTATTGAATATTGTTGTTATGGGTACACATAGCGCCTCTGCTCACTCTCTCAGGACCAATGGAGAGATGTTATCCGGCCTTTGAGGTATCTAACTCACTCAGAAGCCTCTTCGCTTCTTCCTCGGCTGTGTGTACTGTGTCCAGCACTTGGTGCTGTACCTCACCTCTCCGTCTTTCTGGAGCCCCTTCTGTCTCCTCTGGGAGCACTTCTTTGAATCTGTTGTTGAGTTCCTCACATACTTCACGGTCATTTCTTGCTGTCTCTTCTCCTTCCTTCCTTAGCCTGATTACCTGGTCCTTGACTGTTGTTTTCTTCCTGATGTGGCTGTATAACAGCTTTGGGTCAGATTTGGGTTTCGCTGCTATGTCGTTTTCATATTGTCGTTGGGCCTCCCTTCTTATCTGTGCATATTCATTTCTGGCTCTACGACTGCTCTCCTTATTCTCCTGGGTCCTTTGCCTTCCATATTTCTTCCATTTCATAGCACACTTGGTTTTTGCCTCCCTGCACCTTTGGGTGAACCATGGGCTCATCCTGGCTTTTTCATTATTCCTTTTACCCTTGGGTACAAACCTCTCCTCATCCTCCTTGCACATGGTTGTTTTATATTCCTTCATCTTATTAACTGGCTTCCCTGCCAGTTCTCTGTCCCACTGAGCCCCGGTCATGATGTTCCTCATTCCCGTGTAGTCCCCTTTCTTGTAGTTTGGCTTCATTTGCCCTGGCCTTCCTGCTTCCCCCTGTATTTGTAGCTCTACTGTATATTTGAAGCTTAAAACCACATGATCGCTGGCCCCAGGGGGTATTTCAGGTGTGATGTTTTCAATATCTACACTACTCAAGGTGAATGCTAGGTCCAGTCTTGCTGGTTCATCCTCTCCTCTCTCTCTTGTAGTGTCCCTTACGTGTTGGTACATGAAGTTTTCCAGTACCACCTCCATCATCTTAGCCCTCCATGTATCTTGGCTCCCATGTGGCTCCAAGTTCTCCCAATCGATTTCCTTGTGGTTAAAGTCACCCATGATCAGGAGCTTTGCCCTGCATGCATGAGCTCTTCTGGCCACTGCAGCCAGTGTGTCAACCATCGCTCTATTGCTCTCATCATAATCTTACCTTGGCCTCCTGCTGTTCTGTGGTGGGTTATACATGTTGTGTGTGTGTGTTGGTGTGTGTGTGTTGTGTTGTGTCGTTTTGTTTGTGTGATGTGTGTTGTGTGTGTGTTGTGTGTGTGTGTGTGTGTTGTGTGTAGTCGAACTTCTTTATACTCTTTAAATAAACTG
>NC_069415.1:60383055-60398055 GCF_026875155.1 Cherax quadricarinatus | reverse complement strand
AGTAGGTCTCACAGTTGTATGGGAAGCCAGTAGAAAGTCTCACAGTGGTCTGGGAAGCCAACAGTAGGTCTCACAGTGGTCTGAGAAGCCAGCAGTAGGTCTCACAGTGGTCTGGGAAGCCGGTAGTAGGTCTCACAGTGATCTGGGAAGCCGGTAGTAGGTCTCATAGTGGTCTGGAAAGCCAGCAGTACGTCTCACAATGACTGAGAAGCCCACAATAGGTCTCACAGTGGTCTGGTAAGGCAGTAGCAGGTTTACCAATGGTCTGAAAAGCCAACAGTAGGTCTCACAGTAGTCTGGGTAGCCAGCAGTAGATTTTCCAATGGTCTGGGAACCCAGCAGAATTTCTCACAGGGGTCTGGGTAGCTAACAATAGGTCTTCCAGTTGTCTGGGAAGCCAGTAGTCGGTCTACCAGTGGTCTGAGTACTATCAGTAGGACTTCCATTACTTTGGGAAGCCAGCAGTACGTCTCAGAGTGGTCTGCGGACCAAGCAGTATGTCTTACAGTGTTATGGGGAGCCAGCAGTATGTCTTACAATGTTCTAGGAAGCCAGCAGTATGTCTTACAGTGGCCTGGGAAGCCAGCAGTAGGTCTCACAGTCGTCTGCGAATCCAGAAGTATGTCTTACAGTGGTCTGATAAGCCAGCAGTATGTCTTACAGTGGTCGGGTAAGCCAGCAGTATGTCTTACAGTGATCTGGTAAGCCAGCAGTATGTCTTACAGTGGTCTGGTAAGCCACAGTATGTCTTACAGTGGTCTGGTAAGCCAGCGATATGCCTTACAGTGGTCTGGTAAGCAAGCAGTATGTCTTACAGTGGTCTGATAAGCCAGCAGTATGCCTTACAGTGGTCTGGTAAGCCAGCAGTATGCCTTACAGTGATCGGGTAAGCCTGCAGCATGTCTTACATTGGTCTGGTAAGCCTGCAGTATGTCTTACATTGGTCTGGTAAGCCTGCAGTATGTCTTACAGTGGTCTGGTAAGCCTGCAGCATGTCTTACAGTGGTCTGGTAAGCCAGAAGTATGTCTTACAGTGGTCTGGTAAGCCAGCATTATGTCTTACAGTGGTCGGGTAAGCCAGCAGTATGTCTTACAGTGGCCTGGCAAGCTAGCAGTATGTCTTACAGTGGTCTGATAAGCCAGCAGTATGCCTTACAGTGGTCTGGTAAGCCAGCAGTATGCCTTACAGCGGTCTGGGAAGCCAGCAGTATGTCTTACAATGGTCCCGGAAGCCAACAGTATGTCTCACAGTGATCTGGGAAGCCAGCAGTAGGTCTACGAGTTGTATGGGAAGCCAGCAGTAGTTTCCACAGTGGTCTGACAAGCCAGCAGTAAGTCTACCAATTGTATGAGAAGCCAGCGGTTGGTCTCACAGTGGTCTGGGAACCCAGCAGTAGGTCTCACAATGATCTAGAAATCCAGTAGTTAATTCCATGTTAAGTCCATGTGATGAATTAGACACCTGTGACGCAGCTGGCTGTCTTTACACTACTGACATTTCGTCAAGCAATGGCTTTAATAATAGCGTACACAAGACTGAAGATGGAGAAAATGTGGCAATCAGTCCCTCAATCTAGAACCAGGTGTTCGGTAGCACAGTCATGGTCATCACTTCCCCGGGGCGAGGACTGATTACCTTCCCTTCCCATCCCTTCTGTAAATATTTCTGTCTTCACATTTGATTGTGTTAAATAAAGCACTGAAGGCAAAACGTTACGGTCAAAACACACAGATTTGCAATGTGGAAATTTCATCTCCCAATTAAGCCCTGCATGCAGGTCGTGTGGACCGCTTTGTGGTATCCCTTTGCAACGACACTGGTACACATTGGGGGACCATGGGGGAAGCCCCCAAAGATATTGGGAAAAAGGGATGGGCGAGGTAAACAGAGAGTATATTTAGACTTTTTAACAACAGTAAAGAAAGAATCAGAGAGAAAACCGAACTTAAAAAGAAAAATGAAAAAAAAAAATTAAAAAAAACAAAAAGACTGAATTATGAAGAATTAGAAAATTTTCCCTGGGGGTTTTTTAAGTCAGTAAAAATTAAGGCTTTGATAAATATGTTAAAAAAGAGGATAAAGATTACATTACGAGAACGTGTAGGAAGGTTAAAAAGAAAGAAATTAGAGTCTGAAAATAAAGACAAGCTTAAAAATTTAATGCGCAAAAAGAGTAACATAATTACACAAGAAGAAAAGTTAAAAGGGGTGATTGATTACGAAGAAACAAAAAGTCGAGTGTGAGTACATTCCCCATTACAGACTGGTACATCACCATTTACAGAGGTACTCCCTTTACAGTACTGAGTATCCCATTAAGTAGAGTACTCCCCATTACAGAACGAGTAATCCCATTACAGTACGATACATCACCTTTACAGTACTGAGAAAACACACCATTACAGTACTAGTACATCACCTTACGTACTGATACATCCCCAACAGTACTGAGTACTCCCATTACGTACGATACATCACCATTACAGTACTGAGTACGTACCTTACAGTTGAGTAGTCACCATTACAGATGAGTCGTCACTTTCCCATTTTGAGTAATCCCATTCAGTATGATACGTCCCCATTACAGTACTGAGTACGTCACCTTTACGTCGATACATCACCTTTACAGTACTGAGACGTCCCATTACAGTCTGAGTACGCACCATTACAGTACTGGTACATCACCTTTACGTACTGGTATTTCGCCATTACAGTACTGAGTACATCACCATTACAGATGAGTCATCACCATTACTTTAAAGGGTACGTACCATTACAGAACTGAGTACATCACCATTACAGTACTGAGTACATCACCATTACAGTACTGAGTACATCACCATTACAGTACTGAGTACTCCCCATTACGTATAGTACGTCACCCATTACGTGGATTACATACCTTACAGTACGGACGTCACCATTCGTACTGAGTACATCACCATTACGTATGAGTACATCGCCTTACAGTACTGGTAATCACCATTACAGTACTGAGTACTCACCATTACGTAATGAGTATCCCCCATTACAGACTGATACATCCCATTACATACTGGTCATCCCCTTTACAGTATGAGTCATCACCATTACATACTGGTACATCACCTTCAGTAGAGTACATCACCATTACAGTATGAGTACTCACCATTACTTCGATACGTCACCATTACAGTACTGGTCTCACCTTTACAGTTGAGTACATCGCCATTACAGTATGGTACTTCACCATTAAGACGAGAAACACCCCTTCAGTACTGAGTACATCACCATTACAGTACTGAGTACATCACCATTACAGTACTGAGTACATCACCATTACAGTACTGAGTACATCACCATTACAGTACTGAGTACATCACCATTACAGTTCTGAGTACATCCCATTACGTACGGGAAACGTCCCATTACTATGAGTACATCACCATTACGTACTGAGTACTCGCCATTACAGTAGGGTACATCACCTTTTACAGTACGATCATCACCTTTTACTTCGAGTACATCACCATTCAGTACTGATACATCACCTTACATAGAGTACCGCCATTACAGTACTGATACTCACCATTACGTACTGAGTCATCCCCATTACAGTACTGAGTACATCAAACCTTACAGTATGAGTATCCCCTTTAAAATCTGAGTACATCACCATACGTACTGAGTCTCACCTTACAGTACTGATACATCACCATTACAGTACTGGACACAACATTCAGTACTGGACATCCCCATTCGTATGAGTACTTCCCTTTCAGTACTGAGTACTCACCTTACAGTACTGAGTACATCCCATTACGTATGAGTACATCCCATTACAGTATGAGTACATCACCTTACAGTATGAATACATCACATTACGTACTGAGTAATCACCTTTACAGTATGATAAATCACCATTACAGATGGACATCCCTTTACAGTACGGTACTCCCATTCATTGGGTTACATACTTACAGTATGAGTACATCACCATTACGTATGAGACATCACCTTTAAGTACTAAATGCATCACCTTCAGTCTGAGTACTCCCATTCAGTACTGATCATACCATTACAGTATGAGACATCACCTTACAGTATGAGTAATCACCATTCAGTATGAGTACTCACCATTACGTATGAGAACATCCCCATTACAGAACTGAGTACATCACATTACATATGAGTAAACCCCTTTTCAGATGAGTACTCACCATTACAGTATGGTACTACCATTACTACTGAGTACTCACCTTACAGTATGATCCCTCCCCTTACAGTACTGGTACATCCCATTACAGTCTGAGTACATCACCTTACAGTACGATACATACCATTACAGTAGAGTCATCACATTACATACTGAGTACCACCATTACGTACTGAGTAAAATCCCATTCAGTACTGAGTCACCATTACAGTACTGAGTACATCACCATTACAGTACTGAGTACATCACCATTACAGTACTGAGTACATCACCATTACAGTACTGAGTACATCACCATTACAGTACTGGGTACATCACCTTACAGTCTGAGTACATCACCTTTACAGTACTGGTACATCACATTCAGTATGAGACATCACCTTACATACTGCGTACATGCATTTTATGCATAGCTCTTTGGGCCCTTTAAATGTTATGTAAACATCTAAAGGGCTTTGTTTCATTTTAAAGGATTTCCCCCTTAAAACATGGTCAGTCGTCCGTGAGGTCACGACCCTGGCGCTTTGGGGATTTGGTGACGGTTACAAAGCATGGCTTGCTTCTGCAGTGTTTTAAAAAAAATGAGGTTGGGAGTTGAAGGAGGAGGTCTTTCTTTCCAGGAGGAGATTAGGAGGCTGAAGGTCCACCAAAGGGGGTGGGAGAGAGTGTGAGGTGGTTTGGGATGTGGGGGGAAAAGAGGCTTCTAGCAGTGAGGTGCAAGTCTGTCTCTACTTTGAGGAGGCTGTAGGTGGGGAGGTAGAACGGCTACCGCAGTGGGTGACCGCCCTGCTACAAGTGGCGAGTTGTTACAGTAATGGGGGCGCATCAGAGTAAGGAAGTTAAAGTGAAGATCTGGGGTAGGAAATCGCTTCTCTGTTCCCAGGGAATTTTACTTCAGTGGCCCGTGAAAGGGAAGGGGGATATGCCCCGCTAATGAAGGTAAGCGCTTTTTGTGGTTGGTGCTCTCGGTAAGGGGTATGTTGACCTGCTTTTTTTAAAAGGAAAAAGATGAGAGATAGATGGCTTCCCGGAGGGGTTGGGGACATTGTCAACAGATGGTTTTTTTCATTCAGGTAAAGGGAAAAAAGCCCATTATCTGTTTATGTGGTGGGAAATGAATTGGGAAGGGTAGGAGAGAAGAGTCTGATAAGTCGGGCGCTATAGATTTATAAGTCTAAGGGGGGGATCCCAATCATATTCTCTTTCCCAGAAGGGGAGTAGGAAATGAAAGGTTGTCTGGGCAATTGGTGTAAATTGTGGGTGACAGATACTGCAAGGACTTGCAAAACCCTTCTTACAACTGGGGAAAAACTTTTAGGGGAAACAGATATGTATGCAAAAGGGTGGGGTTCATCTCTCTGGTGCAGGGGGGGTAGCACTTGCAGACTCGATTGAGAAGGCCATTGGTGAAATGCTTGATTTTAAACTTGGAAGATGAGGATGGGTTTGTGTGGGAAACAAGCATTGCAACATAGGGGTTGGGAAAAAGTAAATGTTAAAAGGCTTTTAGCATGAAATTAAAATAAAGAAATAGAACAGGTCAGCAAACAAAGGGGGGACAGCAAGGGCAGCAAGGGACAGCCCCCTTTTGGTTTACTAAACTAATACGGGTGTTGAATAAGTGAGAAAAGATTAATTGCAAGTCAGGAAAAATAGAATTATTGCTATAAAGAGACCTGGCTCAATTGAAAGATAGAGAGATCCCTTGAATTTCACATCAAAGGGAAAAATTATTCCACATGACAGGGTCAACAGGAAAAGGGGGTGGAGTAGCGATGTATGTCAGAACAATTTTTAAAAGTTGTGTTAGAAAATATTAAATTAGAAGCGTAGCCACTGAATTGTTTGGTTACAGCTTTTCGAGGGCCGAGAAAACTAATTTTGGGTGTGATTTACAGGGCCCCAAAACTTGACAGGGGGTGCGTAACTTCTAGGGGGCGAAATTCGTAAAGGCACTACATACGAAAATGTTTTGCTAATGGAATTTTAACTATAGACAGGGTTGAATGGAAACAATTTGCAGGAAATTTAGAGTCGGGTGACTTTCTTGATACATCCAGGGTTGTTTTTTAAAACAGTTTGGACAGAGCCAAATAGGGGAAATAACCTCCTTGCTTGGGTTTTTGCCCCTAGGGAAAATAATTAAAACTTGGGGGTTTAAGATGAGCTGGGGAGAGTGATCCAAAACACTCATTTTTTAAAACTGGGAAATTCCCCAAAAAAGGCAATCAATCTCCGTCCTGACTTTCGCTTGGCGATTTCATGGACTGAAAAAAAACTTAGGGGGCCTGAAATGGAATGACCTGATAGGGGCAGGTAGGGGGGATGGTTTCCGATATGATGCTTTCCAGGGCAAGTTTTAGCTGCGCAGTCAAATTATGTTCCAAAAAGGGAAATCAGATCAAAAAAAATGATCCTAAATGGAATGAAAATAGATTAAAATATCGATTTGGGCAAAAGAGAGGGATATATAGGCAAATCAAAAGAGGAGAGGGGGAATTTTAAAAATCGAATTTCTTTAAAAAGAGAAATAAAAAAAAAATTAAAAAAAAAAAGATTATGAGGTTAAAGTTGCAAGAGAAACGAAGACTAACCCAAAAAGGATTCTTTCAGGTTACGAAGTAAGATCAGGGGCAAGTAGGCCCACTCAAAAGTTCTCGGGTCGCTCATGCAGTGTAAGGAAATGTGTAAATTTTTAACAATCTTCCCTCAGTTTTTACCAAAGGGGGATACCCGCGAATTCCAGTAAGATAAATTTTTGTAGAACGGACGTAATAAAAAGGCATATTTGGGGCCAAGTGCATGGTCCTTAGGAAAAATAGAAAAATTTAAAACCTCAAATCCCAGGCCCTGTGAAATTATGAAGGGTTTAAAGGGAAATGTAAAGAGGAGCTTAGCAACCTTTGGCAATCTTTTAAAAATATCATAAAAAACTGGCAGGGTGCCAGATAAGGGGGAAAAGGCAAATGTGATACTATTTTCAAAACAGGTAAAGGGTCCTTAGTTCGAATTGCCAATAAGCCAAACCCTCATGTGGGAAAATTTTGGAATAAATAATTGCCGAGGAGTTCTAGCCCCCTTAAAAACATAAATTAATAAAACAAATCTCAGCATGGTTTTACAAGGGGCTTCCTCCCTTCGAATTTATTATTTTTTTTCACAAAGGTATTTGGGGAGGAAATTCATGGTAATGAATAGATATTGTGTATAGGGCTTCAGTAAGGGTTTTGACGGGTCCCACACAAGGGCTATTAGGAAAATTAAAGCACATGGAATTGAGGGGAAAATTTTTTTTTGGAAGAGGCATGGGTTTACAAAAAGGCAGCAGAGGTTTGCTAAATGGGGAGAAACAGGTGGGGGAAACGTCACAGCGGTGTTACGGGGTCATGTTGGGCCCCCTGGTTCACAATCTCTAAAAGCATAGATGAAAGGGGATAAAGACGACATCGGGAAGTTTGCGAGACACCAAAAAAAGGGCCCTCGAATTCATTTGACAGGACTTCAGCAACCCGGGAAAATTTGAATAGACTGAGCAGTGGTGGAGAAGTGGCAGATGCAGTTTAAAATTTGACAAAGCAAAGTTCTAAATGTTGGAAAAGGATAATAACCAGCCACATAAAACTAAATAAGTAGATCTTATTTTAGGATGCGAAAAAAAATTTTTGGAGTTGGTTACATAATCTGAAACCAAAACAAAGGCATAAGTTTCGCAATAAAGCTAATAGAATCCTTGGCTTCATATCAAAGCATAAAAAATAGGGTCCTCAGGTTTTTTTTTTTTAACTCTATATCCCTTTGGGTTTGGCCTCATTTGTTATGCTGCAATTTTTGGGCAGTTTAAGAATGATAAAATTTCTGGAAAATGTACAAAAGGGGGATGACAAAGATGATGCCATGTATCAAAAACCCTTTCCCCCTGGGATAGATAAGGGCCCTGAAACTCCTCTCTAGAAAGACGTAGAATTAGGGGGATATGATTGAGGTTTTTTAAATGGAAAACAGGTAAATAAAGGGGATGTAAAAAGTGTGCTGAAAATATCAGCCTAGACGGACTCGCAGCAATGGTTTTAAGTTGGAAAAATTCAATTCAGGGGGGATATAGGAAAATACTGGTTTGGTAATGAGTTGTGGGGGAGTGGAACAAACAGGGGGGAACATTGAGATATTATTCAGGGGAACATGAGAACATTAACAGAGGAAAATGAGAAACTTAATCAGGGGGAAATGATGAACATTAATCGAGGAACATGAGAACATTAATCTGGGGAAATGTAAACATTATTACAAGGAAAACTTAAGAACATTAATCCAAGAGGAACATATGAACATAATCAAGGAAACATGAGAACATTAATCAGGGAACTTGACGTACATTAATCAGGGGAAACATATGAAGATTAATCAGAAGAAAACATGAGAGAGAACATTAATCAGGGAAGATGAGAACATTTATCAGGGGAACATATGAATAGTTAATCAGGGAATATGAGAAACATTGTTTCAGCGGGAACATTAGTAACGTTAATCAGGGGAACATATGAACATTAATCAGGGAACCATTGAGAACATTAAATCAGGGAACATGAGAAAATTTAATTCAGCGGAACATGAGGAACATTAATCAGGCGAAATATATGAACATTAATCAGGGACACATGAGAACATTAAACAGATGGAACATGAGAACCTAATCAAGGAAACATCGAGAACATTATTCTGGGAACATGATACATTAATCAGGGACACATGAGACCATTAATCAGGGGTAATGAGAAAACATTAATCAGGAACACCGAGAACCATTAATCAGGGAACTGAGTACATTTAATCAGGGACATGAGAAACATTATCAGGGATCATGAGTACTAATAATCGGGAACATAGAGAACATTAATTAGGGAACATATGAACATTAATCAGGGAACATGAGAACATTAATCAGGGAACATGAGTACATTAATCAGGGAACATGAGAACATTAATCAGGAATATGAGTACATTAATTCTGTGGAATGAGAAACATTATCTGGGATCATGAGAACATTATTCAGGGAAATGAGAACATATTATCAGGATCATGAGTACATTAATCAGGGAACATGAGAACATTAATCAGGGAACAGGAAGTGACATTAATCTAGGGAACATGTGTAAATTTAATCAGGGAACATGAGTACATTAATCAGGGGAACATATGAACATTAATCAGGGAACATGAGAACATTAATCAGGGAACATGAGAACATTAATCAGGGAACATGAGAACATTAATCAGGGAACATGAGAACATTAATCAGGGAACATGAGAACATTAATCAGGGAACTGTAGAACATTTAATCAGGGATCATGTGTACATTATCAGGGAACATATGAAAATTAATCAGGGAACATGGAGAACATTAATCAGGGAAATGAGTACATTAAATTTTGTCAAGGGGGGAACATATAATGAACATTAATTAGGATCATGAGAATTATTCAGGGAAATGAGACACATTAATCAATGAACATGAGAAAGTTAATCAGGGTACATATGAACATTAATAGGGAACATGAGGGAAAATTTAATCAAGGAACATGAGAACATTAATCAAGGAAAACTGAGAACATAAATCACATGAAGGTAACGTACTGATGGGTGGACATGGGACAGCTTACGTCGTTACCTTGTGAAGGTAACGTACTGATGGGTGGATATGGGACAGCTGGCGTCGTTACCTTGTGAAGGTAACGTACTGATGGGTGGACACTGGGACAGCTTACTTCGTTAACTTTGTGAAAGGTACGTACTGATGGGTGGACATGGGACAGCTTACGTCTGTTCCTTGTGAGGTAACTTACCTGTTGGGTGGACTCATGGGACAAGCTGGCGTCGTTAACCTTGTGAAGGTAACTTACTGATGGGTGGACATGGACAGTCTGAACGTCGTTACCTCATGTGAAGGCTAACGGACTGATGGCGGTGGACATGGGACAGCACGTCGTTTCCTTGTGAAGGTAATACGTACTGTGGGTGGACATGGGGACAGCTGGGGCGTCGTTACCTTGTGAAGGTAACGTTACTTTTGGGTGGACATGGGACAGCTGGCGTCAGTTGCCTTGTTGATGGTTAAAGTTCTGATGGCGTGATCTTGGGACAGCTGGCACGTCGTTACCTTGTGAGGCTAACGTTCAACTGATGGCGTGAACATGGGTGGGGGGGGGATAACCCCCCCAGGCTGGCCGTCGTTACCTTGTGAGTAACGTTACTGATGGGTGGACGGGAACTCAGATGGCGTCGTTACCTTGTGAAGGTAAACGTACTGATGGGTGGACATGGGACAGCTGACGTCGTTACCTGTGAACGGTAACGCGTCTAAGATGGGTTGGACATGTGAAGCTGGCGTACGTTACCTTGATGAGGTAACGTTACTGAAGGGTGTACATGGACCGCTTGGCGTCGTTACCTTGGAAGGTAACGTTCTGATGGGTGGACTGGGACAGCTGGCGTCGTTACTTGTGAACGGTAACGTACTGAATGGGTGGACATGAGACTGTGGGCGCGTTAACCTTGTGAAGGTAACGTTACTGATAGGGTGGACATGCACAGCTGGCGTCGTTTCTTCGTGAAGGTATCGTACTGATGGGTGGAACATGGACCAAGCTGGCAGTCGTTTCACTTGTGAAGGTATGTAATGATGGCGTGGACATGGGTCAGCTGACGTCGTTACCTTGTGAAGGCTAACGTATGATGGGTGGAAATGGAACAGCTGGCGTCGTACCTCTGTGTAGGTAACGTACTGATGGTTGTGGACAAAGGGACAATGGCGTACGCTACCTTGTGAAGGTAACGTAACTGATGGGTGGACATGGAAAGTGGCCGTCGTTAACTTTGAAGGGAAGTACTGATGGGTGGACATGGGACAGCTGGGCGTCGTTACCACTTGTGAAGGTTATCGTACTGAATGGTGGACATGGGAACAGCTTTACGTCGTTACCTTGTGTAAGGTAACGTAAACTGATGGCAAGTGGATTGGGACAGCTTATCGTCGTTACTTGTGAAGGTAAACGTTACACTGTTGGGTGGACATGGGACAGCTGGGTCGTTTACCTTGTGAGGTATCGTAATGAGGGTGACGGGTGGACCTTGGGCAGCTGTGAGTCGTTACACTTTGAAGGTAACGTACATGATGGGTGGCATGGGATGCTGGCGTCGTTACCTTGTAATGGTTACGTAATGATGGGAGTGCGACATTGGGACAGCTGACGTCGTTACCTTGTGAAGGTAGCGTTATGATGGCGTGGAATGGGACACTGCTGCCGTCTTACCTTGTGAAGGTTACGTATGATGGTGGACTGGGACAGCTGACGTCGTTACCTTGTGTTGGTTTCGTACTGATGGGTGGACATGGGACCAGATGACGTCGTTAACCTTGTGAAGGTAACGCCCCACCCCCCCCCCCCCCCCATACTGATGGGCTGGCAGGGACAGGCTGGCGTCGTTACCTTTGAAGTAACGTACTGATGGGTGGACATGGAGACAGCTGAGCATAGTTACCTTGTGAAGGTAACGTACTGTTGGCGTGGGACTATGGGACAGCTGACGTCGGTACCTTGTGAACGGTAACGTACTGATGGCGTTGGGGCATGGGACAGCTGGAGTCGTTACCCTGTGAAGGTAACGTTACTGATGGGGTGGACATGGGACAGATGGGCGTCGTTACTAGAGTGGCTCACGCCAAATCCATTAACGTCACTGGTAAATGAGAAATGTTTTGTTATCTATTAAAACTTCTGTGTGTTTTATTGGATACATAAAAACTTTTTGGAAAAAAATTGTATGATTTCAGTGTATATAGCGAGTTTTAAATAAATAAATAAATAAAAATTATATATAAATATATGTTATATATATGATATATCTTTTATTATTTATATTTCTATATTTTTTTATATATATAATATATATAAGTTATGTATTTATTGTGAAGGCTTACTAAGCCCTGTAATAACTTCAAGTCAGTTATAACAAGGTGGTCCTCCTCCAGGATTATTAATGAATAGAAACGAAATAATAAACTACAAAGATAAGCACTATTATTTATTAAAGAAACATAAAACATCTTAATAACATGACAGGTGACATCCTATTTTGAAAGAAAAAAATGAAACATGAAATGAAATAAAATATCAGGTTAGATAACTCATCGATTAATATATATAGGGATGTCTTGTGTTGGTGAAACTTGTTTGATGAAATCGTAGCCGTTGATGATGTGGGGGGAGGGGGGGGTCTAGGTGTTGGTGACCACCACGGCTAGTTCTTGCAGAGTATCGTAACGTCGTGAGGTATCTTTATCCCGAATGGACAGGAAAGCAGGTTCTTTACTGATGCAATGATGTGGGGTTACGTCCTGCAATTTATGCAGGTGACACAGGTAATTAGATCACAAACATGGGGTAGTATGTGGACGTTAGTCCTTCTTCATCCGTTCTCCTCGTTGATTGACAGGTGCCCTCTCTGTCATCCAAGCTGAAAAGATAGACAGGTTTACCCACATGCTTAAGAAATAACTCTCATGTAAGTACAATACCATAAAAGGTGTGGTGATTTATTATACGAAACTCATCCCATAGAGCACAGACTTGAAAGGACTAATGTTTATTGTTTGTCAAAAGTAACGCTTTAAAACAATAAATCCTAGAATACAAGGAAGGCACTGTATTTACAGTAGTGTTGGGAGTGGAGTGAGAGTCGTGTGATTTACTGTTTTGTCCAGAGCCCCATCACGTCACTTCGGGGGGGGGAAGTGGGTGGGGAAGGGATAGTGAGAGCTAGACTGACCCTACGTTAACAAGCAGCCGGGCAATAAAACTATCACTTTAGGGCTGTGGGGAGAGAAAAGGCGGAGCTTGACTTACCCTACTTAAATCATGTAGCCGGCAATCAATGAAATATCACTTTCGGTGAGGAGAAAAAATGGTGGGAGTAGCGTGAGCTTGACTACCTACCTTAACAAAGTAGCCGGCAAATGTAACTATTGTTAGCTATATACTCCATCTATATTCCTATATACTGAAACTTTTCCATCACACTCCCCCCGACCAAGACTTATAGTCAAGGAGTATAAGAAGATTAGGCGAGGAAAAAGTTCTAACATGTGGAAGTCGCGTAAGGCAAGAAATCTTCTACTGACTGTCACGACTTAACCAGTTAGAGAAATAATTGGATGAGCCAATTGATATACACAATATGGAACTTAAAAGCCTGAGTGCCAATGTCCACCTCAATGAGGCTGACTGTTGGTTCCTTAAAAGTTTCTAGGTATATCAAAGGTTTGTGGTCCGTTTCTAAAATGAATTCTTTTACCAGTAAATAAAATTTAAGCTTGGAAATACCCCACACAAGAGCCAAACATTCCTTTTCTATTGTAGAGTATCTTGTTTCTGCGGGAAGGAGTTTCCGGCTTAGGAAGCATACAGGGAAGGGAGTACCATCATGGTATTGTAGTAACACGCACCTAAGCCAGTATTGGAGGCATCAGTTCTTAAACAAAATGTTTTATTAATATCTGGAATCTTAAGTATAGGGTCTTTCGAAAAGATACTTTTAATCTCATTAAACTTTTCCCGAGCTACGTTGGAAAGTTCAAGAGGTTCCTTCACAGACTTTTTAAGGAAGTCAGATAAGATGCCTGTAAGATCAGTAAGGTTTGGAATAAACCGTGCATAAAAATTTTCAGAACCAAGAAAGCTACGCATGAGCTTCTTGGTTTTGGGGAATTTAAATTCTAATAAAGCTTTGATCTTACTGGGGAGAGGCTGCAGAGAGTTATTAGAAAGTATCAGTCCAATATATCTAATCTTGTTATACCCAAGGAAGCATTTCTTCGGCTTGGCAGTGAGGCCATGTGAGCGTAACCTACGCAAAACTGATGTTAATGTTTGGATATGTTCGCCTCATTACGTAAATGTTATCAAAATTAACTGAAACATTTGGCATATTTCCCAAGACCTTTCTCATCAGTCTCACGTAGGTAGCACAGGCAGTTACCAGTCCTTGGTGGGTAGGAAAAGCGGTGTACTGCTTAGAAGGATCTAACATTACTTGATGATATGCCTGCACAATATCAATCTCTGAAAAGAAGGAAGCGTCATAAAATTTGTGTAGATCGCTATCTATTAAGGGCATAGGCTCAGCATCCCACCAAGTTATAGCATTAAGGCCTCTGAATTCAATAGCAAGTCTATATGAATTATCCTCCTTCTTAACCATGACTACTGGTGAACAATATGAAGTTACTGAAGGTTCAATGATCTTTAGTTTTAATAATTTGTCTACCTCTCGGTCAAATGCATCCCTAAGGTGAACTGGAACTGGGTATAATTTTGGTTTGATAGGATTATCCGTCACTAAGTCAATCTTATGGACTACAGAGGAGGTAACACCTGGAATAACAGTAAAAACGTCTGAATAGTTACTCACACATTGCAGTAGTTCATGTCTCTTATGGTCATCCAAAGATTCATTAATATTAATGTTGGTTGCGCCCGAGTGGTCAAGAGTCACCAAGTCATGTAGTTCTTAATCATAGTCTGAGTTAGAGGTGTCAATTATGCACACCTTACATTCTTCAGTTGTCTTATCAAGTTCGTGAGGAAAAACTAAGTCAAAGTTATTAAGGCAGTTAACCGAATTTCTTCGGTAATATTTCTTAAGGATGTTGATATGATAAAGCTTAGGTTTCCCCTTGACTTCTATGAGGTAGTCAACTTTCCCACAAATTTTAACGCTTTATATGGACCTTTCCACTAAATAATTTT
>NC_069415.1:60374667-60382555 GCF_026875155.1 Cherax quadricarinatus | reverse complement strand
ATTGGCGTACAACAGGAGACCCTCTCGCCCCTCTTATGTTCTGGCTGGTCATAAAGCACCTCACAGGAAGGTCGGCTGTGGAGGTAAACTTCTGGGTCTTTGATAATGGTGCCCTGACTTTCACTACTTAATTCCTCCTAGAGGACATCAGGAAAAACAAAGTTATTAAAGAGAGCCTTAACCTCTCCTCAAGTGACTCTCTGGACATTAGGATTCATCATTATTTGAGTCTGACAAGGAACCATGAGGATGACGGGTGTGATGAATCTGAAGAAATCTGGCTCGCCATTTTGTACGTGAAATTATCTGTTAAATCAAGACAGTAACCGATAACGACGTTTCGATTCCTCCTGGATCATTGTTAAGTCATACGTATGGAGAAAAAACGTAGCGGAGAGTAGAATATGCTACAGGATGGGGAGGGGGAGAAGGGAGGAGTAGAAGTAGTTGTAATAACAGTACATAAGAACATAAGAAGATAAGAAAGAAGGAACACTGCAACAGGCCTACTGACCCATGCGGAGCAGGTCCATGCCCCTCCCCCGGATTAGAACAATGACCCACCCAGTCTGGTCACCTCCACTCAAGGAAGGAGCACGGCACCAGACCCAGCAGCACAAGCTAGTCAGGTCCAACTTACACCCACCCACACCCACTCATGTATTTAACCTATTTTTAAAACTACACAACGTTTTAGCCTGAATAACTGTACTCGGGAGTTTGTTCCACTCATCCACAACTCTATTACCATCCAGTGCTTTCCTATATCCTTCCTGAATCTGAATTTTTCCAACTTGAAACCATTGCTGCGAGTCCTGTCTTGGCTGGAAATTTTCAGCACGCTATTTACATCCCCTTTATTTATTCATGTTTTCCATTTATACACCTTGATCATATCCCCGCTAATTCTACGCCTTTCGAGAGAGTGCAGATTCAGGGCCGGCCCTCAGTCTATCCTCAGAGGGAAGATTTCTGATACATGGGATCATCTTTGTCATCCTCCTCTGTATGTTTTCCAGAGCATTTATATCCATTCTGTAGTACAGTGACCAGTTAGAAGTGTTGTAACAGGATGGTTGAAATCTTTGCTGCTGTCACCAAGACAGCTGCGTCTTACGTTCTGTCAAAAAGGCATTGGTCAGTTTCACTTGTAGAGGAGAGGAACAGAGTTGAAGGAAATGGGTCAACACAGGGAACATCCGTGACAAGAGGAGAAGAATTATCATCTTAATTACTAAAAAGGATATTAGACTGAGGAAAACCAAGTTTAATTTCTAGAGGACTTAGAGTGTTGGTAAGATTTTATACACTGGAAGTGTGGGAAAGGAAAACAGATTTCAAAAGAGAAGTGAAAATGGGATGGGAGAAAATCTGCTTAGTATAAGAGGAAGAGTTTATGAAATCGGGAGGATAACCAGCGCCAAGAATGGAAATATCAGATGCGAGAAGATAAGAGTTACCGATGTGAAGGTCACGAAGGAACAGAGGAAAAACATATTTTCTTGACAAAGCGAGCATGGTAAAAAAAAGTAGTGAGTGTACATAGCACTGTGTAAAGGCGTGCTGTAAACTGACAAGAGAAACGCCCGTCGTTGAGTGCAAGACATGAACATCAAGGGAAGGACGCAGGGAGTTCGATTTTTATTCCGCTCTGTACTTGATGGAAGAAACAAGATTGTTGAGTGCATCAGGTAAGAGCTGGAAGAGACTTGGGTCATGTGGCCAGAGAGCAAAGATATCAACGTAAAGAAGCCAGAGAGAAGGACGAACTCTACTGGCAGGAAATCTAATACTTTCGGAATACCGAATTTAATGATTAGCCAGAACAGAGCAAAGAGGAGAGTCCACAAGAACACCAAAGGTTGAAGAATAAAACATTCTTTTAAGGAACTAAGAGCTAAGGAGCCACACGAAGACAAATAAGATCAAAGAAATAACAGTTGGAATAGGAAGCTGAAGTGGTCCGTCACTGAGATAAACGTCAAGAAACCTGAGAACAACATCAAGAGGAACATAAATGTAGTGAGTTTGAATGTCAAGATTTAGCATTTTTCACGTTTGATGTTGGTGAAGACGTTCAGTGTAGTTTTGAGAGTGAGGGAAGTGTGCAGGAGAAAAAAAGAGCCAAGAAAAAGAGTGAGAGTTTATGTGAGCCAGGAGGAAAGAGGATGAGACAACTTCTAGAGGACAATGATGGGTGGAAGAGGTTTTCTCTCTTTTATCTTCTTGCTTCATGATTGGCCAAAACTCTCACTCTTGTTCATGGCTCTTGTTCTTCTGTTCACCTCCGTCACTCTCAAGATTTCATTGAACTTATTCAACCACGTCCGACCAATAAGAAGTAGATCTTGATACTACTACTACTACTTCTACTGCTGCAAATATTACTACTATTACTACTACTGCTCCTAATTCTACAACCACCACCACAACTACTACTACTACTTCTACTACCACTACAACTCCTACTTCCGTCTTCCTTTCCTCCGTCCTGCAGTAGTCTTCCCGTCAATTCTTCATGATCACATCTCAGGTGTGACCTGACAACGGTTCGAGAAAGGGCTCAAACATCGTCATATGATTCCCTGTATGACCTTGGTATTTGTGGATTGTTCCAGCCACGACAATGTGACTTCATCCTTTCCTAAATATAAATTCAAATTTATATACTACACGCACGCATGCACACGCACACACACACACACACAACACACCACACACACACACCACACACACACCACACATGGAGGACAGGAGAGATAGGGGGGATGATAAACGGGGACATACAAATACTGAGAGAATTGACAAAGGTGGACAAGACAGGATGTTCCAGAGATTGGACACAGTAACCAAGGGGACACAGTTGGAAGCTGAAGACACAGATGAATCACAGGGATGTTAGGAAGTATTTCTTCAGCCACAGAGTAGTCAGTAAGTGGAATAGTTTGGGAAGCGATGTAGTGGAGGCAGGATCCATACATAGCTTTAGCATGAGGATGATAAAGTCTCATCGGCTCAAGGAGAGTGGACCTCTGGTAGCGGATCAGTGAACGAGGCGGGGCAGGAGCTCGGACTCGACCCCCGCAACCTCAACTAGGTGAGTACAACTAGGTGAGTACACACACACACACACACACACAGTATTGACAGCGAGCTCGCTAGTCACGCCTTCCGTGCTCCGGGAATATAAGTGTTTTTGAGGGCTATGCAAGTTGTTCTGCAAGGGTTGCTAAGTGTGAGTCAGGGTAGTGACATCCTAGAAGTGATTTTAATCTGCCTGAGCCACATAAGTGTGTTGAGAGCCAAATTTTGGAATGATCTAGAAAATAAAAACGTTGTGGCGCAGAGTGGGCAGGCTAGTGTGTAAGGCGACGTTGTCAAGTGTCAACCAAGAAAGATAATAAGTGAAAACAATCGTGCGACCAGGTGAGAGAAATACAGTGAATAGGGTTAATCAATTTTATAACACGAAGAAGGACAATTGAGGTGATCTACGCCAGGACGTACATCGAGCTGGATCTACGCCAGGACGTCACATCGAGCTGGGACAATCTACAGTGCTTACAGCACTGCACTACAAGTACTGTATAACCTTATGAGGTGGTTGTTTGGGGTTGTGGGGTTCCAGGTTTCCAATTAACCGCCAAGCTGAATGTGAATGGTCTAAACTCTATAAGCACGATTAAAGAATAGGCACTCAGTATCAATAGAAGCAAATGGTTATAATTCCATTGAACAAGGCGATTAACTTACTATAAGCAGGTCGAGCATAGGCAACATTGTAAGTAGGTGAGCGTTAGTCTCAGGAGGGTGGGAGTCAGGTCACAAGAGGTTGTGGACACAAGTCGACAACTGAGAATCCACATTACACTCCAAGCACAAGCCACCTACATTTAAGACACATAATAAACCCACACATAATTCGACACATAATTACGCACACACATGGAGAGCCAGGATGTTGGACGTGGTGCTGGAAAACCTCATGCACCAACATGTTAAGGACACTACCAGAGTGAGAGGGGAGGATGAACCAGCAAGATTGGACCTTGTGTTCACCCTGGGCAGCTCAGACATTGAGGACATCAAAGTAAGAGAGTCCCTAGGGAGCTAGGCGACCACGTTGGGTTCTGTGTTTGAATAATTAGGTAGAGCTGCAAGTGGAGAGATAACAGGAGTAGAATGGGAAAAAACCTGACTATAAAAGAGGGGACTACATGGGGTGAAAAGAACTTCCTGCGGGCAGGTCCAGTGGGGACAGAGAACTTGGCAGAAAGCCAGTAAATGAAATGATGGAATATGTAGCAACAAAATGCAAGGAGCAGTGGAAAGGTTCATTCCCAGGGCAACAGTAAAACGGGAAAGGACCGAAACAAAGCCCCTGGTTCACCCGACGTGTAAGGAGGCAAATACACAAAGTGCAATAGAGAATGGAAAAAGTACAGAAGGCAGGAACACACGAAAATAGGGGGAGATCAGTCGCAGAGCCAGGAAATGAGTTACGCCACAGGTAAGCAAGGGAGGCCCGCGACAGTATGAAAATGAATAGCATCGAGAATCAAGGGGACTGACCCTAAAACTGTTGTATAGCCACATCAGGAGGAAGAAACAGTCAAAGACAGTGATCAGATTAAGGACAGAAGGTGGAGAACTCACAAGAAATGATCAGGAGGTATGTGAGAAGCTGAACAGGAGATTTAAGGAAGTTTTTACAGTAGAGACAGTGAAGAGGAAGGGTGTGGGAAGACAGAAACCAGAAGGGGAACATCAAAGAGGGAAATATACCAACAAGTGTTGGATGACATACCGAACAACTGAGGAAGAGGGTGAGAAGCTCTTAAGTGACCTTGTCACCTAAAGGCCGATGGGACGAGAACAACATCTCCCATGCGTGTCCCTTAGAGAAGGAGCAAGAGATGCTGTGTGTGATATAACCCACAATCATCAAAACATCCCTTGAAACGGGGCAACTACCTGAGAAATGGAAGAAGCTAAAGTAGTCCCATATTAAGAAAGGAAACAGAACGAGGAACTAACTACAGACCTGTGTCTCTGACATGTATCGTGTGCAAAGTCATGGAGAACGATTATCAGGAGGAGAGTGTCGAACTACCTGGAAAGGAACAAGATTATAAATGAAAACCAGCATGGGGTTATGGAGGCAATCTTGTATCACAAACCTCTGGAGTTTTATGACAGGTTAACAGAGTAAGACACGAGAGAGAGGGGTTGGGTAAGATTGCGTTTTCCTAGACTGAGGAAGCCTTTGACACATTTCCCCCAAGAAGATTAGTGCAGACGTGGAGGATCAGGCTGCATACGCATGTTAAAAGGAGGGCACTGCAATGAGATAAAGGGAATACCTGACATGGGAGGCAGCAACGGTGTGGTACGTGTGAGAGGTATCACAGTGGGCTGCCCTGTTACGAGCGGCGGTCCCACAGGGTCGTTCTAGGGGACCAGTGCTATTTTTGAATATATGTGAAGACATGATGGAAGGAATAGATCTTGAAGTGTCCCTGTTTCGCAGGATTACGTGAGTTGATGATGAAGAATAAATCGGACGAGGTATCGAGGCAGGACTGCCCAAAGAGACTGGAGAGGTGGGACAAGTGGTCCAGTAACTGGCTTCTCGAATTCGATCAGCCAATGCAAAGTCATGAAGATTGGGGAGGGGCACAAAGAAGGGGGGGCGACTGCAGTCAGAGTATAGGCTAGGTGGACAAAGATACAGACCTCACTCAGGGAGAAAGACCTTGGGTGACCATAAACACGAGCACATCACATGAGGCACACATCAACCAAATACCGCCTGCAGCATATGGGGCGCTGGCAAACCTGGAGGAATAGCCGTTCCGATACCTTAATAAGGAATCGTTCTCAAGACACATGTACACTGGCTATGTTAGGCCCATACTGGAGTATGCAGGCACCAGTCTGGAACCCACACCTGTCAAGCACGTCAAGGAATTAGAGATAGTACAAAGGTTTGCAAACAAGGCTTAGTCCAGAGCTCAAGGAATGGTCCGTACGAGGAAAGGTTAAGGTGAAATCGGTCTGACGACCACTGGGACGGACGAAGGGTCAGGGGAGACATGATAACGACTTACAAGATACTGCGGGGAATAGACCCAGGTGGCAGAGATAGGACTGATCCAGATGAGGGGCACTGGGACAAGGGGTCACAACGGAAGCTGAAGACGCAGACGAGTCACAGGGACGTTAGGAAGGTATTTATTCAGTCATAGAGTTGTCAGCAAGTGGAATAGCCTAGCAAGTGAAAGTAGTGGAGTCAGGAACCATACATAGTTTAAGAAGAGGTATGACCAAAGTTCAGGAAGCAGAGAGAGAGAGACCAGTAGCGATCAGAGGAGAGGCGGGGCAGGAGCTGAGTCTCGACCCTGCAACCACAATTAAGGTGAGTACAATTAGGTGAGTACACACAACACACACTGCAAGAAAGGCGTTTGACACAGATTCCAACACAAGAGATTGGTGCAAAACTGGAGGACCAAGCAGGGATAACAGGGAAGGAACTACAATGGATCAGGGGTATACTTGACAGGAAGACAGCAGCGAGTCATGGTACGTGGCGAGGTGTCAGAGTGGGGCAACTGTGACCAGCGGGAATCCCACAGGGGTCAGTCCTGGACCAGTGCTGTTCTGGTATTTGTGAAGGACATAACGAAAGGAATAGACTCTGAGGTGTCCTGTTTGCAGATGACGTGAAGTTGATGAGGAAGAATTCACTCGGATCGAAGACCAGGCAGAGAACTACAGGCTGCAGACCTTGTCCAGCAAATTGGCTCCTGGAGTTTCATCCACCAAGTGCAAAGTCATGAAGATTGCGGGAAGGGCATAAGAATACCGCAGACGGAGTACAGTCTAGGGGCCAGAGACTACAAACCCTCACTCAAGGAAAAAGATTTTGGGGTCGTTGAGTATAACACCAGGACCATCTACTGAAGCGCACATCAACCAAAATAACTGCTGCAGCAAAATGGCGCGCCTAGCTAAACTCAGAACAGCATTCGACATCTTAAATAAGAATCTTTCAGTGACCTTGTACACCGTGTACGTTAGGCCATATTGGAGTATGCGGCGCCAGTTTGGAACCCCACCTAGCCCAGCACGTAAAGAAAACTAGATAAGTGCCAAAGGTTTGCAACAGAGACTAGTCCCAGAGCTAAGAGGTATGCTACGAGGAGAGGTAAGGGAATCAACCTGACGACATGGAGGACAGGAGGATAGGGGGGACATGGATACGCATACAAAATACTGAGAGGAATGACAAGGTGGTGACAAGACAGGATGTTCCGAGATTGGGAACACCAGTAACAAGGGGGACCAGTTGGAAGGCTGAAGACACAGAATGGAATCACAGGATGTTAGGAAAGTATTTCTTCGCCATAGAGTTAGTCAGTAAGTGGAATAGTTTGGGGAAGTGATGTAGTGGAGGCAGTGATCCATACATAGCTTTAAGACAGAGGTATGTAAAGCTCACGGCCTCGGGAGAGTGACCTAGTAGCGATCAGTGAAGAGGCGGGCCAGGAGCTCGGACTTCGACCCCCGCACAACCTCAACTAGGTGAGTACAACTAGGTTGTACACACACTCACACACATACACACAACACACACACACACATATGTACCACACACATACACAAACACACACACACACACAAAACACACACCCACACACACATATTTTACACACACACACACATATATATTCACACACACACACCACAAACACACACCATACCACACACACCCACATATATACTACACATACAACAAACACACCCACACACACACACACACAACACATACACACACAACATACACACACACACACAACACACAACTACATACACACACACCATA
>NC_069415.1:60344667-60372167 GCF_026875155.1 Cherax quadricarinatus | reverse complement strand
AGCTAAACAGGCTCACAGAAGCAGAAATCAAGATAGAGAGATTAGAATGAGGAGCTGAGAGACATCTGAAACACCACAGGAAGACAGGATATTACAGAAGTAGCATCGGCAATGGCTAATTAACAAGACAACAAGTGTCTGCCTGAAGGAAGCATGGAAACTAAACTTAGTGCAGAGGTCCTGTTCAAACCCACATGGGGCCAAAACAAAGACAGGGAGCACACTAGGACGAAATGAGAGGTTGAAGACATGAAGGAACTAGGACATGCTGCAAGGACCTTACCAGATACCTGAGTGGGCCAGGAGCAGGTGAGCAGGAAGGATAAAACAAGAAGAAGCATAGGGCCATAACGAGGGAAGGACTGAAGGAGGAACACTCCACGGGAAGGAACTAAAACACATCGAGGATGCAATGGGAGTCACAGTGGATGTGGAAGGAGAGATCGAGTTTGTCTATGGGCTAGACGAAGCTAAAGGGGTAACTTATGATGAAAGAAAGCAGGAGGAGAAAAAAGCGATTGAAGGACATCATAAAGGTGATGCGAGGGGGACAGACCAGGTGGCAAATTTTCGGAGAATGGGTGGTTCACACAGAAAAGGAATCGGCTCTCAAAAGTAATTTTCAAGCAGAATCAACCCGAACATGATCTGCAGGAGAAAGCACGCCCTGAGAGGCAAGCAGGAGTTCCGGAGTGTGTACCTCGACGAGACAGAACACAGGGACGAAAGGAAGACAAGAAAAGAGAGAGTTCAAAAACGAAAGGAGAATTGGGAGGAATGAAAAAGGAGTGCAGATATGACCCAGGATCAAATGGAAGGACAGCGCACCCCCCAGAAACACTGCAGAAGGACTCCAGCCACGGACACCCCCAAGGCACTGACAATCCAAAACCAACCATCACCACGGATCCCTTCTGTTTCCACCCCCGCACCACAGTTACAGTATTAGAACAGAAGTGAAGTTTGGTCACAAATGCAGATGGATTAACGAATAAACATGAGGAAATGGCAGAAAGAATCAATGAGAAGTCCCCAGACATTCATAGCAGTTACAGAAACCCAAAACTCATGGAGACAATAACAGATGCAATCTTCCCACCAGGATACAGATCTTGGAAAGATAGAAGGGGCAGGGGGGATGGATAGGTTGCTCCGCTCGTAAAAACAGATGGAAATTCGGAGAAAATGGAGGTTTAGTTGAGACGGGAGGGAAAGAGACTACATAAGCAGGTACACTTCAGTCTGGGGAAACACAAGTGGTCATTGCAGTGATGTATAATCCACCACAGAACTGCAGAGGCCAAGAGAGGAATAGAAGAGAGCAACAGAGCAATGGCTGGACCACACTTGCTGAGGTGCAAGAAGAGCCTCACTCAGCAGAGCCAAAGTTGCTGTTTATGGGGGAGTTCAACCCAGGGAGATTGATGGGAAAACCTGGAAGCCACATGGGGGTCCCGAAACATGGAGAGCCAGATGTTGGACCGTAAGGTGCTGGAAAACCTCATGCACCAACATTGTTAAGGATTATACCAGAGTGATGAGGGGGAGGATGAACCTGCAAGATTGGAACCTTGTGTTCACCCTGGGCAGCTCAGACATGAGGACATCAAGTATGAGAAGTCCCTAGGAGCTAGCGACCACGTGGTTCTGTGCTTTGAATAAATGGTAGAGCTGCAAGTGGAGAGAATAATAGGAGTTAGAATGGGAAAATCCTTCTGACTAATAAAAGAGGGGGACTAAATAGGGTGAAGAACTTCATGCGGGAGGTCCAGTGGGACAGAGAATGGCAGGGAAAGCCAGTAAATGAAATGATGGAATATGTAGCAACTAAATGCAAGGAGGCAGTGGAAGGTTCTTCCCAAGGGCAACAGTAACAACGGGAAGACCAGAACAAGCCCCTGGTTCACCGACGGTGTAAGGAGGCAAAAACAAAGTTGCAATAGAGAATGGAAAAAGTACAGAAGGCAGAGAACACACGAAAAAATAGGGAGTTCAGTCGAGAGCCAGAAATGAGTACGACAGGTAAGGAGGGAGGCCCAGCGACCAGTATGAAAATGACATAGCATCGAGAATCAATGACTGACCCGTAACTGTTGTAATATCCACATCAGGAGGAAGACAACAGTCAAAAAGACCAGGTGATCAAGATTAGGACAGAAGGTGGAGAACTCACAAGAAATGATCAGGAGTTATGTGAGGGAGTGAAAAGGCGATTTAAGGAAGTTTTTACAGTAGAGACAGGAAGGGCTGTGGGAGACTTGACAGAAAAAAAAGGGAACATAAGAGGGAATATACCAACAAAGTGTTTGATGCACATTCGAACAACGGAGGAGGGAGGTGAAGAAGCTCTTAAGTGACTTTGACACCTCAAAGGCGATGGGAACCGGACACATCTCCCCATGGGTCCTTAGGAAAGGAGCAGAGATGCTGTTGTGTGCCTCTAACCACAATCTTCAACCAATCCTTGAAACTGGGCAACTACCTGAGAAATGGAAAGACAGCTAATGTAAGTCCCCATATTAAGAAAGAAACAGAAAACGAGGCCTAAATACAGACCCTGTGTCTCTGACATGATTGTGTGCAAAGTCATGGAGAAGATTTTCAGGAGGAGAGTGGTCGAACACCTGGAATGGGAACACGATTATAAATGAAAACCAGCATGTGTTCATGAAGGGCAATTCTTGTATCACAAACATGCCTGGAGTTTTTGACAAGGTAACAAGAAGTAAGACATGAGAGAGGGGTTGGGTAGATTGCGTTTTCCTAGACTGCAGGAGGCCTTACCTTTGACACAGTTCCCCACAAGAGATTTAGTGCAGAAGCTGGAGGTTCCAGGACACGTAAAAGGAATGGGCACTGCAATGGATAGGTAATACCTGACAGGGAGGCAGCAAGAGTCATTGGTAACGTGAGAGGTATCACAGTGGGCGCCGGTTACGAGCGGGAGGTTCCCACAGGGGTCTCAGTTCTAGGACCAGTGCTATTTCTTGATATATGTGAACGACATGATGGAAGGAATAGACTCTGAAGTGTCCCTGTTCGCAGATGGGACATGAAGTTGATGAGAAGAATTTATTAAATCGGACGAGGATGAGGCAGGACTGCTCAAAGAGACCTGGGGAGGCTGGACATGTGGATCCAAGTAACTGGCTTCTCGAATTCAATCCAGCCAAATGCCAACATAAAAGTCATGAAGATGGGGAGGGGCAAAGGAAGACCGCAGCAGACAGAGTATAGGCTAGGTGGACAAAGACTACGACCTCACTCAGGGAAGAAAGGAAAAAAACCCCCTTTTTTGGGGAGGTGACCAATATCACCGAGCAAATCACCGGAGGCACACTTCAACCAAAAACCGCTGCCAGGCATACGGGCGCCTGGCAAACTGAGAATAGTGTGGACGATCCGATTACCTTAATAAGTGAATCGTTCAAGACACTGTACACTGTGTCTGTTAGGCCCATACTGGACTATGCAGCACCAGTCTGGAACCCACACCTGGTCAAGCCACGTCAGAAGTTAGAGAAAGTTCAAAGGTTTGCAACAAGGCTAGTCCCGAGCTCAAGGGAATTGTCGTACGAGGAAAGGTTAAGGGAAATCGGACTGACGTGACACTGGAGGAACAGAAGGGTCAGGGGAGACAAGATAACGACATTACAAGTACTGCGGGGAATAGACAAGGGTGGACAGAGATGGATGTTCAGAAGGGGACACAGGGAAAAGGGGTCCACAACTGTGAAAGCTGAAAGACTCAGACGAAGTCACAGGGAGTTAGGAGTTTGTTCTTCAGTCCATAAGTGTTGTCAGCAAGATGGAATAGCCTAAGCAAGTGAAGTAGTGGAGGCAGGAACCATACATAGTTTCAAGAAGAGGTATGATCAAAGCTCAGGAAGCAGAGAGAGAGAGGAATCCAGTAGCAATCAGTGAAGAGGCGGGCCAGGAACTGAGTCTCGACCCCTGCAACCACATTAGGTGAGTACTATTAGGTGAGTACACACACACCACACACACACACACACACACACACACACACACACATATATATATACACACATACACAAACATACACACACACACACACAACAATACATACACACACACCTAGCACCACAACAATACATAAACACACACATACAAACACCACTCATACACACACAACACACACACACACACACCACACACATAACACACCACACACACACACACACACACACACACACACCACACAACCCCACACACACACAAAACACACACACACACACACCAACACACAACATATATATTTATACATACACCCATAACTTGTAACTTTGCTCCCCCAATGTGTGCTCTACTAGCCGAGGAGGCCAGGAGAGCACACATGGGGGGAGCAAAGTTACTAGTTATGTGTGATTTCATCACAAGGAGAATTGATGGAAAACCTGGAGCCCCATGGGGGCCCGAATCATGGAGAGGCAAGATGATGGATGTGTTACTGGAGACCTTATGCATCACACGTTTAGTGACATTACCAGAGAGAGAGGAAAGAGGATGAACCAGCAAGGTTGGACCTTGTATCACCATGAGTAGATCAGACATCGAGGGAATCTTGTATGAAAGGCCCTTGGGAGCTAGTGATCATGTGGTTCTGTGCTTCGGACTACATAGTTGAGCTCCAAGTGGAGAGAGTAGCAGGAATAGGCTGGGAAAAACAAAAATACAAAAGGGGGAAATACTCAGGCATGAGGAACTTCTTCAAGACATTCAGTGGGAGAGTGGAACTGACAGGAAAAAAAGTACAAGAAATGAGGACTACGTAGCAACAAAATGCAAGGAGGCCAGAGGAGAGGTTTGTTCCCAATGGGGGAAACAGAAATAATGGGGAAAGAACAGAACGTTCCGTGGTTCACCCAAAGGTGTGGGGAGGCAAAAACTAGGTGTACTAGAGAATGGAAAAAAAAAGGTACAGGAAGACGGAGGAACTCAGGAAAATAAAGAAATCACAGCGCAGAGCCAGGAAAGAATAATGCACAGATAAGAAGGGAGCTCAGAGACAATATGAAAATAACATAGCATCAAAAAGTAAAGACTGACCCGAAGCTGTTTGTGCAGCACATCAGATGGAAAACAACAGTCAAGGACAAGGTAATCAGGGGGGGGGGAAATACTGGGAAGGGTGATGGGAATTCACAAGAACGACCGAGAAGGTTTGTCAGGAGCTTCAACACAAGATTTAAGAGGTTATTATACAGTGGAAAAAACCCCCCCCCCACCCCCCAGTAGGACTCCAAGAAATCAGAACAGGGGGGCACACAGCAAGTGTGGATGAACAGGTACATATAACAAGGAGGAGGTGAAGAAGCTTGCTATGCGAAACTTGACTCTTCAAGGCGTGGGGACCAAGACATACATCCTCCATTGGTCCTAAAGAGAGGGAGCAGAGATATTGTGTGAAGCCATTAACAAAGCTTTTCAACTCATCATTTTGTAACTGGGCACTCCCTGAGGTATGCGAAAAAAATGGCAATTGTAGTCCCAATTTTTAAAAAGGGAGAAGACATGAGGGTACTAAAACTTACAGACCTTGTATTATACGTGTATAGTTATGCAAGTGTCATGGAGAAGATCATCAGGAGGAGAGTGGTTGGGGCACCTGGAAAGAAACAAGTGTATAATTGACAACCAGCACGGTTTCAGGGAAGGGGAAATCCTGTGTCACAAACCTACTAGAGTTTTATGACCGGTGACAGGAAGTAAGACAAGAGAGAGAGGGGTGGATCGATGGTATTTTTTGGACTGCAAGAAGGCCTTCGACCACAGTTCCTCACAAGGGTTACTGCAAAAGCTAGAGAGACCAGGCACACATAACAGGAAAGGCACTGCAATGGATCAGAGAATATCTGACAGGGAGGCAAAAAGAGTCATGGTACGCGACAAGGTGGCAGAGTGGGCGCCTGTGACAAGCGGGGTTCCACAGGGCGTCAGTCCCTAGGGCTGTGCTGTTTGGCTATCGTGAACGCATAACGGAAGGGATTAGGACTTCAGAAGGTCCTTGTTTGCAGACGATGTGATATTAATGAGAAGAATCCAAATCGGACGAGGATCAGGCAGGACTACAAAGAGACCTGGACAGGCTACAAGCCTGGTCCAGCAACTGGCTCCTTGAATTTAACCCTGCCAAATGGAAAGTCATGAAGATTGGGGAAGGGCAAAGAAGACGCAGCAACACAATATACTTTAGATGGCCAAAGACTGCAAACCTCACTCAAGGAAAAAGATCTGAGGGTGAGTATAACACCGAGCATATCTCCAGAGGCGCACATCAATCAGATAACTGCTGCAGCATACGGGCGCCTGGCAAACCTACGGATAGCGTTCCGATACCTCAGTAAGGATTCGTTTAAGACTCTGTATACCATCTACGTCAGGCCCATACTGGAGTATGCAGCACCAGTTTGGAATACACACCTAGTCAAGCACGTCAAGAAATTAGAGAAAGTGCCAAGGTTTGCAACAAGACTAGTCCCAGAGCTACGGGATTGTCCTATGAAGAAAGGTTGAGGGAAATCGGCCTGACGACACTGGAGGCCAAGAGGGTCAGGGGAGACATGATAACGACATATAAAATACTGCACGGAATAGACGAGGTGGACAAAGACGGGATGTTCCAGAGATGGGACACAGACACAAGAGGTCACAATTGGAAGTTGAAGACTCAGATGAATCAAAGGGATGTAAGGAAGTATTTCTTCAGTCATAGAGTAGTCAGGCCATGGAATAGCCTAGAAAGTGATGTGGTGGAGGCAGGAACCATACATAGTTTTAAGGCGAGGTATGACAGAGCTCATGGGGCAGGAGAGAGAGGACCTAGTAGCAATCAGTGAAGAGGCGAGGCCAGGAGCTGTGACTCGACCCCTGCAACCACAAATAGGTGAGTACATACACAAACGCACACACACACACACACACACACACACACCACACACACACACACACACACACACACACACACACACACACACACACCACACAAACACACACACATACCACACACACATATATACACACACATACTCAAACACTCACAGACACACACAGACACACACACACACACATACACACACACACACACATACACACACCACACACACACACACACACACATACATACACACACACAACACACACACACATATATACACACACACATACACACACACACACACATACACACACACACACACACACACACACACACACACACACACACACACACACACACAGTAGCAACCGGTGAAGAGGGGGGGCCAGGAGCTAGGACTCGACCCCTGCAACCACAAATAGGTGAGTACAAATAGGTGAGTACACACACACACACACACACACACACACACACACACACACTGTAAGTACGTGCCGGTAAGTCCCAGGAGGTTGGGGGTCAGGTCACTAGAAGTTGTGGGCAGCCAAGGACCACTGAGACTTACATTACAACGCACAAGCCACCTACCTTTCAGTACATAAAAAACCCACACATAATTCCACACAAAATTACACACACACACACACACACACACCCACACACACCATAAAACTCCCCCCTCCCCCACCGACATCTCACTACTTCCCCTGATCCCTCCCCTCCCTCGAGCACCCTCCCCTCCCCCGTTCACGCTAAAACCCCCCCACCCCTCCCCACTCCTCTCCCACTTAGCCACAGTTGCTCCACTACTTCCCCCTCCACACTCGACATACACATACTAACCTAACATACAGAACTACATAGGTTTTTCCCCCTCTGAGGCAATCAGGATAAAACAAAAATGGGTTGCCAGAGAGCAACAAGAAAAACCAAGGACAGGAGGAGGGAAAACTGCAAAGGAAGATTGGGCAGCAGAGCTCATAAAATGGGATCAGAATGGGAAAAAAAACTAGAAAACTTAGTATGAGAATAAAAAGAGAGGTAGATATAAACAGGAAGGGGAGGTGCATGTCAAAGCAGCAGAAGCTGGATACAGGTTTAGAAAAATTAAAAAAATTAAAACCCCTAAAGAACTAAAGAACATTTTGGATTGACAACAGAGATGCTCCCTTTCCACAAATAAGGGGACTGTGGGGGAAAGAAGGGGCACAATGAAAGGAAAGCTTTTTAAAGGGGAGACTGTGCAAATGAAATAGCAACTTTAGTGGAGGCCCAACCAGACAACAAAAGCCTAAGGAAAACGAAAAGGGGAAAATGAGGCCCGACCCAAGTACTTAGCCAGTGAAATGATGAAAGGAAAGCTGCAGTGGGGGGGAAACCAAAATTAAATGGGGGGATACCGGGGATAGCAGTGGGGAATGAAAGGGTGGGGTCAGTCTTTGTGTTGGCTACAAAAATTAAAGGGGGGGAAACAAGAAGCAAGAAAAAAAGGGGGAAAAAAACCAAATTGAAAGCATCATGAAAGCAATGGAGAAGACGACATACCCAGCGGGAAAATTTTCGGAGAATGGGGGGTTTGTAAAAAAAAAAACCCGGCCAGGAGATGCCCTTCAAGGCAAAGCGACTGGGCCCCAGGATCCGCAGGAAAAGCACGTTTAAAGGGACATCCCCGGCATACGGGGGTGTATCCGCCGCACAGAACACAAGAAGAAAGGCAGAAACTGAGAGAGTGGTACAAAGGCGAAAGGGGGAAAGGAAAAGTGGAGGAGAAGACAGACTGAGATCCCAGACCCAGGAAGAAGACAAATACACCCTCCCTCACAATTCCTATAAAAGCCCCCAACCAGTAAAACCCCGTGCAACCAAAACACTCTAAATCAAAAAACCCATGCCAATCCAATGCCCCCCCCCACTACTTACAAACCCACCCCCACAGCAAAAACCCATATTCCTTACCCGGTTCCCCCCTTCCCCAACCCAATATACCCCCCAGACCCCCAGTTAGAAAAAAGTTGAAGGTGTGGTATACAAATGCAGATGGAATAAAAAACAAGATAGGGGGCACGAAAAAATAAAAAACATTTCCCCCGAATAATACACTCCAGAAACAAAACTACCAAATAATAACGATTCAATTTTTCCATCCGGGTATCAAATTTCCCAGGAAAGACAGAGGAGGGAGGGGGAGGGGGCTGCACTGCTCATTAAAAAACCGTGGGGTTTTGAGAAAAGGAAGGAAAGGATGGCACGGGGGAAAGGGACTACTTATAGGAACAATCCAGTCTGAGGGGCATAAAGGGGTAATTCAGTAATTACAACCCCCACAGAACTTTCAGGAGCCAAAAGAAGAATCGATGAAGGGAACAGACAATGTCGAACACTAGCCGAGGTGGGCCAGAGAGACAATAGGGGGAGCAAAATTACTAGTTATGGGGGATTTCATCACAAGGAGATTACTGGGAAACCGGGCCATGGGGGTCCCGAAATGGGAGCAAGTGATGGATGGGTACTGGAAAACCCCTGCTCAAAATGACACTACCCCGAGGAGAGGAGGGATGAAAGCAGGCTGGCCTTGTATTCACCATGAGTATTCGGACTCGGGGTATCATGTTGAAAGGCCCCTGGGGAGTGATCAGGGCTGTGTTCGAACAAATTTGTTAGCTCAAGTGGGGAGGTAGCAGAATAGGGGTGGGAAAAAACCAAAATACAAAAGGGGGGAATCCAGGCATGAGGGGAACTTCCCTTTAAGACATTCAGGGGAGAGGGAATGACAGGAAAAACCCGTACAAGAAATGGGATATGTCAACAAAATGCAAGGGGGCAGAGGAAGGTTTGTTCCCAAGGGAAACAGAAAAAAAAGGGAAGAACAGAAAGAGTCTTGGTTCACCCAAAGGGGTAGGAGGGAAAAACTAGGTTTTTACTAGAGAAGGGAAAAAGGGACGGAAAAGAGAAATCAGGGGAAAAAAAGAAATCAGCCGAAAGCCAGAAAGAATAGGGCCCGATAAGAAGGGAGCGCGGGAATGACGGGGTGGACAAAGACGGGTGTTCCGGGGAAAGGGACACAGCACAAGAGGCACAATGGAAAATTGAAGTCAGATGAATCAAAGGGTGTTGGAATATTTCTTCAGCAAGAGTAGCGGCCATGGAAAAGCCCAGAAATGATGAGTGGAGGCAGGAACCTACATATTTTAAGGCAGGTATGATAGAGTCATGGGGCAGGGGGGGAGAGGACCCAGTAGCAATCAGGAAAGCGGGGGCCAGGAGCTGTGACTCGACCCCTGCAAGCACAAATAGGTGAGTACAAATAGGTGAGTACACACACACACACACACACACACACACACACACACACACACACACACACACTAAACTACAGAACAGTGTCACTAACGTGTATAGTATACAAAGTCTTAGAGAAGATTATCAGGAGGAGAGTGGTGGAGCACCAAGGTTATAAACAACAGCCAGCACGGATTCATGGAAGGCAAATCCTGTGTCACAAACCTACTATAGTTTTATGACATGGTAACAGAAGTAAGACACGAGAGTGAGGGGTGGGTTGATTGCATTTTCCTGGACTGCAAGAAAGCCTTCGACACAGTTCCTCACAAGAGATTAGTATAGAAAATAGAGGATCAGGCACGTATAACAGGAAGGGCACTGCAGTGGATCAGAGAATACATAACAGGGAGGCAACAGCGAGTCATGGGCCTTGATGAGTTATAACAGTGGGCGCCTGTGACGAGTGGAGTCCCACAGGGGTCAGTCCTGGGACAAGTTCTATTCTTGGTATATGTGAATGACATGACGGAAGGGATAGACTCAGAAGTGTCCCTGTTTGCAGATGATGTGAAGTAAATGAGGAGAATTAAATCAGATGCAGCCAAGACAGGTCTACAAAGAGACCTGGACAGGCTGGACGCGTGGTCCAGCAACTGGCCGCTAGAATTTAACCCCGCCAAGTGCAAGGTCATGAAGATCGGAGAAGGGCAAAGATGACCGCAGACAGAGTATACATTAGGCGGCCAAAGACTGCGAACCTCACTCAAGGAGAAAGATCTAGGGGTGAGTATAACACCGAGCACGTCGCCAGAAGCACACATAAACCAGATAACTGCTGCAGCATATGGGCGCCTGGCAAACCTGAGAATAGCGTTCTCGGTAACCTCAGTAAGGAATCGTTCAAGACTCTTCACACTGTGTACGTCAGGCCCATACTGGAGTACGCATCACCAGTTTGGAACCGACACCTGGTCAAACACCTCAAGAAATTAGTGAAAGTGCAAAGGTTTGCGGTAAGTTTAGTTCCAGAGTTAAGGGGAATGTCCTACGGGGAAAGATTAAGAGAGAGATCGACCTGACTACACTGGATTACAGGAGAGATAGGGGGGATATGATATCGACACATAAAATACCGAGAGGAATCGACAAGGTGGACAGAGACAGGATGTTCCATAGATGGGACACAGCAACAATGGGTGACAGTTCGAAGTTGAAGTCTCAGACGAATCACAGGGATGTTAGGAAGTATTTCTTCAGTCACAGAGTTCTCAGGAAGTGGAATAGTCTGGAAAGTGAAATAGTGGAGGCAGGATCAATACATAGCTTTAAGAAGTGGTATGATAGGCTCTTGGAGCAGGAAGAGTGACCTAGTAGCGACCAGTGAAGAGGCGGGGCCAGCAGCTGTGATTCGACCCCTGCAACCACGACTTGGTGATTGCAGAGAAACACACAGACACACACACAGACACAGACACATACACACAGACATACACAGACACAGACACATACGCACCATCCTCTTTAGTCAACACTCGCGTCGAGAGGTGAAAATCTAGCTGTGGGAGGAAACACAAAGCCTCAAACAACTGTCGAGCGAACATGAGTGTCTGATGGCTGCCTCTCCCGTGTCAGAGTTTTGTCAATTCCTGCTGTGTTTTCTGGTTGTTGTCGTCTCTGCCGATGTCCTTGGGTGTCCCTGGCTCCTGCGACGTCCTTCAATGTGAAGTTGATGAGCTCCAAGCCTCCAGAGAAACCCTCCATAATGTAATGAGAGACGGGTTGGACTGTAGCGACTGGCAGGTGACTGTAGTCACTCCTGGATCTGTGGGAAAAAAATTCTTTTTCTTTGGACGAAACGTAATTATTCCTTCTCTTGCTAGCGCAACCACTTCTTTGTGCGTCCTGGAGCACACAGTAGTATCAGGTCATTGAAGATCATGGTAGCAGATAACGTGTCTGTACCTCTATACACTTACACTACATGTAGCTGTGTCACGCTGCTCTAGATTTCATGTGTAAGAACCTACATTGGTGGTCACAGTGGTGGCCCATGCTAACCTCCCTATGGCGTATAGAAATATACCTAATTGGATGAATCTTATTAGAGCCACTTGGTAGAGTGGGTAACGCACTGGCCTGTGAGTTTTAGGACTCACTTGCCATGGGTTCAATCTCTACCTGTTCCCTGGGTCAGGATTGCGATGAATCAGCTTGGAGTGAGAGCAAGCTGTGGGCAGCAGTGTTGTGTGCTGTGAACTGTGTATGCCTCGGTTAATAAGCTTGAGTTAGTGGCAGCCTGTAAATTTAGTTGATGTGAATAATACAAGCAAATCCTGGCTGGCATAAATGTGTTATGTTACAATCGAGGCTACAGTGAGTTACTAATTTTAGTCTCAGTATTACTGAGGACGATGGTACTTATAGACCATGTGAAGAACGTGATGTTTACACTGATTTATATTATTTGCTGGTAAGAGAGTACATGAGCTCAGGTGATACTCTGCAGAGTCGTGGTTACAGTGTACTGTGGAACCCCGTCAGGTCTGGCAAATTTAGTTAATCCAGTGGTGAGTAAATTTTAGGTTCCATGGTCTTAAAGCACATAGTCTTTACTGATGACTGTTAAGGTATTCTGATATATTATTGAGCTAGTAAAAGGTTTAATTAATGCACAAATAACAAGATAATTTACTCTTGTCACTGTATACCCGCAGAAGGTCAACGCTAGCGCGACCCTTTCTATGACCACGCCTCATGGTGGATCAGGGCCAGATCAACCAGGCTGTTATTGTTGGCCGCACGTAAACCGACGTACGAACCACAGCCTGGCTGGTCAGATACTAATTTTATGTGCCTGTCCAGTGCCTGCTTGAAGACAACCAGGGGTCTATTGGTAATCCCTCTTATGTATGCTGGGAGGCAGTTGAACAGTCTTGGGCCCCTAACACTTACTGTGTTGTCTCTTATCTTGCTAGTGGCGCCTCTGCTTTTCATTGGGGAGTAAAATAAGATAAAATTTACATTAGATAATTTAATAAGGGTTTTTCTCTTGCATAATTGCAAATATTCCATTATTCCTAATTTTGAGAAACATTCTACTTGAGAGGTTAAAATTATTTGGTAAATTCTACACATATTTATGAAAAACATTCCTTCGTGACCCATACGGGTTTATCATTCTAAGGAGACATTCTATATAAAATGGTGATCAACTGTTGACTGGTGACCGGTGACCAGTTATTGGTGACGTTGTCTGTTGACTGGTGACGATGACTGTTGAGTGGTGACGGTGATTGTTGACTGGTGACGGTGATTGTTGACTGGTGGTGACTGTTGACTGTTGACTGTTGACTGTTGACTGGTGACGGTGTCTGTTAACTGTTAATTGGTGGTTACTGTTGACAGGTGACTGTTGACTAGTGGTGACTGTTGACTGGTGATTGTTGACTGGTGGTGACTGTTGACTGGTGGCTGTTGACTGGTGGTGACTGTTGACTGGTGACTGTTGACTGGTTACGGTGACTGTTGACTGGTGACTGGGTGCCAAACTGGTGCTGCATACTCCAGTATGGGCCTGAAGGTACACAGTGTACAAAGTCTTGAACGATTCGTTACTGGTTGTGTGTGTGTGTGCGTGCGTGTGTGTGTCTGTGTGTGTGTGTGTGTGTGTGTGTGTGTGTGTGTGTGTGTGTGTACTCACCGAGTTGAGGTTGCGGGGGTCGAGTCCAAGCTCCTGGCCCCGCCTCTTCACTGGTCGCTACTAGGTCACTCCCCCTGAACCGTGAGCTTTATCATACCTCTGCTTAAAGCTATGTGTGGATCCTGCCTCCACTACATCGCTTCCCAAACTATTCCACTTTCTGACTATTCTGTGGCTGAAGAAATACTTCCTAACATCCCTGTGACTCATCTGTGTCTTCAACTTCCAACTGTGTCCCCTTGTTGCTGTGTCCCATCTCTGGAACATCCTGTCTTTGTCCACCTTGTCAATTCCTCTCAGTATTTTGTATGTAGTTATCATGTCCCCCCTATCTCTCCTGTCCTCCAGTGTCGTCAGGTCGATTTCCCTTAACCTATCCTTGTTGCAAACCTTTGCACTTTCTCTTGTTTCTTTTCGTGCTTGGCTAGGTGTGGGTTCCAAACTGGTGCCGCATACTCCCATATGGGCCTAATGTACACGGTGTACAGGATCCTTAACGATTCCTTATTAAGATGTCGGAATGCTGTTCTGAGGTTTGCTAGGCGCCCATATACTGCAGCCGTTATTTGGTTGATATGCGCTTCAGGAGATATGTCTGGTGTTATACTCACCCCAAGATCTTTTTCCTTGATTGAGGTTTGTAGTCTCTGGCCCCCTAGACTGTACTCCGTTTGCGGTCTTCTTTGCCCTTCACCAATCTTCATGACTTTGCATTTGGTGGGGTTGAACTCCAGGAGCCAATTGCTGAACCAGGTCTGCAGCCTGTCCAGATCCCTTTGTAGTTCTGCCTGGTCATCGATCGAGTGAATTGTTCTCATCAACTTCACGCCATCTGCAAACAGAGACACTTCGGAGTCCATTCCTTCCGTCAAGTCGTTCACAAACACCAGAAACAGCACTGGTCCTAGGACTGACACCTGTGGGACCCCGCTGGTCAAAAGGTGACCACTCTGACACCGCGCCATGTACCATGACTCGCTGCTGTCTTCTTGACAAGTATTCCCTGATCCATTGTAGTACCTTCCCTGTTATCCCTGCTTGGTCCTCCAGTTTTTGCACTAATCTCTTGTGTGGATCTGTGTCAAACGCCTTCTTGCAGTCCAAGAAAATGCAATCCACCCACCCCTCTCTCTCTTGTCTTACTGCTGTTACCATGTCATAGAACTCCAGTAGGTTTCTGACACAGGATTTCCCGTCCCTGAAACCATGTTGGCTGCTGTTGATGAGATCGTTCCTTTCTAGGTGTTCCACCACTCTTCCCCTGATAATTTTCTCCATGACTTTGCATAGTATACACGTCAGTGACACTGGTCTGTAGTTTAATGCTTCAATGTCTGTCCCCTTTTTTTCAAAGATTGAGAATTCATTTGCTGTTTTCCCATGCCTCAGGCAATCTCTTTATTTCGACAGATGTATTGAATATTATTGTTAGGGGTGTGTGTGTGTGTGTGTGTGTGTGTGTGTGTGTGTGTGTGTGTGTGTGTGTGTGTGTGTGTGTGTGTGTGCGTGTGTGTGTGTGTGTGTGTGTACTCACCGAGTTGAGGTTGCGGGGTCGAGTCCAAGCTCCTGGCCCCGCCTCTTCACTGGTCGCTACTAGGTCACTCCCCCTGAACCGTGAGCTTTATCATACCTCTGCTTAAAGCTATGTGTGGATCCTGCCTCCACTACATCACTTCCCAAACTATTCCACTTTCTGACTATTCTGTGGCTGAAGAAATACTTCCTAACATCCCTGTGACTCATCTGTGTCTTCAACTTCCAACTGTGTCCCCTTGTTGCTGTGTCCCATCTCTGGAACATCCTGTCTTTGTCCACCTTGTCAATTCCTCTCAGTATTTTGTATGTCGTTATCACGTCCCCCCTATCTCTCCTGTCCTCCAGTGTCGTCAGGTCGATTTCCCTTAACCTATCCTCGTAGGACATACCTCTTAGCTCTGGGACTAGTCTTGTTGCAAACCTTTGCACTTTCTCTTGTTTCTTTACGTGCTTGGTTAGGTGTGGGTTCCAAACTGGTGCCGCATACTCCAATATGGGCCTAATGTACACGGTGTACAGGATCCTTAACGATTCCTTATTAAGATGTCGGAATGCTGTTCTGAGGTTTGCTAGGCGCCCATATACTGCAGCCGTTATTTGGTTGATATGCGCTTTAGGAGATATGTCTGGTGTTATACTCACCCCAAGATCTTTTTCCTTGATTGAGGTTTGTAGTCTCTGGCCCCCTAGACTGTATTCCGTTTGCGGTCTTCTTTGCCCTTCACCAATCTTCATGACTTTGCATTTGGTGGGGTTGAACTCCAGGAGCCAATTGCTGGACCCGGTCTGCAGCCTGTCCAGATCCCTTTGTAGTTCTGCCTGATCATCGATCGAGTGAATTGTTCTCATCAACTTCACGCCATCTGCAAACAGAGACACTTCGGAGTCCATTCCTTCCGTCAAGTCGTTCACAAACACCAGAAACAGCACTGGTCCTAGGACTGACCCCTGTGGGACCCCGCTGGTCACAGGTGCCCACTCTGACACCTCGCCATGTACCATGACTCGCTGCTGTCTTCTTGACAAGTATTCTCTGATCCATTGTAGTGCCTTCCCTGTTATCCCTGCTTGGTCCTCCAGTTTTTGCACAAATCTCTTGTGTGGAACTGTGTCAAACGCCTTCTTGCAGTCCAAGAAAATGCAATCCACCCAACCCTCTCTCTCTTGTCTTACTGCTGTTACCATGTCATAGAACTCCAGTAGGTTTCTGACACAGGATTTCCCGTCCCTGAAACCATGTTGGCTGCTGTTGATGAGATCATTCCTTTCTAGGTGTTCCACCACTCTTCCCCTGATAATTTTCTCCATGACTTTGCATAGTATACACGTCAGTGACACTGGTCTGTAGTTTAATGCTTCATGTCTGTCTCCTTTTTCAAAGATTGAGAATTCATTTGCTGTCTTCCATGCCTCAGGCAATCTCTTTATTTCGACAGATGTATTGAATATTATTGTTAGGGGTACACATAGCGCCTCTGCTCCCTCTCTCAGGACCCATGGAGAGATGTTATCCGGTCCCATTGTCTTTGAGGTATCTAGCTCACTCAGAATCCTCTTCACTTCTTCCTCGGTTGTGTACCGTGTCTAGCACTTGGTGGTGTACCCCACCTCTCCGTCTTTCTGGAGCCCTTTCTCTCTCCTCTGTGAACACTGCTTTGAATCTCTTGTTGAGTTCCTCACATATTTCCAGTCATTTCTTGTTGTCTGTCCTCCTACCATCCTTAGCCTGATTGCCTGGTCCTTGACTGTTGTTTTCCTCCTGATGTGGCTGTATAACAGCTTTGGGTCAGATTTGGCTTTCGCTGCTTTGTCGTTTTCATATTGTCGTTGGGCATCCCTTCTTATCTGTGCATATTCATTTCTGACTCTACGACTGCTCTCCTTATTCTCCTGGGTCCGTTGCGTTCTATACTTCTTCCATTCCCTAGGACACTTGGTTTTTGCCTCCCTGCACCTTTGGGCGAACCATGGGCTCATCCTGGTTTTTTCATTATTCCTGTTACCCTTGGGTACAAACTTCTCCTCAGCCTCCTTGCACACTGTTGTTACATATTCCATCATCTCATTAACTGGCTTCCCTGCCAGTTCTCTGTCCCGCTGAACCCCGTTCAGGAAGTTCCTCAGTCCCCTTTCTTGTAGTTTGGCTTGATTCGCCCTGGCCTTCCTGCTTCCCCCTTCACTTGTAGCTCTACTGTGTATTCCAAGCTTAAAACCACATGATCGCTGGCCCCAAGGGGTCTTTCATATGTGATGTCCACAATATCTGCACTACTCAAGGTGAATAATAGGTCCAATCTTGCTGGTTCATCCTCTCCTCTCTCTCTTGTAGTGTCCCTTACGTGTTGGTATATGAAGTTTTCCAGTACCACCTTTATCGTCTTAGCCCTCCATGTATCTTAGCCCCCATGTGGCTCCAAGTTCTCCCAGTCGGTTTCCTTGTGGTAATGCCCTGCACGCATAAGCCCTTTTGGCCACTGCAGCCAGTGTGTCAACCATCTCTTGCCTTGGACTCCTGCTGTTCTGTGGTGGGTTATTCATCAATGCAATTACCACCTTGGGACATCCAGACTCAGGCATTCCCACTATGTAATCACTTGTTTCTCTGCTGTCTCCTCTCTCCAGCTCATCAAAATTCTTTCGGTTTTTGATCAGCAGTGCCACTCTTCCACCTTCCTGTTCCCTCTGTCTTCCCTCAGGATCTGATATCCCGTTGGAAAGATGGCATCTGTTATCATACCTGTAAGCTTGGTTTCTGTGAGAGCTATGATGTCCGGTGATGCCTCTTTGACTCTTTCGTGCCACTCCTCCCACTTATTTGTTATTCAATCAGCGTTTGTGTACCATACCTTCAGTTTCCTCTCCAACACAGTGGTTTGGGGGGCCTGTGAGGGTGGGAGACCTGGTAGCATACTGTAGGATTCTATAGCTGGGTGTTGGGTGGAAGCTGTGAATATGGATTGCAGTTCGTGCTGGGATGGTGTGACAGGTTGTGGGGTTCTGGGGATGATTCTGTGTGTGCTTGCCCTAGCTGCTCTGTCCTGTGTGTGTCTGTGTGTGTGGTGTGGTGTGTGTGTGTGTGTGTGTGTGTGTGTGTGTGTGTGTGTGTGTGTGTGTGTGTGTGTGTGTGTGTGTGTGAGTGTACTCACCTAGTAGTACTCTCCTAGATGCATTCAAACGCTATTCTCAGGTTGGCCAGGGTGCAGCAGTTATGTAGTTTGGCGCCTCAGGAGATGTGCTCTGTGTTATATTCACCCCAAGATCCTTTTCCTTGAGTGAGGTTTGCAGTCTTTGGCTACCTAGCCTATGCTCTATCTTCGGTCTTCTTTACCCTTTCCCAATCTTCATGACTTTCTGTTTGGTGAGGAAAAATTCGAGAAGCCAGTTGCTGGACCACGTGTTCAGCCTGTCCAGGTCACATTCTAGTCCTGTCTGATCCTCATCCGATTTAATTCTCCTCATTAACTTCACATCATCTGTAATCAGAAACACTTCTGAGTATCTCTTCCGTCATGTCATTAACATATACCAAGAACAGCACTCGTCCCAGGAATGACCCTTATGGAACCCCCTCGTCTCAGGCGCCCACTCTGACACTTCGTTGCTCACAATGACTCGTTGTTGCGTTCCCGCCAGGTATTCTCTGATCCTTTGCAGTGCCTTCCCTGTTATGTGTGCCTGAACCCCTAGATTTTGCACTAAATTCTTTTGAGGAGCTGTGTCGTGTGTGTACTCACCTAGTTGTACTCACCTAGTTGAGGTTGCAGGGGTCGAGTCCGAGCTCCTGGCCCAGCCTCTTCACTGATCGCTACTAGGTCACTCTCCCTGAACCGTGAGCTTTATCATACCTCTGCTTAAAGCTATGTATGGATCCTCCCTCCACTACATCGCTTCCCAAACTATTCCACTTACTCACTACTCTGTGGCTGAAGAAATACTTCCTAACATCCCTGTGACTCATCTGTGTCTTCAACTTCCAACTATGTCCCCTTGTTACTGTGTCCAATCTCTGGAACATCCTGTCTTTGTCCACCTTGTCAATTCCTCTCAGTATTTTGTATGTCGTTATCATGTCCCCCCTATCTCTCCTGTCCTCCAGTGTCATCAGGTTGATTTCCCTTAACCTCTCCTCGTAGGACATACCTCTTAGCTCTGGGACTAGTCTTGTTGCAAACCTTTGCACTTTCTCTAGTTTCTTTACGTGCTTGGCTAGGTGTGGGTTCCAAACTGGTGCCGCATACTCCAATATGGGCATAACGTACACGGTGTACAGGGTCCTGAACGATTCCTTATTAAGATGTCGGAATACTGTTCTGAGGTTTGCTAGGCGCCCATATGCTGCAGCAGTTATTTGGTTGATGTGCGCTTCATGAGATGTGCCTTGTGTTATACTCACCCCAAGATCTTTTTCCTTGAGTGAGGTTTGTAGTCTCTGGCCATCTAGACTGTACTCCGTCTGTGGTCTTCTTTGCCTTTCCCCAATCTTCATGGCTTTGCACTTGGTGGGATTGAACTCCAGGAGCCAATTGCTGGACCAGGTCTGCAGCCTGTCCAGATCCCTTCGTAGTTCTGCCTGGTCTTCGGTCGAGTGAATTCTTCTCATCAACTTCACGTCATCTGCAAACAGGGACACCTCAGAGTCTATTGTGTGTGTGTGTGTGTATGTGTGTACTCACCTAATTGTGCTCACCTAATTGTGGTTGCAGGGGTCGATACTCAGCTCCTGGCCCCGCCTCTTCACTGATCGCTACTGGGTCCTCTCTCTCTCTGCTTCCTGAGCTTTGTCATACCTCTTCTTAAAACTATGTATGGTTCTTGCCTCCACTACTTCACTTGCTAGGCTATTCCACTTGCTGACAACTCTATGACTGAAGAAATACTTCCTAACGTCCCTGTGACTCGTCTGAGTCTTCAGCTTCCAGTTGTGACCCCTTGTCCCTGTGTCCCCTCTCTGGAACATCCTATCTCTGTCCACCTTGTCTATTACCCGCAGTATCTTGTATGTCGTTATCATGTCTCTCCTGACCCTTCTGTCCTCCAGTGTCGTCAGTCCGATTTCCCTTAACCTTTCCTCGTACGACATTCCCTTGAGCTCAGGGACTAGCCTTATTGCAAACCTTTGTACTTTCTCTAACTTCTTGACGTGCTTGACCAGGTGTGGGTTCCAGACTGGTGCTGCATACTCCAGTATGGGCCTAACATACACAGTGTACAGTGTCTTGAACGATTCCTTATTAAGGTATCGGAACGCTATTCTCAGGTTTGCCAGGCGCCCGTATGCTGCATATTACAAAAAAGTAATTTTTAAAAGAAGATGGTAAGATTTACTTCTTTTGTAATAAAGAGTTCGGAATACATAAATACACACATTAATAAATTAATCTTTAATATATAAAAATCAACTATCTTTGGTCTAGAGGTATTTGAACTATGATATAATAATAATAATATGTACATGTTACTATAATAAATTATAATCAGCATTTTACTAAAATATAATTAATAACCCTACACAGGGTACAACTTTTGACACTACTGTCACTATATATATATCTCTATGCTAAAACAATAAATTATAAATAAACATTTTTATAATAATAAATTACAATCAACTGCCTTCACGACACGAAGTCAGTCACAGACACTGTTCAGTGTACACTACAACCAGGCCATCTTCAGTGTCCCACGACACCCTTTTCATCTCAGTGTTCCACTACGGTCCTGTGCATATCTCAGTGTTCCACTCCATCGTACGTCCCTCAGTGTCACACTACGGTCCTGGCCCAGTTCAGTGTAACACTCCAACCTTTTCTTCATGTAATGTCCCACTAAACAGCATCTGACGACTCCGGCCCACAGTTGATCAACGTAGACGGTGAGTCCACAGACATCACCGGTAGTCCAGTAAATCCTCTCCAAAGGCGGTTGACACACCGCTAGCCGAACACCATGCTGCAAGCTCACTGAATGCGGCCGTCAAGTAACTGAGGCCAACAGACTCAGTGAGCTGCGGTGAGCGGTTCTTCTAACACCAGTAGATAGGTACGATTCGGTGGTCAGGTACCTACTGCATAGACGTGTACCCTGAGGAGTTCAGGTACTTAATGTTGAAGCCAGTAGACGTGTACCCTTCGGTGGTCAGGTACCTACTGCTTAGGTGTGTTACAGCGAGGCGCTCAGGTACATAATATTTCTAAAGCCAGTAGACGTGTACCCTTCGGTGGTCAGGTACCTACTGCTTAGGTGTGTTACAGCGAGGCGCTCTGGTACATACTGTTACTAAAGCCAGTAGACGTGTACCCTTCGGTGGTCAGGTACCTACTGCTTAGGTGTGTACAGCGAGGCGCTCTGGTACATACTGTTACTAAAGCCAGTAGACGTGTACCCTTCGGTGGTCAGGTACCTACTGCTTAGGTGTGTACCGTGAGGCACTCAGGCTCTTACTGCTCTAAGGCCGGCTCAGCAGCCCCCACATTGGGTTTGATGACGCACCCAGTGGTACTGCCGGCCGGCAGGTTAACTATTTAACCGCTAGTTTGGCAGGGGCCGCAACACCCCCACCACAAAAGGACCGACACACAAAGATCAATGTAATATGTATCCCGAACCGTCATCCCGGATATGATCGTCCAGAAATCATTCTAGATAATCATTATCCTCCCGGACAGGCCCCCATATATTACAAAAAAGTAATTTTTAAAAGAAGATGGTAAGATTTACTTCTTTTGTAATAAAGAGTTCGGAATACATAAATACACACATTAATAAATTAATCTTTAATATATAAAAATCAACTATCTTTGGTCTAGAGGTATTTGAACTATGATATAATAATAATAATATGTACATGTTACTATAATAAATTATAATCAGCATTTTACTAAAATATAATTAATAACCCTACACAGGGTACAACTTTTGACACTACTGTCACTATATATATATATCTCTATGCTAAAACAATAAATTATAAATAACATTTTTATAATAATAAATTACAATCAACTGCCTCTCACGACACGAAGTCAGTCACACGACACTGTTCAGTGTACACTACAACCAGGCCATCTTCAGTGTCCCACGACACCCTTTTCATCTCAGTGTTCCACTACGGTCCTGTGCATATCTCAGTGTTCCACTCCATCGTACGTCCCTCAGTGTCACACTACGGTCCTGGCCCAGTTCAGTGTAACACTCCAACCTTTTCTTCTGTAATGTCCCACTAAACAGCATCTGACGACTCCGGCCCACAGTTGATCAACGTAGACGGTGAGTCCACAGACATCACCGGTAGTCCAGTAAATCCTTCTCAAAGGCGGTTGACACACCGCTAGCCGAACACCATGCTGCAAGCTCACTGAATGCGGCCGTCAAGTAACTGAGGCCAACAGACTCAGTGAGCTGCGGTGAGCGGTTCTTCTAACACCAGTAGATAGGTACGATTCGGTGGTCAGGTACCTACTGATAGACGTGTACCCTGAGGAGTTCAGGTACTTAATGTTGAAGCCAGTAGACGTGTACCCTTCGGTGGTTCAGGTACCTACTGCTTAGGTGTGTACAGCGAGGCGCTCAGGTACATAATATTTCTAAAGCCAGTAGACGTGTACCCTTCGGTGGTCAGGTACCTACTGCTTAGGTGTGTACAGCGAGGCGCTCTGGTACATACTGTTACTAAAGCCAGTAGACGTGGTACCCTTCGGTGGTCAGGTACCTACTGGCTTAGGTGTGTACAGCGAGGCGCTCTGGTACATACTGTTACTAAAGCCAGTAGACGTGTACCCTTCGGTGGTCAGGTACCTACTGCTTAGGTGTGTACCGTGAGGCACTCAGGCTCTTACTGCTCTAAGGCCGGCTCAGCAGCCCCCACATTGGGTTTGATGACGCACCCAGTGGTACTGCCGGCCGGCAGGTTAACTATTTAACCGCTAGTTTGGCAGGGGCCGCAACACTGCAGCAGTTATTTGGTTGATGTGTGCCTCCGGTGATGTGCTCGGTGTTATGGTCACCCCAAGGTCTTTCTCCCTGAGTGAGGTCTGTAGTCTTTGCCCACCTAGCCTATACTCTGTCTGCGGTCTTCTTTGCCCCTCCCCAATCTTCATGACTTTGCGTTTGGCTGGATTGAATTCGAGAAGCCATACTGGACCTCATGTCCAGCCTGTCCAAGGGCTCTTTGCAGTCCCTGCCTCATCCTCGTTTCCCATTTAATTCTTCTCATCAACTTCACGTCATCTGTGAACAGGGACACTTCAGAGTCCTATTCCTTCCATCATGTCGTTCACATATAAACAAAAAAAAGCATGGTCCTAGAACTGACCCCTGTGGGACCCACTCGTAAAGGCGACCACTGTGATACCTCTTCACGTACCCTGACTTGTTGCTGCCTCCCTGTCAGGTATTCCTTATCCATTTCAGTGCCCTCCTTTTACATGCGCCTGATCCTCCCCCGCTTCTGCACTAATCTCTTGTGGGGAACTGTGTCAAAGGCCTTCCTGCAGTCTAGGAAAACGCAATCTACCCACCCCCCTCTCTCGTGTCTTACTTATGTTACCCTTTTCATAAAACTCCAGGAGGTTTGTGATACAAGATTGCCTTCCATGAAACCCCTGCTGGTTTCATTTATAATCTTGTTCCTTTCCAGGTGTTCGACCACTTTTCCTCCGAATCTTCTCCATGACTTTGCACACAATACATGTCAGAGCACAGGTCTGTAGTTTAGTGCCTCGTTTTTGTTTCCTTTCTTAAATTTGGGGACTACATTAGCTGTCTTCCATTTCTCAGGCGTTGCCCAGTTTTTTAAGGGGTGTGTTGAAGATTGTGTTAGAGGCACGCACAGCATCTCTGCTCCTTGTCTAAGGACCCATGGGAAGATGTTGTCCGGTCCCATTTGCCTTTGAGGTGTCAAGGTCCCCTTAAGAGCTTCTTCACCTCCTCCCAGTTGTTCGTATGTCATCCAACACTTGTTGGTATAAATTCCCTCTTGATGTTCCCTTCTGTGCTGTCTTCCCACAAACCTTCCTGTCTTACTGTAAAAACTTCCTTAAATCTCCTGTTCAGCTCCTCACATACCTCCTGATCATTTCTTGTGAGTTCCTCCCTTCTGTCCTTAATTGTCACCTGGTCTTTGACTTTTGTCTTCCCCGATATGGCATAAACGTTTGGGTCAGTTAGATTCTCGATGTATGATTTTCATACTGTCGTGCCCCCTCCCTCCTTACCTGTGCATACTCATTCCTGGTCTGGGGTGTCCCCTTTTTTTTTCGTGTTTCTCTGCCTTCTGTACTTTTTTCCTTCTCTATTCCCCCTTTTTTTTGCCTCCTTTCACCGTCGGGTAAACCCGGGGCTCGTTTGGGCTTCCCGTTGTTTCTGTTGCCCCCGGGGGTAAACTTTTTTCCCTGCCTCCTTTCATTTTTTTGTTAATATCCTCTTTCTTTTCTGGCTTTTGCCATTTCTGTCCACTGGCCTCCCGCGGAAGTTCTTAACCCTATGTAGCCCCCCCTTTTTATCAGGTTTTTCCCATTAACTCCTGTTATTTCTCCTTGCAGCTCTACTATTATTCAACACAGAACCCCCGTGGGCGCTAGCCCTAGGGGCTTCATATTTATGTCCCCCCAATGGCTGAGCTGCCCGGGTGAACACAAGGGCCAAATTTGCCGTTCATCCTTCCCTCACTCGGTAGTGTCCTTAACATGTTGGTGATGAGGTTTTCCAGCACCACGTCCAAAAATCCTGGTCCCATGTTTCGGGACCCCATGTGGCTCCAGGTTTTTTCCCGTCGATCTCCCCGTGGGGGAAATCCCCCAAACCGCAACTTTGCTCTGCGGAATGGCCCCTTTTTCCACTCCAAGTTTTCCACCATTGCTTGTTGCTCTCTTCAATTCCCCTTGGCCTCCCGCTTTTGTGGTGAATTATACATCACTGAAAAGACCACTTTGTGTTCCCCAGAGAAGTGACCCTAGGGAGTTTTTCTCCTGTTTCCCTCTATGCCTTATATTTTTTCCCAAATTTTATCTGTTTTTTTACGACGAGCAACCCCACCCCCCCCCCCGCCCCTTCTATCTTTCCCCATGATCTGGGATCCTGGTGGGAAGATTGCTTGGGTTTTTGTCTCGTGAGTTTTGTTTTTTGTAAACTGCTATGTTCGGGGAATTCTCTTGATTCTTTCTTGCCTTCCCCATTTTATTCGTTTTTCCCCGCTTTGGTACCAAACCCTTTAAAATTCTGTTCTAATCTGTAACTGTGGTCGGGGGGGGGAAATAAAGGAATCGGGGTTTTATGGTTGGTTTTGGAATGTTCAGTTGCCTTGGGGGGGTCGTGGTGGGGTCCTTCTAGGTGTTTCTGGGGGGTGTGCTTGTCCTTTCCCTTTGGTGTGTGTTTGTGGTTTGGGGTTGTGTGTGTGTGTGTGTGTGTTGTGTGTGTGGTTGAAAACACAGCAGGTGAGGTCACGGTTTTATCCCCGCAAATTTCCTTCAGGTTGCAGCTACTTGGAAATTTTTTCTGCCCCGCCTTTTCCCTTTTATGTTATTTCATTTCCAATTTTTTTGGGAAATTCTCTCTCTCTCTCTCTGGTTTTAGACAGCAACCACCCAGGGGGACTACCGTTTCCTGCAAAAAGGTAAAACGAAAAACCCGTAATTGTTTTTTCATGATGGTAAGATTGCTGGGTTTTTTGTTGTCTCATAAATTTTGCAAGTTTCAGGATGTCTTTCTACTTTTTACTTACCTTAGGTCACAACACATCTGTACACGTTTATTTATACCACTCATCTGAGTTTTCTTTGAATTTATGTTAAAAGTTTCTTGTTTTATTGCTTTTCCTTTTATATCCATGGGGAAGTGGAATAAGATTGTCCCGTAAAACCTGGTGTTGTAAAAATCAACAAAATGCCCGGGGAAAAATGGGTAGTAACCCCTTTTTCCCTTAAAGATTTCTAAAAAGATAATAAGAAGAAAACTGTTAAAAATGGGGAAATTTGATGTGCGAGGGTTGTGTGAATGATAAGAAAGAGATGATTGTGGATGTTATGAATGGAAGAAGAAGCTGGATGTCCTGGCTTTAAGTGAAACAAAGCTGAAGGGGTGGGGGAAGTTTTAGTGGAAAGGAATAAATGGCATTAGGTCAGGGGTTTCTAATAGAGTTAGAGCTAAAGAAGGTGAGTAGCAATAATGTTGAAAGATAATCTATGGCAGGAAAAGAGGGAGTATAAACGTATTAATTCAAGGACTATGAGGAGTAAAATAAGGTTGGATGTGAAAAGTGGGTTATAGTAAGCGTATATAACACCTAGAGAAGAAAGAAGTGTAGAGGAGAGGAGAGATTTGGGGAAATGTTGAGTGAATGCGTGGGGAGTTTTTAAACCAAGTGTGAGAGTACTTGTGGTTGGGGAATTTCAGTGCTAAAGTAGGTAAAAATGTTGTGGAGGAATTAGTAGGTAAATTTGGGGTGGCAGGGGAAAATGAAAATGGGGAGCCTTTAATTGAGCTATGAGTAGAAAGAGGTTTGGTAATAAGTAATAAGTATTTTATGAAAAAGAGGACAAATAAATATATAAGGTATGATGTAGCACGTAATGAAAGTAGTTTGTTAGATAATGTATTGGTGGATGAAAGGTTGATGGGTAGGCTCCAGGATGTACATGTTTCTAGAGGGGCAACTGATATATCAGATCATTATCTAGTTGAAGCTACAGTTAGAGTAAGAGGTAGATGGGACAAGTAAGAGAGAGTTGAAAGTGTATAAACAAAGGGAGGAGGAAGTTCGGGTGAGATATAGCAACTGTTGGCAGAAAGGTGGACTGGTGCAGGTATGAGATGTGGGGGGTTGAAGAGGGTTGGAATAGTTTTAAAAATACAGTATTAGAATGTGCGGCAGAAGTTTGTGGTTATAGGAGGGTGGGGGGAGGAGGAAAGAGGAGTGATTGGTGGAACGATGAAGTAAAGGGTGTGATAAAAGAGAAAGAGGTACCTTATGAAAGGTTTTTACAAAGCAGAAGTGTTATAAGAGCAGAATATATTGAGAGTAAAATAAAGGTGAAGAGAGTGGCGAGAGAGTGCAAATGGAGAGCAGATGATAGAGTGGGAAAGGGACTG
>NC_069415.1:60323345-60344167 GCF_026875155.1 Cherax quadricarinatus | reverse complement strand
GCAAGGGGTCAGGGGAACTTAAAACGATTTTAAAAAATACTGCACGGAATGACGAGGTGGACAAAGACGGGATGTTCCAGAAGGGGACACAGACACAAGAGGTCAAAATTGGATTGAAGACTCAGATGAATCAAAGGGAGTAAGGAAAGATTTCTTCAGTCATGAGTAGTGGGCCAGGAAAACTGAAAGTGATGGGTGGGGCGGGAAACCATAATATTTTTAAGGCGGGATGACGAGTCATGGGGGGCGGGAGAGGAGGCCTTGTAGAAAATCGTGAAGAGGCGAGGCCAGGAGCTGTACTCGCCCCTGCAACCACAAATGGGGTTGATACATACACAAAAGCACACACCACACACACACAACACACACAACACACACACACCCCAACAACACCACAACCCCACAACACACACACACAAAAAACACACACCATACACACCCCAAAAATTATACCACAAAACTCAAACATCAAGACCCCACCAGACACACACACACACACATCCCACACACACCACATCACAAACCCACAACCCCCAACACCACATCATACCCACAACACACACACACACAAAATTACACACACACATACACACACACCACACATAACACACACCCCACACCACACACACACACCCCACACACCCACACAACACAGTGAAACCCGGTGAAGGGGGGGGGCCAGGAGTAGGACTCGACCCCTGCAACCACAAATGGTGAGTACAAATGGGTGATACAACACACACACACACACCCCACAACACACACCACACAAAGTACGTGCGGTAAGTCCCAGGAGGTTGGGGGTAGGTCACTAGAAGTTGGGGCAGCCAAGGCCCACTGAATTTACTTAAAAACGCCAAGCCACCTACCTTATACAAAATAAACCCACACAAAATTCCCACACAAAATTAACCACACACACACACACACACCCACAACACACATACATCCCCCCCTCCCCCCCCGACATTCACTTTTTCCCCCTGATCCCTCCCCCCCCTCGGCCCCCCCTCCCCCCCCCGCCGCAAAACCCCCTCCCACCCCCCACTCCTCTCCCCCACTTTGCCACATTGCTCCCCAAAATCCCCCCCCCTCCACACTCTGCAAACCCCCCTACAACCAAATCAAACTACATATTTCCCACCGACAACAGGATTAAAAACAAAAAAATGGGGTTGCCCCCGAGAGCAAAAAGAAAAACCAAGGGGGCAGGAGGAGAAAACGCAAAGGGAAAAATTGGGCAGCAGAGCTCATAAAAATGGGATCAGTGGGAAAAAAAACTAGAAGAATTTGTATAAAAGGAAGATATAGATATGGAAACAGGAAGTGGGAGGTGAGTCAAAGCAGCAGAACTAGGGATACGGTTTAGAAATCAATTGAAAAATCTAAACAGCCTAAAAAACTAAAAAACATTTTGGGATTGAAACAAGACTGTACCCCAGCCACAAATAAGGGGACTGTAGGGAAAAAGGGGCACATGCATGGGAAGTCTTTAGAGGAGACTGTAGCAAATGAAATAGTAAGCTTTTTGTGGAGGCCCTAAAGACAACAACCAGAGCCTAAAGGAAAATGAAAGGGAAAATGAAGGCCCCTGAGCCCCAAATACATTAGCCAGTGAAATGATGAAAGGAAAGCTGCGTGGAGGAAACCAAATTAAATGAGGGGATCCAGGGATATGCAGGGAGAATAAAAGGGGGGGTCAGTCTTTGTGTATGGGCTACAAAAGTTGAAGGGGAAACATAGAAGCAAAAAAACAGGGGACAAAAACCAATTTGAAAGCACCTAAAAAGAATAGGGGAAGACGCATGCCCCAGCGGGAAAAATTTTGGAGAATGGGGGGGTTTTAAAAAAAAGAACCCGGCCGTGAATGCCCTTAAGGCAGAAGCGACTCGGACCGGGATTGCAGGAGAAGCCGTTTAAAGGGGGACACCCGGGATACAGGAGGTGTATCTCACCGCGCGAACCCGAAAAAAGGCGGGAAATGAGAGGATGGTAAAAGGCGAAAGGGGAAGGAAAGTGGATGGGAAGAAGAATGAGATCCCCGACCAGGAAAAAGATCAAATACAGCCTCCCCCCAACTTCCCATAGAAGCCCCCCAACCAGATCAAAAACCGTGCAACCCAAAAACCCAAACAAAACCCCCTGCCACATCCAAGCCCCCCCCCACTACTTTCAAACTCCCCCCCACAGAACAACCCCTAGTTCCTTTCCGGGCTCCACTTCCCCAACCCAAATACCTCCCAGACCAAGTCTTTTGAAAAAAGTTTAAGGGGTTGGGATACAAATGCAGTGGAAAAACACACAAAGCAGAGGAGTGGCACGAAAGAAAAAAGCTTCCCAGACAAATCATCACAGAAACAAAACTCCCCAGAATAATAAAGATTCAATTTTCCATGGAATAAAACCCTCGGGAAAGACAGGGGGAGGAGAGGGGGAGGAGGATGACTGCTCTTTAAAAAACCCAGGGGGGTTTTGAAAAAAATGGAAGGGGAATGGAGGAGGGGGCGAAAGGGCTATTAGTGGAACATCCAGTTGGGGACTTTAAGGTATAATTGCAGAAATGTACAACCCACCACAAAATTGAGGGGGCCAAGGAAGAAACGATGAGAGCAAACAGAGAAATGATCGACACACTGGGGGTTGGCCAGGAGAGCACCATAGGGGGGCAAATTTTTCTAGTTAGGGGGTGATTTCAGTCAAAAGGAGATTGACTGGGAAAAACCTGGACCCTGTGGGGGTCCCAAACAGGAGACCCAAGATGAGGGATGTGGTACTGGAAAACCCATGCATCAAATGAACTCCAAGTGAGAGGAGAGGTTAACCCAGAAAGGCGGGCCTTGTTTTCACTGATTGTTCGGAATCGGGGGTTTATTTTTAAAAGGCCCCTGGGGCTAGTGACATGTGGTTCTGGCTTCGACTACATATTGAGCTCCAAGGGGAGAGAGTAGCAGAAATAGGCTGGGAAAAACCAAATAAAAAGGGGAATATCGGATGAGGAAATTCCCTTAAGAAAAATTAGTGGGGGGAGGGGAAAAGACAGGAAACCCGTAAAGAATTTATGGATATGTAGCACAAAAGCAAGGAGGAGGGGGAGGTTTTTTCCCCAAAGGGAAACAGAAATAATGGGAGAACAGAACGAGTCCTTGGTTCCCCAAAAAGGTGTAGGGAGGAAAAAAACTAGGTGTACTAGAGAATGGAAAAGGTACAGAAGACAGAGAACTCGGGAAAATAAAAAAATCAGCCGAAGAGCCAGAAACGAATATGCACAGATAAGAAGGGAGGCGCGGAATAGACGAGGTGGACAAAGACGGGATGTTCCAGAGATGGGACACAGACACAAGAGGTCACAATTGGAAGTTGAAGATTCAGATGAATCAAAGGGATGTTGGGAAGTATTTCTTCAGTCATAGAGTAGTCAGGCCATGGAATAGCCTAGAAAGTGATGTAGTGGAGGCAGGAACCATACATAGTTTTAAGGCGAGGTATGATAGAGCTCATGGGGCAGGGAGAGAGAGGACCTAGTAGCAATCAGCGAAGAGGCGGGGCCAGGAGCTGTGACTCGACCCTTGCAAGCACAAATAGGTGAGTACAAAAAGGTGAGTACACACACACACACACACACACACACACACACACAACACACACTAAACTACAGAACAGTGTCACTAACGTGTATAGTATACAAAGTCATAGAGAAGATTATCAGGAGGAGAGTGGTGGAGTACCAAGGTTATAAACAACAGCCAGCACGGATTCATGGAAGGCAAATCCTGTGTCACAAACCTACTATAGTTTTATGACATGGTAACAGAAGTAAGACACGAGAGAGAGGGGTGGGTTGATTGCATTTTCCTGGACTGTAAGAAGGCCTTCGACACAGTTCCTCACTAGAGATTAGTATAGAAAATAGAGGATCAGACACGTATAACAGGAAGGGCACTGCAGTGGATCAGAGAATACATAACAGGGAGGCAACAGCGAGTCATGGGCCTTGATGAGTTATAACAGTGGGCGCCTGTGACGAGTGGAGTCCCACAGGGGTCAGTCCTGGGACCAGTGCTATTCTTGGTATATGTGAATGACATGACGGAAGGGATAGACTCAGAAGTGTCCCTGTTTGCAGATGATGTGAAGTTAATGAGGAGAATTAAATCAGATGCAGCCAAGACAGGTCTACAAAGAGACCTGGACAGGCTGGACGCGTGGTCGAGCAACTGGCCGCTAGAATTTAACCCCGCCAAGTGCAAGGTCATGAAGATCGGAGAAGGGCAAAGATGACCGCAGACAGAGTATACATTAGGCGGCCAAAGACTGCGAACCTCACTCAAGGAGAAAGATCTAGGGGTGAGTATAACACCGAGCACGTCGCCAGAAGCACACATAAACCAGATAACTGCTGCAGCATATGGGCGCCTGGCAAACCTGAGAATAGCGTTCCGGTACCTCAGTAAGGAATCGTTCAAGACTCTTCACACTGTGTACGTCAGGCCCATACTGGAGTACGCATCACCAGTTTGGAACCGACAAACCCGGTCAAACACCTCAAGAAATTAGTGAAGTGCAAAGGTTTGCGGAAAGTTTAGTTCCAGAGTTAAGGGGAATGTCCTACGGGGAAAGATTAAGAGAGAGATCGACCTGACTACACTGGATTACAGGAGAGATAGGGGGGATATGATATCGACACATAAAATACCGAGAGGAATCGACAAGGTGGACAGAGACAGGATGTTCCATAGATGGGACACAGCAACAATGGGTGACAGTTCGAAGTTGAAGTCTCAGACGAATCACAGGGATGTTAGGAAGTATTTCTTCAGTCACAGAGTTGTCAGGAAGGAATGTCTGGAAAGTGAAATAGTGGAGGCAGTATCAATACATAGCTTTAAGAAGAGGTTTTGATAAGCTCTTGGAGCAGGAAGAGTGACCTAGTAGCGACCAGTGAAGAGGCGGGCCAGCAGCTGTGATTCGACCCCTGCAACCACGACTTGGTGATTGCAGACAAACACAACAACACACACACACGACACAGACACATACACACAGCATACACAGACACAGACACATACGCCCCACCACACCACACACACACCACACCCACAACACACACAACACACACACACACCACACACAACAAATCACACACACAACACAATACACACTTCCCTCTTTAGTCAAACTCGCGTCGAGAGGTGAAAATCTAGCTGTGGGAGGAAACACCCAAAACCTCAAAAAACTGTCTCGGCGAACATGAGTGTCTGATGGCTGCGTCTCCTGTCAGAGTTTTGTCAATTTCCTGCTGTGTTTTTCTGGTTGTTGTCGTCTCTGCCATGTCCTTGGTGTCCCTGGCTCCTGCGACGTCCCTTCAATGTGAAGTTATGAGCTCAAGCCCCCGAAAACCCTCCATAATGTAATGAGAGACGGGTTGGACTGTTGGACTGGCAAAGGGGACGTAGTACTCCCTGGATCTGTGGAAAAAAAATTCTTTTCTTTGGGACGAAACGTAATTATCCCTTCACTTGCTAGCGCAACCAACTTCTTTGTGCGTCCTGGAGCACACAGTAGTATCAGGTCTTGAAGTCATGGTAGAGATAAGTGTTGTAAAATCTTACACTTACACTAATGTAGCTGTGTCACGCTGCTTAGATTTCATGTGTAAGAAACCCAAGGGGGGGGGGGGGGGGGGGGGGGGGGGGGGGGTTGGTTTTTGGTCAGTGGGTTTCCTCTACCTTTTCCTGGGTAGGGTTCATGAATACTTATAGAGCCATTGGGAGAGGTGGGTAAACTGGTTTTGGTTTTAATAACTTTGGGTTTTCCCCTTTGTTGCCACAATTTTTTTTAAATTTTAAAAAAAGGGGGGGGGTTTTTTTTTTTAAAAAGGGGGGGGGGGAAAAACCCAAAAAGGGGGGCCCTTTAAAAAAACCCCCCCCCCTTTTTTAAAAAAAAAACCCCCCCAAAAAACCCGGAAAAAAAAAAGGGTTAAAAAAAAAAAACCCCCCCCCAAAACCCCCCTTGGGGTTAAAATTTTGGGGGGCCCCCCCCCCTTTTTTTTGGGGGAAAAAAAAATTTTTTTTTTTTTGGGTTTTTTTCCTTTTTTTTTTTTTTTTTTTTTCCCCCCCCCGGGGGGTTTTTTTTGGAAATTTAAAAAAAAAAACCCCCCCCCGGGGGGGGGTTTTTAAGGGGTTTTTTAAAAATTTTAAACTTTTTTTTGGGGGAAAATTTTTTTTTTGGGAAAAAATTTAATTTTTTTTTTGGGGGGGGTTTTTTTTCCCGGGGGGTTTTTTTTTGGGGGGGGGGGGGTTTTTTTTTTTCCCCCTTTTTTTAATTTTTGGGGCCCCCTTTTTTTTAAAAATTTTTTTTTCCCGGGGGGGTTTTCCCCTTTGGGGGCCCTTTTGGGGTTTTTGGGGGGTTTTCCCTTGGGGGGGGGGCCCTTTTTTTCCCAAAACCCCGGGAAAAATTTAAAAATTTTTGGGGGGGGGGGGGGTTTTGTGTGGGTTTTTTTTTTGGTTTTTGGGTTGGTTGGGGGGCCTTTTTTTTTGGGGGGGAAAAAACCCCCCGGCCTTTTTTTTTTAATTTTCCCCCCCTTTTTAAAATTTTTTTTTTTTGGGGGGCCCCCAAAACCTTAAAATTTTTTTAACTTTTTTTTAAAAAAAAAAAGGGGGGGAAATTTTTTTTCCTTTTTTTGGGGGTTTTCCCATTCTGGAATTTTTTTTTTTAAAAAAATTTTTTTTTTAAAAAAATTTTTTTTCCCCCTTTTTTTTTTTGGAAATTTTTCCCAAAAAATTTTTTAAAAAAAAAAAAATTTTTTTTTTTTCCGGGGGGGAAAAGGTCCCCCAACCCTTTTAGGGGAAAAAAAGGGGGGCCCAAAAAACCTTTTTTTGGCCGAAGGTTTTGATTTTGGGCCCCCCGGGGGTTATTTTTTTCCTTCCGGGGTTTTTGGGGGCCCCCCGGTTTTTCCCTTTGGGTTTGGGGCCGGAAAGCTTTTTTTCCCCTTTTTGAAAAATTTTTTGGGGGCCCCTTTTTTTGGGGGAAAAAAAAATTTTCCCCCTTTTAAAGGGGCCCCTTTTTTTTTAAACCTTTTTCCCCTTTTTTTTTTTTAAAAAAAAGGAAATTTTTTTTTTAAAAAAAAAAAACCCCCCCCCAAAAAATTTTAAAAAAAAAAAAAAAAAAGGGGGGGGGGGCCCCCCCCCCCGGGTTTTTCCCGGGGGGGGGGGGGAAATTTCCTTTTTGGGGGGGGGTTTTTTCTTTTCTTTGGGTTTTTTTTTTTCCCCCTTTTTCCCAAAAAGGGGTTTCCCCCCCTTTTTTTGGTTTACTTTTTTTTTTTTTTTTTTTTGGGGGTTTTTTTTGGGGGGCCTGTTAAATTTTTTTTTTTTTCCCCCCCAAAAACCCCCCGGGGGGCCCCCCCAAAAATTTGGCAAAAAAAATTTTAAAAAAAAAAAGGGCCCCTTTTTTTCCCCCCCCCAAAAAAAAAAAAAACCCAAAATTTTTTTTTTTGGGGTGTGGGGGTGTGTGGGGTGTGTGTGTGTGTGGGGGGGGTTTTGTGGTGTGTGTGGGGTGTTTTTTTGTGTGTGTTTTTTGGGGGGGGGGGGGGGGGGGCCCCCTTCCCCCCCCGTTTTTGGGCCCCCCCCCCCCCCCGGGTTTTACCCCCCAAAAGGGGGCCTCCCCCCCCCCTTTTCCCAAACTATTCCACTTTCTGATTTTTTGGGGGAAAAAAAAAACCCCCCCCGGGGCCCTTTGTTTTTTTCCCCCCCTTTTTTCCCCCCCTTTAAATTTTTTCCCCCCTTTTTAACCCCCCAAGTATTTTGTATGTCTTTTTTCCCCCCCCCCCCCCCTTTCGTCAGGTCCGATTTCCCTTAAACCCTTCCCCGTGGGCATACCTTTTTAGCTCTGGACCGTCTTGTTTCCCAAACCCTTTTCACTTTTTTCTTGTTTCTTTAGTGTTGGTTTGGTGTGGGGTTCCAAAAATGGTGGCCCCCTACTCCAAAATGGGCCTAATTTTACACGGTGTACAGGAAACCTTAACGATTCTTTTTAAAATGTTTGGAAAGCTGTTCTGAGGTTTGCTAGGGCCCAAAATTTACTGCAGCCGTTATTTGGTTGATATGCGCTTTAGGAGATTGTCTGGTGTTAACTCACCCCAAGATCTTTTTCCTTTTATTGAGGGTTTTTATTCTGGCCCCCTTTGACTGTATTTCCCTTTGCGGTCTTTTTTGCCCTTCACCAATCTTTTTGACTTTGCATTTTGGGGGGGTTGAAAATCCAGGAGGGCCAAATTTTCCCGGCCGGTCTGCAGCTGTCCAGATCCCCTTTTTAGTTCTGGGCCTGATCATCGATCGAGTGAATTGTTCTCATTTAACTTCACGCCATCTCAAACAGAACACTTCGGAGTTTCCCTTCCTTTTCCCTCAATCGTTTTACAAAAAAACCAAAAAACCCCTGGGCCCAGGACTTTACCCCTGTGGGACCCCGTTTGGGCACAGGTGCCCCCCTCTGACCCTCGCCATGTTTTCCTGATCGGGGCTGTCTTTTGAAAGTTTCCTGATCCATTGTAGTCCTTCCCTGTTATCCCCGTTGGTCCTCCAGTTTTTTTCACAAAAACTCTTTTGTGGAACTGTGTTTAAAACCCCCTTCTTTCAGTCCAAAAAAATGCAATCCACCCAACCCCCCTCTCTTTTTGTTTACTGCGTTACCCTGTCATAGAACTCCAGTAAAGGGTTTTGACAAAGATTTCCCCCTCCCTGAAAAACCCTTTTTTGGTGCTGTTGATGAGTTTTTCCTTTTTAGGTGTTCCACCACCTCCCCCGATTAAATTTTTTCCATGACTTTTTCATAGTATACACGTCGTGACCAAAAGGGCCCGTTGTTTAAACTTCATTTTCTGTCTCCTTTTTCAAAAATTTAGAATTCAAATTTTTGTCTTTTCCCTCCCCAGGCAATCTCTTTTTTTCGACAGAAATTTTTTGAATATTATTGTTGGGGTTTCACATAAACGCCCTGCTCCCTCTCTCAGGACCCATGGGGAGATGTTTTTCCCGGCCCCTTGTCTTTGGGGTATCTAGCTCCTCAGGGAAACCTCTTCACTTTTTTCCTCTGTTTTGTTTCCCTGTCTTGCACTTGGGGTGGGACCCCAACCCCCTCCCTCTTTCTGGAAACCCCCCCTCTCTCCTCTGTGAAACCCCCTTTGGGAAACTCTTGTTGAGTTCCTCACATATTTCCGTCATTTCTTGGGTCCCGTCCCCTTTCCCTCCTAGCCTATTGCCTGGTCCTTGACTGTTGTTTTTCCCCCTGATGTGGCTGTATAACGCTTTGGGGGCAGATTTGGGGTTCGCCCGCTTTTTCGTTTTATATTTTCGTTTGGGGTTCCCCTTCTTATCTGTGCCAAAATTCATTTTTGCCCCTACGACTGCTCTCCTTATTCTCCTGGGTCCGTTGCGTTCTATAACTTCTTCCATTCCCTAGGACACTTGGTTTTTGCCTCCTGCACTTTGGGCGAACCATGGGCTCATCCTGGTTTTTTCATTATTCCTGTTACCCTTGGGTACAAACTTCTCCTCAGCCTCCTTGCACACTGTTGTTACATATTCCATCATCTCATTAACTGGCTTCCCTGCCAGTTCTCTGTCCCACTGAACCCCGTTCAGGAAGTTCCTCAGTCCCCTTTCTTGTAGTTTGGCTTGATTCGCCCTGGCCTTCCTGCTTCACCCTTCACTTGTAGCTCTACTGTGTATTCCAAGCTTAAAACCACATGATCGCTGGCCCCAAGGGGTCTTTCATATGTGATGTCTACAATATCTGCACTACTCAAGGTGAATAATAGGTCCAATCTTGCTGGTTCATCCTCTCCTCTCTCTCTTGTAGTGTCCTTACGTGTTGGATATGAAGTTTTCCAGTACCACCTTTATCATCTTAGCCCTCCTTTGTATCTTAGCCCCCATGTGGCTCCAAGTTTTTCCAGTCGGTTTCCTTGTGGTAATGCCCTGCACGCATAAGCCCTTTTGGCCACTGCAGCCAGTGTGTCAACCATCTCTTGCCTTGGCCTCCTGCTGTTCTGTGGTGGGTTATTCATCAATGCAATTACCACCTTGGGACCTCCAGACTCAGGCATTCCCGCTATGTAATCACTTGTTTCTCTGCTGTCTCCTCTCTCCAGCTCATCAAAATTCCTTCGGTTTTTGATCAGCAGTGCCACTCTTCCACCTTCCTGTTCCCTCTGTCTTCCCTCAGGATCTGATATCCCGTTGGAAAGATGGCATCTGTTATCATACCTGTAAGCTTGGTTTCTGTGAGAGCTATGATGTCCGGTGATGCCTCTTTGACTCTTTCGTGCCATCCTCCCACTTATTTGTTATTCAATCAGCGTTTGTGTACATACCTTCAGTTTCCTCTCCAACACAGTGGTTTGGGGGGCCTGTGAGGGTGGGAGACCTGGTAGCATACTGTAGGATTCTATAGCTGGGTGTTGGGTGGAAGCTGTGAATATGGATTGCAGTTCGTGCTGGGATGGTGTGACAGGGTTTTGGGGTTTGGGGATGATTCTGTGTGTGCTTGCCCTAGCTGCTCTGTCCTGTGTGTGTCTGTGTGTGTGGTGTGGTGTGTGTGTGTGTGTGTGTGTGTGTGTGTGTGTGTGTGTGTGTGTGTGTGTGTGTGTGTGTGTGTGTGTACTCACCTAGTAGTACTCTCCTAGATGCATTCAAACGCTATTCTCAGGTTGGCCAGGGTGCAGCAGTTATGTAGTTTGGCGCCTCAGGAGATCCTTTTCCTTGAGTGAGGTTTGCAGTCTTTGGCTACCTAGCCTATGCTCTATCTTCGGTCTTCTTTACCCTTTCCGAATCTTCATGACTTTCTATTTGGTGAGGATAAATTCGAGAAGCCAGTTGCTGGACCACGTGTTCAGCCTGTCCAGGTCACATTCTAGTCCTGTCTGATCCTCATCCGATTTAATTCTCCTCATTAACTTCACATCATCTGTAATCAGAAACACTTCTGAGTATCTCTTCCGTCATGTCATTAACATATACCAAGAACAGCACTGGTCCCAGGAATGACCCTTATGGAACCCCCTCGTCTCAGGCGCCCACTCTGACACTTCGTTGCTCACAATGACTCGTTGTTGCGTTCCCGCCAGGTATTCTCTGATCCTTTGCAGTGCCTTCCCTGTTATGTGTGCCTGAACCCCTAGATTTTGAACTAAAATCTTTTGAGGAGCTGTGTCGTGTGTGTACTCACCTAGTTGTACTCACCTAGTTGAGGTTGCAGCAGTCGAATCCGAGCTCCTGGCCCCGCCTCTTCACTGATCGCTACTAGGTCACTCTCCCTGAACCGTGAGCTTTATCATACCTCTGTGTCTTCAACTTCCAACTGTGTCCCCTTGTTACTGTGTCCAATCTCTGGAACATCCTGTCTTTGTCCACCTTGTCAATTCCTCTCAGTATTTTGTATGTCGTTATCATGTCCCCCCTATCTCTCCTGTCCTCCAGTGTCGTCAGGTTGATTTCCCTTAACCTCTCCTCGTAGGATATACCTCTTAGCTCTGGGACTAGTCTTGTTGCAAACCTTTGCACTTTCTCTAGTTTCTTTACGTGCTTGGCTAGGTGTGGGTTCCAAACTGGTGCCGCATACTCCAATATGGGCCTAACGTACACGGTGTACAGGGTCCTGAACGATTCCTTATTAAGATGTCGGAATGCTGTTCTGAGGTTTGCTAGGCGCCCATATGCTGCAGCAGTTATTTGGTTGATGTGCGCTTCAGGAGATGTGCCTGGTGTTATACTCACCCCAAGATCTTTTTCCTTGAGTGAGGTTTGTAGTCTCTGGCCATCTAGACTGTACTCCGTCTGCGGTCTTCTTTGCCTTTCCCCAATCTTCATGGCTTTGCACTTGGTGGGATTGAACTCCAGGAGCCAATTGCTGGACCAGGTCTGCAGCCTGTCCAGATCCCTTCGTAGTTCTGCCTGGTCTTCGATCGAGTGAATTCTTCTCATCAACTTCACGTCATCTGCAAACAGGGACACCTCAGAGTCTATTGTGTGTGTGTGTGTGTGTACTCACCTAATTGTGCTCACCTAATTGTGGTTGCAGGGGTCGATACTCAGCTCCTGGCCCCGCCTCTTCACTGATCGCTACTGGGTCCTCTCTCTCTCTGCTTCCTGAGCTTTGACATACCTCTTCTTAAAACTATGTATGGTTCCTGCCTCCACTACTTCACTTGCTAGGCTATTCCACTTGCTGACAACTCTATGACTGAAGAAATACTTCCTAACGTCCCTGTGACTCGTCTGAGTCTTCAGCTTCCAGTTGTGACCCCTTGTCCCTGTGTCCCCTCTCTGGAACATCCTATCTCTGTCCACCTTGTCTATTCCCCGCAGTATCTTGTATGTCGTTATCATGTCTCCCCTGACCCTTCTGTCCGATTTCCCTTAACCTTTCCTCGTACGACATTCCCTTGAGCTCTGGGACTAGCCTTGTGGCAAACCTTTGTACTTTCTCTAACTTCTTGACGTGCTTGACCAGGTGTGGGTTCCAGACTGGTGCTGCATACTCCAGTATGGGCCTAACATACACAGTGTACAGTGTCTTGAACGATTCCTTATTAAAGTATCGGAACGCTATTCTCAGGTTTGCCAGGCGCCCGTATGCTGCAGCAGTTATTTGGTTGATGTGTGCCTCCGGTGATGTGCTCGTTGTTATGGTCACCCCAAGGTCTTTCTCCCTGAGTGAGGTCTGTAGTCTTTGCCCACCTAGCCTATACTCTGTCTGCGGTCTTCTTTGCCCCTCCCCAATCTTCATGACTTTGCATTTGGCTGGATTGAATTCGAGAAGCCAGTTACTGGACCTCATGTCCAGCCTGTCCAGGTCTCTTTGCAGTCCTGCCTCATCCTCGTCCGACTTAATTCTTCTCATCAACTTCACATCATCTGCGAACAGGGACACTTCAGAGTCTATTTCTTCCATCTTGTGGTTCACATATATCAAAAATAGCACTGGTCCTAGAACTCACCCCTGTGGGACCCCACTCGTAACAGGCGACCACTGTGATACCTCTTCACGTACCATGACTCGTTGCTGCCTCCCTGTCAGGTATTCCCTTATCCATTGCAGTGCCCTCCCTTTTACATGCGCCTGATCCTCCAGCTTCTGCACTAATCTCTTGTGGGGAACTGTGTCAAAGGCCTTCCTGCAGTCTAGGAAAACGCAATCTACCCACCCCCCTCTCTCGTGTCTTACTTCTGTTACCTTGTCATATAAAACTCCAGGAGGTTTGTGATACAAGATTTGCCTTCCATGAACCCATGCTGGTTTTCATTTATAATCTTGTACCTTTCCAGGTGTTCGACCACTCTCCTCCTGATAATCTTCTCCATGACTTTGCACACAATACATGTCAGAGACACAGGTCTGTAGTTTAGTGCCTCGTTTCTGTTTCCTTTCTTAAATATGGGGACTACATTAGCTGTCTTCCATTTCTCAGTTAGTTGCCCAGTTTCAAGGGATGTGTTGAAGATTGTGGTTAGAGGCATGCACAGCATCTCTGCTCCTTCTCTAAGGACCCATGGGAAGATGTTGTCCGGTCCATCGCCTTTGAGGTGTCAAGGTCACTTAAGAGCTTCTTCACCTCCTCCTCAGTTGTTCGTATGTCATCCAACACTTGTTGGTATATTTCCTCTTGATGTTCCCTTCTGTGCTGTCTTCCCACAGCCCTTCCTGTCTCTACTGTAAAAACTTCCTTAAATCTCCTGTTCAGCTCCTCACATACCTCCTGATCATTTCTTGTGAGTTCTCTACCTTCTGTCCTTAATCTGATCACCTGGTCTTTGACTGTTGTCTTCCTCCTGATATGGCTATACAACAGTTTCGGGTCAGTCTTGATTCTCGATGCTATGTCATTTTCATACTGTCGCTGCTCCTCCCTCCTTACCTGTGCATACTCATTCCTGGCTCTGCGACTGATCTCCCTATTTTCGTGTGTTCTCTGCCTTCTGTACTTTTTCCATTCTCTATTGCACTTCGTTTTTGCCTCCTTACACCGTCGGGTAAACCAGGGGCTCGTTCTGGTCTTCCCGTTGTTACTGTTGCCCTTGGGAATAAACTTTTCCACTGCCTCCTTGCATTTTGTTGTTACATATTCCATCATTTCATTTACTGGCTTTCCTGCCAGTTCTCTGTCCCACTGGACCTCCCGCAGGAAGTTCTTCAACCCTATGTAGTCCCCTCTTTTATAGTCAGGCTTTTCCCATTCAACTCCTGTTATTCTCTCTACTTGCAGCTCTACTATGTATTCAGTGCACAGAACCACGTGGTCGCTAGCTCCTAGGGGACTCTCATACTTGATGTCCTCAATGTCTGAGCTGCCCAGGGTGAACACAAGGTCCAATCTTGCCGGTTCATCCTCCCCTCTCACTCTGGTAGTGTCCTTAACATGTTGGTGCATGAGGTTTTCCAGCACCACGTCCAACATCCTGGCTCTCCATGTTTCGGGACCCCCATGTGGCTCCAGGTTTTCCCAGTCGATCTCCCTGTGGTTGAAATTCCCCCAAAAACCAGCAACTTTGCTCTGCTGGAGTGAGCTCTTCTTGCCACCTCAGCAAGTGTGTCCACCATTGCTCTGTTGCTCTCTTCATATTCCTCTCTTGGCCTCCTGCAGTTCTGTGGTGAATTATACATCACTGCAATGACCACTTTGTGTTCCCCGGACTGAAGTGTACCTGCTATGTAGTCTCTTTCTCCCGTCTCATCTATGCCTTCCATTTTCTCGAATTTCCATCTGTTTTTTACGAGCAGAGCAACAAAACCTCCCCCCCCCTGCCCCTTCTATCTTTCCTCATGATCTGGTATCCTGGTGGGAAGATTGCATCTGTTATTGTCTCCGTGAGTTTTCCTTCTGTAACTGTTATGATGTCTGGGGACTTCTCATTGATTCTTTCTTGCCATTCCTCATGTTTATTCGTTAATCCATCTGCATTTGTGTACCAAACCTTCAACTTCTGTTCTAATACTGTAACTCTGGTGCGGGGGGTGGAAACAAAGGAATCGGTGTTTGATGGTTGGTTTGGATTGTTCAGTTGCCTTGTGGGTGTCGTGGCTGGAGTCCTTCTGCAGGTGTTTCTGGGGGGTGTGCTTGTCCTACCATTTGTGTGTGTGTGTTTGTGGTGTGTGTGGTGTGTGTGTGTGTGTGTGTGTGTGTGTGTGTGTGTGTGTGTGTGTGTGTGTGTGTGTGTGTGTGTGTGTGTGTGTGTGTGGTTGAAAATTCACAGCAGGTGAGGTCACGGTTTTATCCCCGCCACATTTCCTTCAGGTTGCAGCTACTTGGAAAATTCTTCTGCCTGCCTTTTCCTTGTCATGTTATATTCATTTCACAATTTTTTAGGAACTCTCTCTCTCTCTCTCTCTCTCTCTCTCTCTCTGGTTGATAGACAGCAACCACCCAGGGAGGTACTACCCTCCTGACAAATGAGTGTAAAGCGAAAACCTGTAATTGTTTTACATGATGGTAGGATTGCTGGTGTCTTTTGTCTGTCTCATAAATATGCAAGATTACAGGTACGTCTTGCTACTTCTACTTACACTTAGGTCACACTAAACATACATGTACACGTTTATTTATACACACTCATCTGAGTTTTCTTTGAATTTATCTTAACAGTTCTTGTTCTTATTTCTTTTCCTTTTATATCCATGGGGAAGTGGAATAAGAATCTGTCCTCCGTAAGCCATGCGTGTTGTAAAAGTCAACTAAAATGCCGGGAACAATGGGCTAGTAACCCCTTTTCCTGTAAAGATTACTAAAAAGATAATAAGAAGGAAACTGTTAAAGTGGGAAGTCTGAATGTGCTAGGATGTTGTGTGAATGATAAGAAAGAGATGATTGTGGATGTTATAAATGAGAAGAAGCTGAATGTCCTGGCTCTAAATGAAACAAAGCTGAAGGGGGTGGGAGAGTTTTAGTGGAAAGGAATAAATGGCATTAGGTCAGGGGTTTCTAATAGAGTTAGAGCTAAAGAAGGAGTAGCAATAATGTTGAAAGATAATCTATGGCAGGAAAAGAGGGAGTATAAACGTATTAATTCAAGGATTATGTGGAGTAAAATAAAGGTTGGATGTGAAAAGTGGGTTATAGTAAGCGTATATACACCTAGAGAAGAAAGAAGTGTAGAGGAGAGAGAGAGATTTTGGGAAATGTTGAGTGAATGCGTGGGGAGTTTTAAACCAAGTGTGAGAGTACTTGTGGTTGGGAATTTCAGTGCTAAAGTAGGTAAAAATGTTGTGGAGGAATTAGTAGGTAAATTTGGGGTGGCAGGGGAAAATGAAAATGGGGAGCCTTTAATTGAGCTATGTGTAGAAAGAGGTTTGGTAATAAGTAATAAGTATTTTATGAAAAAGAGGACAAATAAATATATAAGGTATGATGTAGCACGTAATGAAAGTAGTTTGTTAGATAATGTATTGGTGGATGAAAGGTTGATGGGTAGGCTCCAGGATGTACATGTTTCTAGAGGGGCAACTGATATATCAGATCATTATTTAGTTGAAGCTACAGTTAGAGTAAGAGGTAGATGGGACAAGTAAGAGTTGAAAGTGTATAAACAAAGGGAGGAGGAAGTTCGGGTGAGATATAAGCAACTGTTGGCAGAAAGGTGGACTGGTGCAGGTATGAGATGTGGGGGGGTTGAAGAGGGTTGGAATAGTTTTAAAAATACAGTATTAGAATGTGCGGCAGAAGTTTGTGGTTATAGGAGGGTGGGTGCAGGAGGAAAGAGGAGTGATTGGTGGAATGATGAAGTAAAGGGTGTGATAAAAGAGAAAGAGGTACCTTATGAAAGGTTTATACAAAGCAGAAGTGTTATAAGAGCAGAATATATTGAGAGTAAAATAAAGGTGAAGAGACTGGCGAGAGAGAGAGTGCAAATGGAGATCAGATGATAGAGTGGGAAAGGCACTGTAATGAAATTTTAATGAAAATAGGAAAAACATTTGGAGTGAGTTAAACAAGTTAAGAAAGCCTAGGGAACGAATGTATTTGTCAGTTAAAATCAGAGTAGGAGAGTTAGTAGATGGGGAGATGGAGGTTTTAGGTATGGCGGGAATATTTTGAGGAACTTTTAAATGTCGACGAAGAAAGGGAGGCGGTAATTTCTTGCAATTGCCAGGGAGGTATACCATGTTTTAGGAGTGAAGAAGAGCAGGATCTGAGTGTGAGGGAGGTGCGTGAGGCATTACGTAGAATGAAAAGGGGTAAAGCAGCTGGAACTCACAGGATCATGACAGAAATGTTAAAAGCAGGGGGGGATATAATGTTGGAGTGGTTGGTATTTTTGTTTAATAAATGTATGAAAGAGAGGAAGGTACCTAGGGGTTGGCGGAGAGCGTGTATAGTCCCTTTATATAAAGGGAAGGGGAACAAAAGAGATTGTGAAAGTTATAGAGGAATTAGTTTACTGAGTATATCAGGAAAAGTGTACGGTAGGGTTATTATTGAAAGAATTAGAGGTAAGACAGAATGTAGGATTGCTGATGAGCAAGGAAGTTCTAGGGTGGGTTCGCATATATGTGAACAGTATTTAGATAAAGGTAGGGAAGTTTTCATTGCATTTATGGATTTGGAAAAGGCATATGTAATAAAGTTGGTAGAATTACCGACAATATGTAAAGTAAAAGGACACAAGTGCAACTAATGTGACATTTATTGTGGCAACGTTTCGCTCTCCAGGAGCTTTATCAAGCCATTACAAACAATACATGGACACAGAGGGTATATAAAGGCTCAGAGTGAGGTGAATACTAGTGAGGTACTATTTCGATGTTCACTAGTGGTAGTAGTAGTAGTAGTAGTGGTAGTGACAAAAGTAATACAATATGGTAGAGCAAATAATTCGTACATGAGTAAAAGGATATAAAAGCTATTACTTGGGTAACATAAAAATAGGTTGGACAAATATAAACTGGAATGAGGCAGCTTGTTTCAGTGTTCACTCTCTGTGCTTTGTGTAGTATAACAGGAGAGACTATGTGATGGCAGGGTTTACTGTTTTCAGGAGGATTCTTGCTAAGACTTCGGAGATGGTGAAGCTGCCGTTGTTTTGTTTAATTGTATTCGAAACAGCGATCAGTGCTGATTCAAGGCACTTGCGTGTGCGGAAAATATATATATATTATATATATATATATATATATATATATATATATATATATATATATATATATATATATATATATATATATATATATATTATATATATATATATATAAATATATATATATATATATATATATATATATATGCAATAAGATCACAGTAAACAGGTGATTTCAAAATATGCAAAACAACCACTCTGGAACAATAGAGAAATTCCAAGCGCTTTCGTGACTACTCACATTATCAAGGAACTATGAAAGTAAAGCATCCAAGGAAGCTATATAAAGGGTCTGGCCAGCACCTCACTATCAGATCCCACAACGGTTAAACACGTGACGCGCGGCGACCCAACTCTGATTGGTCCTTTGCACAACTCACCCACAAACTATTCTACCCAAGAAAATTTAAAAATTATTATTTGTCCAGTGTATTATTAAATTCTTCCCAAATTCTATTAATTATAAATGGATCTAATTTATATAAACCAAAGGAAATATTCATATTATTGTCAAAACTGCTTTTTATGAAACAAGATTCAATTATATTCCTGTCGACCATGGACTTGCTTGATACTACTTTCTCACTTTTTGAAAATCAATTGGATGGTTAAAATCTCTTACATGAATAAATAGAGCATTGGAATCTTGTCCAGTTCTAATGCTATATTTATGTTGTTTTAATCTTAGTTCGAGATTTTTACCAGTTTGACCGTAATAAACTTTATCGCAAATTTTACAAGGAATCTTATAGACACATCCATCAGCATTTTGGGGGGAATTCTTTATCAAAAGTTTTTTTACTGTATCAAGATTTTTTAATACAACTTTAATATTAAAAGTCTTAAGAAGAGAAGGCATAACAACCAAGTTTTCATGGTAAGGGAGAACCAACATATTTTTTTTTTAGAATTTGGGAAGAATGTAATAATACACTGGACAAATAATAATTAAATTTTCTTGGGTAGAATAGTTTGTGGGTGAGTTGTGCAAAGGACCTATCCAAGTTGGGTCGGCGCGCGTCACGTTGTGGGATCTGATAGTGAGGTGCTGGCCAGACCCTTTATATAGCTTCCTTGGATGCTTTACTTTCATAGTTCCTTGATAATGTGAGTAGTCACGAAAGCGCTTGGAATTTCTCTATTCTTTCAGAGTGGTTGTTTTGCATGTGTACATATATATATATATATATATATATATATTATATATATATATATATTATATATATATATATATATATATATATATATATATATTTTATATTTATATATATATATATATTATATATATATATATATATATATATATATATATATATATATATATATATATATTATATAATTATATATGTATATATATATATATATATTATATATATATATATATAATATATATATTATATATATATATATTATATATAATATATATAATCTATATATATATATATATATATATATATGCAATAAGATCACATTAAAACAGGTGATTTCAAAATATGCAAAAAACCACTCTGAAAGAATAGAGAAATTCCAAGCGCTTTCGTGACTACTCACATTATCAAGGAACTATGAAAGTGAAGCATCCAAGGAAGCTATATAAGGGGTCCGGCCAGCACCTCACTATCAGATCCCACAACGGTTAAACCACGTGACGCGCGGCGAGCCAACTTGGATAGGTCCTTTGCAAAACTCACCCCCAAGCTGTTTATTTGTCCAGTGTATTATTAAATTCTTCCCAAATTCTATTAATTATAAATGGATCTAATTTATATAAACCAAAGGAAATATTCATATTATTGTCAAAACTGCATTTTATGAAAACAAGATTCAATTATATTCTGTCGACCATGGACTTGCTTGATACTATTTTCTCAACTTTTTGAAAATCAATTGGATGGTTAAAATCTCTTACATGAATAAATAGAGCATTGGAATCTTGTCAGTTCTAATGCTATATTTATGTTGTTTTAATCTTAGTTCGAGATTTTTACCAGTTTGACCGTAATAAACTTTATCGCAAATTTTCAAAAAGTTGAGAAAATAGTATCAAGCAAGTCCATGGTCGACAGGAATATAATTGAATCTTGTTTCATAAAAAGCAGTTTTGACAATAATATGAATATTTCCTTTGGTTTATATAAATTAGATCCATTTATAATTAATAGAATTTGGGAAGAATTTAATAATACACTGGACAAATAAATAGCTTGGGTGTGAGTTTTGCAAAGGACCTATCCAAGTTGGCTCGCTGAGCGTCACGGTTTAACCGTTTTGGGATCTGATAGTGAGGTGCTGGCCGGACCCCTTATATAGCTTCCCTTGGATGCTTCACTTTCCCTAGTTCCTTGATAATGTGAGTAGTCACAAAAGCCTTGGAATTTCTCTATTCTTTCAGAGTGGTTGTTTTGCATATTTTGAAATCACCCGTTTAATTGTCTTATTGCATTAAAAATATAAATATATTTATAATAATAATATATATATTATAATAATATATATATATATATATATATATAAAAATTTTTTTATGTGTGTGTGTGTGTGTGTGGTGTGTGTGTGTGTGTTGTGGTGTTGTGTGGGGTGTGGTGTGTAGGGAGGTCCACCTCGGCAGTGTCCTGAAGACCCTCTTCTCGAAAAAGAAAAAACTTGCTTTTGGGAAAACTCAAGGTTCTCCCCGAAGCTGTTGAAAATTGTTTTCTT
>NC_069415.1:60307584-60322845 GCF_026875155.1 Cherax quadricarinatus | reverse complement strand
CCGGGGGGTGAGGTCCCGACTTTAGGTGTTGCCAGTCCAGCTTGAAGACGCCAAGGTCTATGGTAATCCCCCCTTACGTATCTGGGGGGAGTTGAACAGTCTCGGGCCCTGACACTTTTTGTATGGTCTCTTAACGTGCTAGTGACACCCCTGCTTTTCATTGGGGGGATTTTGCTCGTCTGCCAAGTCTTTTGCTTTCGTTGGAGGATTTTGTGTGCAAGTTCGGTACTAGTCCTCTAGGATTTTACAGGGTTTTTTAAAATCAGTACTCCCCGCCTCATTCCAGGGAATACGGGTTCGGAACTTCAACGCTTCAGTAATTGAGGTTTTTATCTCCGTTATGGCGCCGGAAGGTTCTCTGTACATTTTTAGGCAACAATTTCCCCTCCCTTTGAAAGGTGCTGTTAGAGAGCAGCAATTTTCCACCCTAGAAAAACATTCCTAAGAGGTCATCAGGGGCTTGGCCTCCCTATTTTTGAAGGTTTTCATTACCCATCCGTCATTTTTCTAGCAGCGCGATGATACAATGTATGGCCCTTAAAGGTGAATCCTCCGAATGATCACTCCCAGGTTTTGAGTTGGTGTTTCGCTCTATTTTGGGCCAAAATTAGTTTTTTCTCTGATGAAGTTTTAATTTCCTCGTTTTTACCATATTGAGAAATTGAAATTTCTATCTTTAAAAACTTCATATTGTTTTCTGCACCCACTGAAAGGTTTGATTGATGTCCGCCTGGGCCTTGCAGTTCTGCAAGGGAAAAGACACTGTCAGCAGATTCGGGTGCTTGCAAAGGGAAAACACGGGGTGTGGCTGACATCCTTGTCTATGTCAGATATGGGGTGAAAACAAGATGATAGCGATATGGCCTTGTGGGGAAAAGAGCTTTTCATCGTGATGCTCGGGTTTATTGTCGACTATACCTTTGTGTTGTTTGTGAGGGAAAATTTTGATCCATCTCCAACTTTTCCTGTTTTCCTTTTGCACGCATTTGTACGCTATTACGCCCTGGTCCCCCTTTCGAAGGGTTTTTTCAAATTGTATATATTACTCTGCATTCTTTTTGTCTTCTAGTGATCAGAACCTGCGTAGTGTCCAATAGTTGAGCAGACAGGAGCGACCCGTTCTAAACCCTGTTCCTGGGGTTTAGTAATTGATGGGTTTCTAGATGGGTGGCGACTTGCTTCTTAGGGCCGTTTCAAAGTTTTTTTATGGGATGTTAGTGTATCGGTCTGTTTTCTTTGCTATTCTTTATGGGCCCCCTTTGTGGAGGGGGTATGTCTGTTGTTTTTAGTAAGTTGGGACGACCCCCGTGTCCATGCCCCTCTCCATAGATGGGAAAAGCTGGATAGGGGGTTCTTGCAGTTCAGATGAACACGGAGTTCCGAGTTGGCCCCGGGGCAGAGTGCATGGGGCATGTCATTTATCGCCTGTTCGAAGTCATTTGGGGTCAGGATAACATCGATAGGCTTGTGTTAACCGAATTCTGTGGCTCTCTCATAAAAAATATTTTGATCATCGACTCTCAGTCTGGTTAGCGGCTTGCTGAAAAACTGGAAAGTATATTAAAGAGAGCCATAAAGAAAGGAATAAGAAAGCAAGAAAGGGATTATGAGGTTAAGGTTCGCAAGGGATTCAAAGACTACCAAAAGGGTTCATTCAGGTATACAGAAGTAAGACTAGAGACAAGATTGGACCTCTTAAGATTATTCTGGTCAGATCACTGACAGTGTTATGGAATGTGTTAAAATTCTCTATACCTACTTCCTCAGTTTTCACCCAGGAAAATACTAGCGATATTCTGAAATAATAGATATGTAGAACAGGATAATATCTTTGTATGATTGCGGCAACTAGGGACCATGGTCTCTCAGAGAGAGAAACTAAAACCTAACAAATCCCAGGGTCCTGATGAACTGTTTGCAAGTGTGTTAAAAGAATGTAAAGAGGAAACTTAGCTACCTTTGGCTAATCTTTTTAAATATCATAGTGCCTGATAAGTGGAAAATGGCCAATAAAGCCTTACCTCCATAGTGGGAAAATTTATGGAATCAATAGTGCCGAAGCCCATTCGTAGCCCAACTTGATAGGCACAGATTGATTAATGAATCTCAACACGGTTTTACAAGGGGCGTTCCTGTCTACAGAATGGTGCACGCCCAATGGGTGTTCCTCAGGGGTCAGTGTTGGGCCCGTTGTTGTTCACATTTAACATTAACGACATAGATGAGGGAATAAATTAGCGACATTAAGCAAGTTTGCTGATGACACCAATATAGGCCGTCAATTCATTCTAATGAGGACTCTTACAGCACTCCAAGATGATTTGAATACGGACTGATGCAGTGGTTGGAGAAGGGCAGAGCAGTTTAATATTGACAAATGCAAAGTTCAAAATGCACTTATTACCTAAATAATGTCGATTCTCAAAACTATGATTGCGAAAAGGAATTTTTAGGAGTTATGGTTAGCTGTAATCTAAAACCAAGACAACAGTGCATTAGTGTTCGCAATAAAGCTAAAGAGAAATTCTTGGCAACTATCTAGAAGTATAAAATAATAGAAGTCCTCTGGTTGTTCTCAATTCTATATACCTGGGCTAGGCCTCATTTTAGACTATGCTGCCAGGTCTGGTCACCGTATTACAGATGGATAAACGGAAAAAACGTACAGCGGAGGATGACAAAGATGATCCCATGTATCAGAAAATTCTTCCATATGAGGATAGACTGAGGGCTCTTGAATTTGTCACTCTCTCAAATGGACCCACATATCCACACCACACTTTCACCCGTAGAATTAGGGGGGATTATGATCGAGGTGTATAAATAGAAACAGGAATTACTTAAAGGGAGATGTAAATTAAGCGTGCTGAAAATTTCCAGCCATGGACAGGACTGCCCAGTAATTGTTTCAAGTCGGAACAAATTCAGGATTCAGGAAGACATAGGAAAGCACTGGTTTTGGTAATAGATTGTGGATGAGTGGAACAAACTCTCCGAGCTGCAGATATTCAGGCAAAAACGTGTGTATTTTTAAAAATAGGTTAGGTGCAGTGTACTTAGCTCAGTGCTGACGTGTACTTAGCTCTGTGGTGATGTGTACTTTGTGTGGTGGAGTTGTATTTAGCTCTGAGACGTTCTGTCCAGTGTGTTCTCACGTGAAATCTGCACAAGATGTCCTCTTTGAGCACTGTAACAGCAGCTTGGAAAGAGGCAGCTTAGGGTTGCTAAGCTTGAGATACGGCCTGACGGAGGGAAAAACAAGAGGATTCGATGTAATCCTCCCTGATGTGAGTCCTCAGGTCAAGAGAGGAACTTTGGTCAGTTGCGGCCCCCACTGGAACAAAGCTGAAAATCAAGAAGTCTGTTTGAGTGGCGGAAACAACGAGATCAGAAGATTGCTGTGGAGATTCCAACCCATTTTCGGTGTTACCAGTACGAATGTGGATTGTCTATGGTACGTCACAACGAGCACCAAGGGGAGCATTGGCAGAGTGAGTGAGACATTCGTGATACCCCAATGATGACCCATCAAGAAACGTCACCACAAATTCCACAATTGAAGATAAGACATTGTTTTGGGTGGAGACAGTCAGGTTAAGTTTATGGATAGGTCCTTTTGTCTAAGGGACAGGAATGAGGTGCACAGGGTTAATGTTTTCTAGGGGCTGGGTTGGGGGATTTTGTTAGCCGTCTGGACGAATCATGAGAAGATAATGGGAGGAATCCTATTATCTGCTCAGTGCGGGATGGCAACGATATTGGCAGACGTAGGTAGTGTGGACTGATTAGCAGGTATAGGTCAGCAATAGAGATATTAGGAAGAAGGGTGAGAACCCTGTCATATGAGACATTTTGCCAAGGAAGAGGAGTTGTGAAGATGAATGGTTGTCCAGGCTATTGGTGTCAAATTGCTGGCTGGACAAATACTGTAAGGAAATGGCGGTAGCATTTATTGACAACTGGACCTCTTCTTTGGCAGAAAAGAACTGACATGTGTCCAGGGATGGGGTTCTACTTATCTCGGTCTGGGGTCCGGGGGCACTGGCAACGGGACGTGGAGGGAGTGTTAGGACTTTACAACTAGGAATAGTTAGTGGTATGGGTTTTGGACCGTGAATACAGTGAAATGTCCCATGAAGTAATATTTGAGTTCTAGTAGAACTAGATAATAGGCAGAATGAGGTGGATATTGAAAGCAATGGCACTAGGCGACAAGGACAGTAATAGGTTTAGTGAAAAAAACAGATATGAGCGGAAGGGTTAAAGAGAAGGAGGGTTCTTAAAAATTATATTATGCTAATTGCCGTAGTGCTAGGAATAAGATGGATGCAGTGAGATCGTTGCTTAGTGCAGCTAAACACTGATGTATTTGCAATCACTGGAGACATGGTTTAATCAAAAAATCGGGACTTGCCTTCGAATGTCACACTCAGGTTTTAAATTGTTTCCAAGTTAGATAGAAATATGGTAAGGGAGGTATGTCCGAGATCGCTTGAACTGTTGCATAAAAACGGGTATTAGTCTGGAAGTAACACATTACAGAGTCTGTTTAGGATAGAATTTCAAAGGGGCATAAAAATTTGGATACTAGGATGTGTATATCCGTCCCCAAACTTAGATAGGGGAAAGGGAAATTACTGTGGGAGGAAACTGTTAAGGCCACAAGGCACGCACGATAATGTAGTAATTTCTCGTGGACTTTAACTTTATTCACATTCGATGTGGAATTTCTGATGGGAATTTAGAATCAAATGACTTCTTTAAGTAGTTAGGAATGTTTTTTGAAGCAGTTTGTGACAGAAATCTGCAAGGGGAAATAACTACTTGATTTGGTTCTGGCAAAACAAGGAAACCCTTGTTAATAATTTAGATATTAATGAGGGACTTGGCAAGCGATCAAAATCAATTACCTTTGATAGAATGGAAGTATGATAGTAGGCACAACTCAGTAACAGATACAGATTTGCTTATGCACGCAAAGGCCATTGCTTGTCTTGGTTTAGGTTGCTGCTCCAAAACCGAAGTCTTTTCGCATCTGAATTGCTAAGTTATACATATTTAACTTATAAGTACTAGGGTTATGACCCACTCCCGAGCTTCAGCAACTTGCATTTATCTACATTGAACTGCATCTGCCACTTTTCTGACCACAGAATAGAGTTGTTTAATCCTCTGAAGTTCCATTAACATCTACGTTTGATCAATTACCCTACTATCTTTGTTTCACGGCGAATTTGTTCTTATCACTAGTTATTCCCTCTTCAAGATCATGGAATATTTATTATAAACAACACGGGCCCACGCTATCCCTGTGGAAGACCACTTGGTTGCAGTTCCACTCGGATTTAAACCCCATTTATGGGACACTCTCTGCTTCCTGTCAGTGAGCCATGACTCGATCCCGAGAGCACTTTCCCCAATGCTATGAGCTGCCACTTTCTTTAAACAGTCTTTTGGTGCGGAAACTCTATCAAAGCTTACTAAAATTAAGTAAAAAAAACCCCCCCCACATATCAAATCTTTATCGTGGTCAACAGGCTCAAGAGCTTACTGAAGAAGTAATAAAGTTTGTTAGGACAAGACAGGCATCTTGTGAATCCATGCTCGCGGTATTTCATTAATCAAGCTATGCTTATCGAGATGGCCTTCTTATAATCGAGCTATAATTGACTCTAGTAATTTGCCTACATTGAGGTCAGCGTATTGGGCGGTAATTTACGGTAACGCTTGTCCCCGTTTTAAAAATAGGAAATTACATTAGCCATCTTCCACATATCAGATACTTCACCTGTTTGAAGATTATAATTAAAATATTAGTTAATGGTTCACAGACTTCCATTTTGCATTCCTTAAGAACCCTGAAAAAAACCTATCAGGACCCGGAGACTTATTTTGCTTCAGTCGGGTCTATCTGCTTCACAAACCATTTCACTAGTGACTGTGATGTTACATAATTTATCTTCTTTAGCAACTATAAGAAAATTTATTACTGAATATTGGTTAATGTCTTCTGTGTAAAAAACCGTGAGAAAATAATTATTTAAAATCGAGCCCATGTCACTTCTCTTTGTCAGTAAGATGCCATAGTTAATTTTTAAGGGGACCTATCTTATCTCTTTAATTTTTGTTCTATAGACCTGTAAAAACTTTTTGGATTAGTTTTAGAATCCTAGCATACTTTTAATTTCATAGTCCCTTTTAGCTTTTTCTTATCCCCTTTTTAATGTCCCTCTTAATGTCAATATACTGATTCATAGATGTACCCTCATCTCTTTTGATCGCCTATAAATTCCTTTCTTTATTGCCCAGTAGATATTTGAGCCTTTTTTCATCCATTTTGGCTGGTCAGTTCTATTTGATAATCTAATTTCTTTTTATACGGGATAAACCTTCTTTGAGCAGCACGTATTAGTGTTCAGAAACTGTCATCTTGATACTTCTTCGTTACCCAATCAACAGATGATAAGTGTTTCTCTAAGCCTATCGTAATGCCTAAGCGAAAAATCTGGGACTGTTACTGAGTTATTGCTTCGATCGTACTTCCATTCAATGATAAATGTAATTGATTTGTAGGTGCTAGCACGAGTTTCTGTGAAATTTCTAAATTATTAAAACAAGGGATTCAATTGTTTGCCGAACTAAGTCAAGCAGGTATTTCCCCGTGTAGGTTCTGTCCCAAACGGCTTCAAAAAGAATCCTGAAATACTTCTAAGAAGTCGTATGATTCTAAAATTTGCCCAGTCAAGAAATTCAATCAATTTGACTAAGTTAAAGTCTCTAGAATGACTACATTATCGTGCCTTGTGGCCTTAACAATTTCCTCCCAAAGTAGTTCCCTTGGTCCCTATCTTAAGTTTTGGGGACGATATATCACACCTAAAATAAATAATTTCATCATGCCCCTTGAAAATTCTATCCAAACAGACTCTGTAATGTGTTACTTCAGACTTAATTCCCGTTTTTATTGCTCTACAACAGCTCAAGCGATCTCGGGACAAACAGTGCCTGCCCACCCCCATTTTCCCGATACTTCCTATGAACATACTTGGAACAATTTAAAACCTATGAATGTGACATTCCGCAGGAATGCTCCCGACTTTTTTAATTAAACCACGTTCAGTTAAGGCAAATACATAAATGTTACCTGCACTAGCAACTAGTCTCTATCGTCCATCTTATTCCTAGCACTACGACTATTGTGTTATATTACATGGAAGGACCCTCCTTTCTCTTTACCCTTTCCTGCTCCTTTCTGTTATTCTGCTAAACCTGTTTATGTCCTTGTCGCCTAGTGCCACTGGCTTGCCATTCCACCTCATTTTGCTATTACTAGTTCTCCTAGTACTCATATTACTACACTGCGACTTCACAGTTTTCCCGCCAAAAACACCATCCACTAATATTCCTAGTTAAAGACGCCTAACAGCTCCCTTCCACTGACTGTTGGCCAGTGCTCCCACCCCAGGCCTAGATAAGTGAACCCCATCCCTGCATGCATGTCATTTCTGCCGTAGTTGTCTAGTTGTCAATGATTGTTTACGCCATTTTCTTACAGTATTTGTCCAGCCAGCAGCAGTTGACACCAATTGCTCTGGACAAAACCATTCATTTCCAAGCCTCTCTTGGTTAAAATACCACATATGACAGGGTTCTCACCCTTCCTCCTAATTGTCTTCTATTGTGACCTCACGTAATCAGGTTCCTCAATCCTGTTGTGCAACTCGTTGCCTCCAGCTGAGACAGAAAAATAAGATTGCTCCCTTACCTTCATGATGGTCATCCACAGACGGCTAACAATATCCTTCATCCAGCCCCAGGAAAACACACTCTCTGCTCTACTCCTTCTTCAAAGCAGAATACCTTATCATGTAATAATCTGGCTTTCCCCATCAAACAACATGTTTATACTTCCTTGATTCCATGTTGCGGCCACTGACCAAGTTCCTCTCTTATCCTGTGGATACAAAAGGAGGATTACTTCGGAATCTCTTGTTCTCTCCGTCAGTCGTCACGTGAGGTCAGACCCTGAGTGCCTTTGGGGATTTAGTGTGGACGGTTTCAAAGCATGGCTTGCTTCTGCTGTGTTTTAAAAATTGAGGTTGGAGGTTGAAGGAGGATGTCTTGCTTCTCAGGAGGAGATTAGGAGGCTTGAAGGTCCACCTCATAGGGTCTGGAGAGAGTGTGAGGTGGCTGGAGTTGTGGGGATTGAGGCTTCTAGCAGCGAGGTGCAGGCTGTCGCTCGCTGTGAGGAGCGGCTGTAGTTGGGGAGGCAGCAGAAACACGGTACCAGCAAGTGAGGTGAGCCAGCACCTGTACAAGTGGCGAGTAGTTCACAGTAATGGAAGGCGCATCAGAGTAAGGAAAGTTAAGAGTGGAAGATCTGAAGGTAGGAATCGGTCTTCTCTGTTCTTCAGGATGAATGTAATTCCAGTGGCCTGTGAAGGTAGGGTACTACTGCCCGGCTAATGAGGTAAGCGCATTTTGTGGTTGGTGACTCTCAGGTAAGATAACTTGACCGTGCTTTTGTACTAGTGAATAAGAAGATGAGAGATAGAGTGTGCTTCCCTGGAGCTGGTGTTAGGGATTGTCAAACAGGCTGGAGAATATCATGTCGAGGTAATTGGGGAGCAAGCCCATTATCTGTCTCAGTGTGGTGGAAATGATATTGGGAAGGGTAGGAGAGAAGAGTGGCTAGATAAGTACAGGTTCAGCTATAAGATTTCATTAAGTCTAAGGGGAGGGATCCCAACATATGTAGCATCTTGCCTAGAAGTGGAGAGTAGGGAAATGAATGGTTGTCTAGGCAATTGGTTGTTGTAAATTGCGGGCTAGACAGATACTGCAAGGAATTGCAATCCATATCATTGACAACTGGAACAACTTTTATGCAAACATGATATGTATGCAAGGGCTGGGGTAATCTCTCGGGGGCAGGGGGTGGTAGCACTGCAGCCTCGATTGAGAAGGCCATTGGTGAATGCTATGATTTTAAACTGATGGAAGATAGAGGTATGGGTGTGTGTGGGAAACAAGCAGGTTGCAACACTTGGGTTGGAACAGTTAAATGTATAAAAGGCATTCAGCATGAAGTTATAAATAAAAAGACATAGATCTGGTCAGCAAACAAAGGGGGGGACAGATGAGGGCAGCAGGGGACTAGCTCCCTTAAGGTTTACTATACTAATAGCAGGAGTGTAAGAATTAAGATAGATGAGCTAGATTAATTGCATGTGCAGGAGACATAGATAGTATTGCTATAACAGAGACCTGGCTCAATCTGTAAGATAGAGAGATGCCCTCTGAATGTCACATACAAGGCTATAAATTATTCCACACTGTAACAGGGTCAAAGAAAGGTGGTGGAGTAGCGATGTATGTCAGAGGACAATTTAAATTGTTGTGTTTAGACAAGCTATTAAATTAGAAGCGTCTGCACTGAATCTGTTTGGTTACAGCGTCTCGGGGCCGAGAAAAACTAATTTTGGGTTGTGGATTTACAGGGCCCCAAAATCTTGATAGGGAGTGCAGTGGTAAACTTCTATGGGACGAAATTGTAAGGCATCTACATACGATATTGTTGTGCTAATGGTGATTTCAACTATAGACAGATTGACTGGAGCAATTGAAGGAAATTAGGAGTCAGGTGACTTTCATGATACGATCCAGATAGTTTTTAAAACAGTTTGTGGACAGAGCCAACTAGGGGAAAATAACCAACCCCCCCTTGACTTGGTTCTTGCCAGAGGGAAACACTAATTAATAATTTGAGGTTAATGATGAGCTTGGGAATGTGTCACAAATCACTCGAGTTTTAATTATATGGAATTCCCCTATAATGGCCAAATCAGTTCTCCGTCCCTGACTTTCGTTGGCTGATTTCATACGGACTGAAAAATTACTTAGGTAGGGGAACTGGAATATGACCTGACTAAGGGTTACTGGTAGGTGGTGATGGTTGCCGTATGATGCTTTCCAGGGCATTAGTCTAGCTGCTCAGTCAAATTATGTTCCAACTACGGGAAATCAGAGCAAACAAAAATGATCCTAAATGGTATGAACAATAGATTAAATATCTGATTGGTCAAAAGAGAGGCCATATATAGGCAAATCAAATAGGAGAGCGGCCAATTGAGAAATACGATATATTCAGTTAAAGGAGAATAAAAAAGGGGAATTAGAAAAGCAAAAAGAGATTATGAGGTTAAAGTTGACAAGAGATATCGAAGACTAACCCAAAAGGATTCTTTCAGGTATACAGAAGTAAGATCAGGGACAAGATAGGCCCACTCTAAAAGTTCCTCGGGGTCAGCTCACTGACAGTGATAAGGAAAATGTGTAGATTGTAGAATTTTTAACCTCATACTTCCTCTCAGTTTTTAACACAGGAGGATGACCAGCGATATTCGTAATGATAATATGTAGGAACAGGACGAGATAATAAACATGTGTACTATTAGGGTCACAAAGGGACATGGTCCTTAGGCAAATAGATTAAATTAAAACCTAACAATTCCCCAGGCCCTGATGAAACTGTATGCAAGGGTTCTAAAGGAATTAAATGAGGAGCTTAGACCACCTTTGGCTAATCTTTTCAACAATATCATACAAACTGGCTTGGTTGCAGATAACGTGGAAAATGGCAAATGTGATAACCTATTTTCAAACAGGTGACTGGTCCTTAGTTCGAACTATAGACCAATAAGCCGAACCTCCATTAGTGGAAGAAATATTTATGGAATCATTCTTATTGCCGGAGGCAGTTTTCGTTAGCACCTGAAAAGCATAAATAAATTAATCTACGAATCTCAGCATGGTTTTACAAAGGGGCGTTCCTGGCACTTACGAATTTATTAACTTTTCATAAGGTATTTGAGGAGGTTAGAGATCATGGTAATGACTTATGATATTGTGTATTGGACTTCAGTAAGGCTTTTGAAAGGGTCCCACATCAGGCTTATTGAGGAAAATTAAAGAACTTGGAATAGGAGAGAATTTTTTCCTGGATAGAGGCATTGTGTTGACAAATAGGCAGCAGAGGTTTGCATAACTGGGAGAAATCAGAGTGGGGAAGTGCTCACTGCGCGGTGTTCCACAGGGGTCAGTGTTGGGCCCCATGCTGTTCACAATCTACGTAAACGACATAGATGAGGGCATAACATAAAGAGCGAATCGAAGTTTGCCGATTTGACACCAAAATAGGCCGTCGAATTTCTTCTGACGAGTACATTCGAGCACTCAGGAAGATTTGGAAATCAGACTGATGCAGTGGGTCGGAGAAGTGGCAGATGCAGTTTAATTTAGACAAATGCAAAGTTCTAAATGTTGAAGGACAATAACCATGCCACATATAAAACATAAATAATTGTAGATCTTAATATTACGGATTGCGAAAAGATTTTAGGAGTTTGGTTAGCAGTATCTGAAACAAGCAACAGTGCATAAGTGTTCGCCATAAAGCTAATAGAATCCTTGGCTTTCATATGAAGGAAGCATAATATTAGGAAGTCCTCAGGTTGTTCTTCAACTCTATACAGCGTTGGTTAGGCACTCATTTAGATTATGCTGACACGTTTTGGTCACCTTATTACAGAATGGCATATGAAATTCTCTGGAAAATGTACAAAGGAGGATTGCAAAAGTGAATCCATGTATTCAGTAACCTTCCTTATGAGATAGTCTAAGGGCCCTGAATCTGCACTCTCTAGAAAGACGTAGAATTAGGGGGATAGATTGAGGGGTATAAATGGAAGAACAGGAATAAATAAAGGGATGTAAATAGTGTGCTGAAAAATATTTTAGCCTAGACAGGACTCGCAGCGATGGTTTTAAGTTGGAAAAATTTCAGGATTCAGGAAGGATATAGGAAAGTACTGGTTTGGTGGTAATAGAGTTGTGGATGAGTGGAACAAAACTCCAAGTACGTTTATAGAGGCCCAGAACGTTGTGTAGCTTTAAAAATAGGTTGGATAAATACATGAGGTGGGTGGGTGGGTGTGAGTTAGACCTGTTAGCTTGTGCTACCAGGTCGGTTGCCGTGTTCCTCCCTGTAAGTCAATGGACCTGACTGACTAGGTTGGGGTTTGCATGGCTTATGCCGGTATAGGAGACTTGGGACCTGCCTCGCATGGGCCAGTAGGCCTTCTGCAGTGTCTACGTTCTTATGTTTTATTGTTCTTATGTATCTCTGGCTTAGCAACCTGAGCTCTTCTTTCAGCTGATGTTAAAAGTTGCTCAAGTAACGAGAGGGCTTCTGGTTCGTTCAGATTCACAGAGAGCACACAAACAGGTATTTAACAAGAGCTAAGTACACGTCACCACTGTGACGTTGTAACTAAATGCCGGAGTACCAAGGATCTGTCCTCTCCATACCATCTACATTTTTACATACGACATTTCCAACCACCTGTTATACCCTCAACTCATCACACTAGCTATGCAGACGAAATTACACAAACTTTCACTCATGCCATATAGATACATCACACACAAAACACAAATTGAGAGTCGACGGATAGCCATCTGGGAACAAAAATGAGGAAGGGATCAAAACCAATGCAGCAAAATCCAGCATTACGTAATTTTAACAACAGGAAAAAAAAAAAAAACCGGTTTGATCCTCCATTACCTGTCGAGCTCAGAACAGCTGACACCCGCCACTTAAATCCCAATCACACAATCTGTCACTGTCCTTGGCGTTAATATCTTGCTGCCTTCTTGTTTACACGGACACATTCACTCGAGGCTGCAATAGCTAGTAAGGCCCTTGCGGGCATCTACAAGCTGAGACATGCCTCTCAAGCACCAAAAACTACACCTCCTCTACCATCCTTATACGTCCTCTGATAACTTATTCCTCTAGCTCTCTCTCTTGCAGCAAAAAACAACTTACTTAAACTGCAGTCGTTGTCCAGAACAAGGCGCTGCGCTGGGTGCTTGATGTCACATGGGAGAACTTCGCCACAAGCGAGTCTCTCCATGCCCAATTAGACATCCCTGTGCTGAATCTGTACTGGAAGACGCTCAGTGACAGACAGATAGACAAGCTTGAGACACGACATGACTACTGGACCTCTCTCCTTGACGAAGACATTCGCAGACCCACAAACCAACACAACCTTTTCTACCCCTTGCATGATCCTGCTCCTAACCCTATTTACAAATAACCTTGGATTCGCTGACAGGTACCTTCTATGACAGGTACTATTCTCTGACCCACGTTCGCCTTAGCTTTTGGGTTAAGACATGGCTCAGTTCTACACTCCTCTCTAGCGCTAAACGTCGCATGTTCCTTCCTCCCCGCTAACCCCACCGGAGTCCCAACAGAAGAGGCTGAATTTTTCCCACTATCGCCTTCGCTGCTGGGTTAAGCCCTGGCACTATTTCTACGACTAAGAACACTCCTCTCCAGCACTATTCTTCGTCTGTCCCGTCTTCCCCGCTCGTCCCATTTGGGATCTTACCTGAACTTACGTTCGTTCGTTCGTTCGTTCACCCCAGGTAGATCTGTTTGTGACTTGAAAAAGCCCACTGTGTGGGCGAAACGTTGTCAATAAAGGATCACATTAAACTGCATATGTGTTTATGTTTCCATTGTGTCGGTATTTTATACCATTTATTTTCATGTTCTTATGACTGTATGAATATCAAAATGGTATACAATACCGACAGGTTGGTAGGTAAGACACATAGGCAACAGTTAGGCAACACAGGGCCTCTTGGTACAGAAAACACCTTGGACAACCCTTTCAAGTGAGAACTGTTGGCTCTCAGTGGCTACATTCTCACTACTACTACTACTCTGCACCTCTCCATCCGACAGTATTTAAGTCTCCGCACTGTCGCTTGATCTTCAGATAGTTCCTGACTATGGAACTGAACTTCTCCAGGCCGAGGGACTGACAACCTCAAAATTCTACGACTTCAAGGGTGATGGACTGATTACATCGTCTTCACATCTCTACTGTTCCTGCCGACTTTCTGTATTTGACTGAAGAAGCCTACTGTGTAGGCGAAACGTTTCGGAATAAAGTTGCCTAACTGTTGCCTATGTGTCTTACCTACCTTCTTATGACTGTACTCCGAATGCGGCCTTCTTTGCCCTTCCCCAATCTTCATGACTTTGCACTTGGTAGGGTTGAACTCCAGGAGGCAATTGCTGGACCAGGCCTTCAGCATGTCCAGATCCCTTTGTAGTTCTGCCTGGTCCTCATCCGATTGAATTCTTCTCATCAACTTAACATCATCTGCAAACAGGGACACTTTGGAGTGTACAAAGGAGGATGACAAAGATGATCCCATGTATCAGAAATCTTCCCTATGAGGATAGACTGAGGGCCCTGAATCTGCACTCTCTCGAAAGGCGTAGAATTATGGGGGATATGATCGAGGTGTATAAATAGAAAACAGGAATAAATAAAGGGGATGTAAATAGTGTGCTGAAAATTTCCAGCCAAGACAGGACTCGCAGCAATGGTTTCAAGTTCGAAAAATTCAGATTAATAGAGTTGTGGATGAGTGGAACAAACTCCCTAGTACAGTTATTGAGGCTGAAACGTTGTGTAATTTTAAAAATAGGTTAGATAAATACATGAGTGGGTGTGGGTGGGTGTGAGTTGGACCTGACTAGCTTTGCTGCTGGGTCTGGTACAGTGCTCTATCCTTGAGTGGGGATGACCAGACTGGGTGGGTCATTGGGATAATCCAGGGGGGACATGGACCTGCTCCGCGTGGGTCAGTAGGCCTGTTGCAGTGTCCCTTCTTTCATAAGAACATAAGAACATAAGAAAGGAGGAACACTGCAGGAGGCCTGTTGGCCCATACTAGGCAGGTCCTTTACAATTCATCCCACTAACAAAACATTTGCCCAACCCAATTTTCAATGCCACCCAAGAAATAAGCTCTGATGTGAAAGTCCCACTCAAATCCAACCCCTCCCACTCATGTACTTATCCAACCTAAATTCGAAACTACCCAAAGTCCCAGCCTCAATAACCCAACTAGGTAGACTGTTCCACTCATCAACTACCCTATTTCCAAACCAATACTTTCCTATGTCCTTTCTAAATCTAAACTTATCTAATTTAAATCCATTACTGCGGGTTCTCTCTTGGAGAGATATCCTCAAGACCTTGTTAATATCCCCTTTATTAATACCTATCTTCCACTTATGGTTTAGAAAGACACGTAAGCAAACACTATAACATATTTATTAGAAAACGTTTCGGTCCTGGAACCTTGATCCAGGACCGAAACGTTTTCTAA
>NC_069415.1:60287936-60307084 GCF_026875155.1 Cherax quadricarinatus | reverse complement strand
ATTAAAATTTTGGGGGCTTTCCCCCGGCCCGGAGAAGTTCTTCCCTATTCAGGAATATCGAAGTTCAAGCGACGTGTGGAGACTTAAATACGTCGGAAGGAGAGGGGCCGGGGAGTAGTAGTATGAAGGCAACTGAGAGGTCTGTCCCTTCAGTCCAACCCCCTTTTCCCCTTGAAAACTTGTCCAAGGATTTTCGTACCAAGAGCCCTGTTTGCATGTCTGAAAGATGAACATCAAATGGTATCAAACCCACGGTTGTTAGGTAAGACACATATGCAACAGTTGACAACTTTATTCCGAAACGTTCGCCCCCACACATAGGCTTCTTCAGTCGAATACAGAAAGTAGGCAGGAACGTAGAGATGTGAAGACGATGTAATCAGTCCATCACTTCTCCATCACTTCTCCAGGCCGAGGGACTGACACACCCTCAAATTCACGACTTTTTAAAGGGTGATGGACTGATTTCATCGTCTTCACATCTCTACTGTTCCCGCCTACTTTCTGTATTCGACTGAAGAAGGGCCTACTGTGTAGGCGAAACGTTTCGGAATAAAGTTGTCTAATGTTGCATATGTTTTCTTACCTAACACCTGTCGGTATTGTATACCATTTTGATGTTCATCTTGTCAGACACTGCAACACACTGGCATCTTGGTACAGAAAATACCTTGGACAAGCTTTTCAAGTGAGAAGGGTTTGGATCTGAGAGGGACATGACCTCTCAGTTGCCTCTCACTACTACTACTACCCTGCACCTCTCCTTCCGACAGTATTTAAGTCTCCACACTGTCGCTTGATCTTCAGATAGTTCCTGACTATGGAACTGAACTTCTCCAGGCGAGGGACTGACACCCTCAAATTCTACGACTTTAAGGGTGATGGACTGATTACATCGTCTTCACATCTCTACTGTTCCTGCCTACTTTCTGTATTCGATGAAGAAGCCTACTGTGTAGGCGAAACGTTTCGGAATAAAGTGTCTAACTGTTGCATATGTGTCTTACCTAACAACCTGTCGGTATTGTATACCATTTTGATGTTCATCTTGTCAGACACTGCAACACATGGCATCTTGGTACAGAAAATACCTTGGACAAGCTTTTCAAGTGAGAAGGGTTGGATCTGAGAGGGACATGACCTCTCAGTTGCCTCTCACTACTACTACTACCCTGCACCTCTCCTTCCGACAGTATTTAAGTCTCCACACTGTCGCTTGATCTTCAGATAGTTCCTGACTATGGAACTGAACTTCTCCAGGCCGAGGGACTGACACCCTCAAATTCTACGACTTTAAGGGTGATGGACTGATTACATCGTCTTCACATCTCTACTGTTCCTGCCTACTTTCTGTATTCGACTGAAGAAGCTACTGTGTAGGCGAAACGTTTCGGAATAAAGTTGTCTAACTGTTGCATATGTGTCTTACCTAACAACCTGTCGGTATTGTATACCATTTTGATGTTCATCTTGTCAGACACTGCAACACATGGCATCTTGGTACAGAAAATACCTTGGACAAGCTTTTCAAGTGAGAAGGGTTGGATCTGAGAGGGACATGACCTCTCAGTTGCCTCTCACTACTACTACTAACCCTGCACCTCTCCTTCCGACAGTATTTAAGTCTCCACACTGTCGCTTGATCTTCAGATAGTTCCTGACTATGGAACTGAACTTCTCCAGGCCGAGGGACTGACACCCTCAAATTCTACGACTTTAAGGGTGATGGACTGATTACATCGTCTTCACATCTCTACTGTTCCTGCCTACTTTCTGTATTCGACTGAAGAAGCCTACTGTGTAGGCGAAACGTTTCGGAATAAAGTTGTCTAACTGTTGCATATGTGTCTTACCTAACAACCTGTCGGTATTGTATACCATTTTGATGTTCATCTTGTCAGACACTGCAACACATGGCATCTTGGTACAGAAAATACCTTGGACAAGCTTTTCAAGTGAGAAGGGTTGGATCTGAGAGGGACATGACCTCTCAGTTGCCTCTCACTACTACTACTACCCTGCACCTCTCCTTCCGACAGTATTTAAGTCTCCACACTGTCGCTTGATCTTCAGATAGTTCCTGACTATGGAACTGAACTTCTCCAGGCCGAGGGACTGACACCCTCAAATTCTACGACTTTAAGGGTGATGGACTGATTACATCGTCTTCACATCTCTACTGTTCCTGCCTACTTTCTGTATTCGACTGAAGAAGCCTACTGTGTAGGCGAAACGTTTCGGAATAAAGTTGTCTAACTGTTGCATATGTGTCTTACTAACAACCTGTCGGTTTTGTATACCATTTTGATGTTCATCTTGTCAGACACTGCAACACATGGCATCTTGGTACAGAAAATACCTTGGACAAGCTTTTCAAGTGAGAAGGGTTGGATCTGAGAGGGACATGACCTCTCAGTTGCCTCTCACTACTACTACTACCTGCACCTCTCCTTCCGACAGTATTTAAGTCTCCACACTGTCGCTTGATCTTCAGATAGTTCCTGACTATGGAACTGAACTTCTCCAGGCCGAGGGACTGACACCCTCAAATTCTACGACTTTAAGGGTGATGGACTGATTACATCGTCTTCACATCTCTACTGTTCTGCCTACTTTCTGTATTCGACTGAAGAAGCCTACTGTGTAGGCGAAACGTTTCGGAATAAAGTTGTCTAACTGTTGCATATGTGTCTTACCTAACAACCTGTCGGTATTGTATACCATTTTGATGTTCATCTTGTCAGACACTGCAACACATGGCATCTTGGTACAGAAAATACCTTGGACAAGCTTTTCAAGTGAGAAGGGTTGGATCTGAGAGGGACATGACCTCTCAGTTGCCTCTCACTACTACTACTACCCTGCACCTCTCCTTCCGACAGTATTTAAGTCTCCACACTGTCGCTTGATCTTCAGATAGTTCCTGACTATGGAACTGAACTTCTCCAGGCCGAGGACTGACACCCTCAAATTCTACGACTTTAAGGGTGATGGACTGATTACATCGTCTTCACATCTCTACTGTTCCTGCCTACTTTCTGTATTCGACTGAAGAAGCCTACTGTGTAGGCGAAACGTTTCGGAATAAAGTTGTCTAACTGTTGCATATGTGTCTTACCTAACAACCTGTCGGTATTGTATACCATTTTGATGTTCATCTTGTCAGACACTGCAACACATGGCATCTTGGTACAGAAAATACCTTGGACAAGCTTTTCAAGTGAGAAGGGTTGGATCTGAGAGGGACATGACCTCTCAGTTGCCTCTCACTACTACTATACCTGCACCTCTCCTTCCGACAGTATTTAAGTCTCCACACTGTCGCTTGATCTTCAGATAGTTCCTGACTATGGAACTGAACTTCTCCAGGCCGAGGGACTGACACCCTCAAATTCTACGACTTTAAGGGTGATGGACTGATTACATCGTCTTCACATCTCTACTGTTCCTGCCTACTTTCTGTATTCGACTGAAGAAGCCTACTGTGTAGGCGAAACGTTTCGGAATAAAGTTGTCTAACTGTTGCATATGTGTCTTACCTAACAACCTGTCGGTATTGTATACCATTTTGATGTTCATCTTGTCAGACACTGCAACACATGGCATCTTGGTACAGAAAATTACCTTGGACAAGCTTTTCAAGTGAGAAGGGTTGGATCTGAGAGGGACATGACCTCTCAGTGGCCTCTCACTACTACTACTACTCTGCACCTCTCCTTCCGACAGTATTTAGTCTCCACACTGTCGCTTGATCTTCAGATAGTTCCTGACTATGGAACTGAACTTCTCCAGGCCGAGGGACTGACACCCTCAAATTCTACGACTTTAAGGGTGATGGACTGATTACATCGTCTTCACATCTCTACTGTTCCTGCCTACTTTCTGTATTCGACTGAAGAAGCCTACTGTGTAGGCGAAACGTTTCGGAATAAAGTTGTCTAACTGTTGCATATGTGTCTTACCTAACAACCTGTCGGTATTGTATACCATTTTGATGTTCATCTTGTCAGACACTGCAACACATGGCATCTTGTGTAGCAGAAAATACCTTGGACAAGCTTTTCAAGTGAGAAGGGTTGGATCTGAGAGGGACATGACCTCTCAGTTGCCTCTCACTACTACTACTACTACTACCCTGCACCTCTCCTTCCGACAGTATTTAAGTCTCCACACTGTCGCTTGATCTTCAGATAGTTCCTGACTATGGAACTGAACTTCTCCAGGCCGAGGGACTGGACACCCTCAAATTCTACGACTTTAAGGGTGATGGACTGATTACATCGTCTTCACATCTCTACTGTTCCTGCCTACTTTCTGTATTCGACTGAAGAAGCCTACTGTGTAGGCGAAACGTTTCGGAATAAAGTTGTCTAACTGTTGCATATGTGTCTTACCTAACAACCTGTCGGTATTGTATACCATTTTGATGTTCATCTTGTCAGACACTGCAACACATGGCATCTTGGTACAGAAAATACCTTGGACAAGCTTTTCAAGTGAGAAGGGTTGGATCTGAGAGGGACATGACCTCTCAGTTGCCTCTCACTACTACTACTACCCTGCACCTCTCCTTCCGACAGTATTTAAGTCTCCACACTGTCGCTTGATCTTCAGATAGTTCCTGACTATGGAACTGAACTTCCCAGGCCGAGGGACTGACACCCTCAAATTCTACGACTTTAAGGGTGATGGACTGATTACATCGTCTTCACATCTCTACTGTTCCTGCCTACTTTCTGTATTCGACTGAAGAAGCCTACTGTTGTAGGCGAAACGTTTCGGAATAAAGTTGTCTAACTGTTGCATATGTGTCTTACCTAACAACCTGTCGGTATTGTATACCATTTGATGTTCATCTTGTCAGACACTGCAACACATGGCATCTTGGTACAGAAAATACCTTGGACAAGCTTTTCAAGTGAGAAGGGTTGGATCTGAGAGGGACATGACCTCTCAGTTGCCTCTCATCTACTACTACTACCCTGCACCTCTCCTTCCGACAGTATTTAAGTCTCCACACTGTCGCTTGATCTTCAGATAGTTCCTGACTATGGAACTGAACTTCTCCAGGCCGAGGGACTGACACCCTCAAATTCTACGACTTTAAGGGTGATGGACTGATTACATCGTCTTCACATCTCTACTGTTCCTGCCTACTTTCTGTATTCGACTGAAGAAGCCTACTGTGTAGGCGAAACGTTTCGGAATAAAGTTGTCTAACTGTTGCATATGTGTCTTACCTAACAACCTGTCGGTATTGTATACCATTTTGATGTTCATCTTGTCAGACACTGCAACACATGGCATCTTGGTACAGAAAATACCTTGGACAAGCTTTCTCAAGTGAGAAGGAGTTGGAATCTGATAGGGGGACATGACCTCTCAGTTGCCCTCACGCAACTCCTACTACTTCCCTACTACTGGACTACTACTACCCTGCACCTCTCCTTCCGACAGTATTTAAGGTCTCCACACTGGTCGCTTTGATCTCATATAGTTCCGACTATGGAACTGAACTTCTCCGGCGAGGGACTGGACACCTCACATTCTAACGACTTCATAGGGTGATGGAACAGATTACATCGTCTTCACAACTCTACTGTTCCTGCCTACTTTCTGTATTCGACTAAGACGCCTACTGTGTAGGCGAAACGTTTTCGAATAAGGAGTCTAACTGTTATGGCATATGTGTCGTTACCTAACAACCTGTCGGTAATGTATAGCCAATTATGATGTCATCTTGTCAGACACTGCAACACGTGGCATCTTGGATAGTCAGAAAACAACCTGGACATCTTTTTCAATGTGAGAAGGGTTGGATCTGAGAGGGACATGACGCTCTCAGTTAGCCTCTCACTACTACAACTACTACACTACACTACCCCTGCACTTCTCCTTCGCGACAGTATTTAAGTCTCCACACTGTCGCTTGAAATCTTCAATAGTTCCTTGACTATGGAACTGAACTCTCCAGGCCGAGGGACTGACAACCTCAACTTCTACACTTTAAGGGGTGATGGACTTGTTTAACAATCGTCATCACATCGTCTACTGTTCCTGCCCTACTTTCTGTATTCGACTGAAGAAGCCTACGTGTAGGCGAAACGTTTTCGTATTAAAGGGTCCCTAACTGATATTGTGTCTTAACTACCGTCCTTTTACTTTACTTATTGGCGGTAATTCTCCACTTTATTACGAACGTCATACTGGATACTCGTAGAAAGCAACCATCTCCTGGGTCGTCCAGCCACAGGCTATAATACCTACAATACTTTCCTAGTGCAAATTTCGACTTCCGTCGAAAAATGTGAGCAGTCCCACACTGACACGGACAAAACCTCCTGAAGCTCCAAATAAGCTCAGCGAACTTGACAACTGTCAAGATTTAATATGCACGAAGAAGTATTGTAGTTTCAAAAGCCTCGTGGCTGGACGCCCAGAGAAGTGTGTGGTTACAGGAAGTCACCAGCATGACGGATGACAACACTGTCCACAGCACGTCATGCGGGACAATCCTGAGAGATCCCACACTGACTCGGAGCAAACAGCCACTAAGCACCAAAATAAGGCCTCAGCGACTTGACACTGTCAAGATTTTAATATGCACGAAAAAGTAGTGTTGTTTTTAAAAGCCCGTGGCTGGACTACCCAGGAGAAGGTGTGTGTACAGGAGTCCCCAGCAGGACGGAACGACAACACTGTCCACCACGTCATGCGGGGACAAGCCCAAAGTGCTTGAAAAAGGAATTTTTTTTATAAGCTGTTACTTCTTATGGACCTCCTGGGCTGTCCAGCAGTGAGGACGAGTGCGTCTCGGCGACCATAAGTGTACTGTGCTTCAGTAAACCGACAATCGAGGAGAAGGAACACCGTTTGCTGAAGATATGAAAAATGAGCGAAAAATCAATCGAAGGAGGAAAAAATGTCTCATTCTTTGAAGAGGCCACCGGAATTCACATTCCATGAAAGGGTCCTTGATCCAACAACGTGGCCTTCCTTCCGTGCTCGACACCTTCGTTGCATTGCGTAATGCCGAGGTCGCCCATTAATCCCAAGTCCGAAAGTCCTCCTAACGGAAAATGTGTAATTTTCGAACTCCGAACTTTCATCACACGACAACCCAAAAAAGTTTCACCCACATCTGGATCCATGTCAGCATAGTCCATGTTATTTTCTTACAAAACTTCAGCTCCGCCTATAGCCTTTGCTTATCGTCAGGATAAAGTTTTTTTCCTCCCCCAGTTAAACTGATAGGGGCACCAAACCCCGCCAGAGTTAAACGCCAGTAAACCTTTAGTGCAATCCAACGAAAGAATATTGATATTACCAAAAGATACCAGTGCCCTCTTCAGTTTCCACCGACGAAGTATGGCCATTGGCCCCCTCCTTGTTCCACATCGAATAAATTGCCTAAAGTTGTTGCCTATGTGTCTTATATACAACCTGTCGGTATTGTATATACCACTTGATAATTCACTCATCTGTCAACAGAGACTTTGTCATAGTACTAATGTCTTTGATTAAGTCTTCTTTGTCCTGGTGTCATAGCAGTCAGTGAAGAATGAATCTACGTGTTTTTGCGATCACTGTACAATTCGGCGGCACGGTGCCACAGGAGTCAAATACATAGCGAAGCCTGCATTGTGAGGTTTTTGTATCTGGTCGTAGGTTGAGGTGAACGTTTCATAGGAAATTCGGTCAAGAAGGAGTTTGAAGCCTGAGTTTGGTTTAAAACTTTGAGCTGAGGTGCGCCATGATCTGGTACAATAAATTCATAAGAACAAAAGGAAGGAGAACACGTGCAGCTGCCTGTTGTCCCATCAAGGCGGTCGATTCACGTGTGGTAAAAGACACTTATGCACAGTTCAGCAGGAGCATATATTAAAGTACACGTTTCGCCGCGAGTGGCTTCTTCCTGTCGCAATACAGAAAACCTAAGAAAACGCATATATATAGTGGCAGAGGTCAGGTGAAGTGACGCGTGGATAGAGGGGGTGAGGCTAGTAATTTTTGAGAATTAAATAATTTGAGATATTGAGATTATAATTTTGAAATACTGTAACAACCGGATTTTTGCTTTAAAGTGTTTACTGATAGTGTATTCGTGGCAGCTTTTCAATGCATTTTCTCCTCTTAAGTCATATTCCTTTAATCACTAGTTTAAGCTTCATTAATTTCATGAGGTGTCCCAACATCGTCTTTTTCCTTTACAATTCATTACCCACTAACATACCAGTTGTAGTTGTCGTAGTATTGAAGGCTGATGTACATGGTCCTCAGAATCAATATTCCATGAGTAGCAGTGTCTGACAAGTTTGTATCAAGAATTGGTATACAATACCGTCAAGATGAAATTAAGGACACATGTGCAACATTCTGAGTATCTGTTATTGTAGACGTTTCGCCATCCAGTGGCTTTAGATTCAATACGAAGTTCCATTACTAACTTGAAGATAGTAGAAATAATAGTACAGAAGATGAGGTAATCAGTCCTCGACAAGGAGTAGTTGCGAAGACCACCGGTAGTCGTGGAGATTCTGAAGGCAGAAGCACGGCGCCCTTAGCGCTTTTATAACTATGTAACTAATGTCCTGGAATTTGTATTGATAAAGCACTGGTATGTCAAACGTTTTAGAATGCGTAGGAAAATATCTTCCGTTCCCCAGTGGGGTGTAGAAGGCATAGTACCGTGGGTTAGCTTTAAGAAGATACATAAGAACATGTAAGAAAGGGATGAACAACTGCAGGGCAGGCCCTGTTGGCCCATACTATGCAGGTCCTTTACAATTCATCCCAACTAACAAACATTTGACCAACCCAATTTTCAATGCTACCCATAGACATAAGTCTCTGATCGTGGGAGGGGCTGGGTTTGATTGGTTGTCATGGGATACGGAGTTATTTCAATGAGTAAGAGCTTTAGCTATGACTTTGGTAGTTTCCAACAAATTTAGTGGTGAGGGATTAGATTTGAGTCGGACTGTGCACAGAGTCAGAGCTTGTTCCTTGGGTGGCATTGAAAATTTGGGTTGGTTAAATGTTGTTAGTGGGATGCAATTTAGGTGGGTTAAAGGAACCTGCGCATAATGTGCCAACAGGCCTGCTGCAGTGTTCCTCCTTTCTTATGTTCTTATGGTGTCTTATGGTCGTTTTCATAAGGACCTGCCTCGTATGGCAGTAGGCCATTTGCAGTGTTTCATGACATACTTATTTTCTTAAAGAATACCCAGATAGTTACACCGTAAGAACATATGAAAAGGAAGAACACTGAAGCAGGCCTGTTTGACCATATTAGGCAGTCCTTTACAATTCATCCCTAACAAAACATTTGCCCTACCCAATTTTTTCAATTCTAACCCAAGAATAAGCTCTGGATGTGCAAGTCCGACTCAAATCTAACCCCTCCCCGCTAAATGTTGGAAACTACCGCAAGACCTAGCCTCAATAACCCAACTAGGTAGACTGTCCACTCATCAACTACCCTATTTCCAAAAAACCAATTCTTTTAAGACCATAAGCATGGACTAACACTGCAGAAGGTCTACTGGCTGCTACTCATACAATACAGGTCCTTATTAAAACAACCATCTGCCAAATGCTGAACCCAAAAATAACTTCGATCCCAATCCAATTACTCAAATCAAACCCAGCACCACCCACTGCATATTTTGTCCGACAATCTCTTCTTAAAGCTACCCAAGTCCTAGCACTCTATCTCCCCACACATCCTCAACTCTTGTTAGAAAACCAGTACTTACGCTATGTCCTTTCAAAATCTAAATTTATCCAACTTAATATATATTTATTTCCTGGTTCTTACATGGTTCGACACCCTCAATACCTTATTAATATCTCATTTGTTATATGCCCCGTCATCCACTTATACCACCTCAATGAAAATGTCCTCCTCATTCTACATCTCTCTAGAGATGAAGATTGTGAAGGCTTTCGGTTTGATTATAAACCTGTAATAAATTACCGACAAGTGTGGTTTAGAAAGACACCGAAACGTTTTCTAATAAGAAAATAATAACATTAGAAAGAGGAAACACTGCAGCAGGCCCTGTTGGCCCCATTAATAGGCAAGGTCCGTTTACAATTCATATCCCACCAACAACATTTGAACCCGAACCCAAATTTCAATGCCACCGCAAGAACTAAGGCTCTGATGTGCAAAGTCCCTCCCCAAATCCCAGACCCTTCCCACTCATGTATTTTATCCAACCGAAAATTTGAAAGTACACAAAGACCCTAGCCTCAATAACCCAACTAGGTAGACTGTTCACTCATCAACTACCCTATTTCCAACCAATAACTTTCGTCTATGTCCTTTCTAAATCTATACATTAACTAATTTAAATCATTACTGCGGGGTTTCTCTCTTGAGAGAGATTTCCTCAAGACCCTTGTTTAATATCCCCTTATTAATACCTATCTTCACTTATACACTTCGATCAGGTCTCCCTCATTCTTCTCGTCTAACAAGTGAATGTAAATACGAGTCTTCCATCTTTCGTTCATAAGGAATATATCTAATGCTATGTATTAGTGTAGGTCTGTCCTACGCTTGAATGTTTTCTAACGAATTTATGTCTCATTCTGTAATATGGAGGACCAAATTGAGTCTGCAATACTCTAGTGGAGGCCTTACTAATGATGTATAATAGACTGGCATAATACCTCTGGGACTTCTGTAGCTTACACTTTCTTGATGATAAATTCCCAGTAATCTATTTGCCGTTATTACTACGCTTTAGGCAATTGCTGTCTGGTTTAAGTTGCTGCTTACCTAACCCTTAAGTCCTTTTCGCAATCTGTTTGGCAGAATGTTCTTACATATTAACTATAAGGTGCGAAGGGTTATAAAAGACACTTCACCGAGCTTCAGAACCGTGCATTTATCCACATTAACTGCATGCTGGCCACTGTATTCATGACCAAGAAGTAAAGGTTGTCTAAATCCTCCTGAATTCCCTAACATCTTCGTTGAATCAATTATCCTACCTATCTAGCACGTGTCCATCGGGCGAATTTCTGCTCATATCACTAGGCAATTTATCCTTCATCAAGATCATTGATATATATTATAAACAACAACGGGCCCTAATGACTGATCCCTGCGGAACGCCACTTTGTTACTGATGGCCCTCCCTCGGAATTAACCCCATTTATGGACACTCTCTGCTTCGTCCTGTCGGTGAGCCATACTCGATCCACGAGAGCAACACCTCCCCCCAATGCGCATGAGCTGCTAAACTTTCTTCAACAGTCTTTGGTGCGGAACTGCTATCAAATGTCCTTACTAAAATCTAAGTTAGAACAATATCAAATTCTTTTATCGTGGTCAACAGCCTCAAAAAGCTTTACTGAAAAAAGTTACTAATTAGTTTAGACAAGACGGCCTCTTGGTCTACTTATCCAACGCTAAATTTGAAACTAACCCAAAGTCATAGCCTCAATAACCCAACTATATAAAAGCGTCTAGGCGCCTTGCTTCAGCTTCAGAAATCTCCTCGTACTACGATTGCACTTCGCAACTACTCCTAGGGTCGTTAGTAAGACACCTATGCAACAGTTAGTGTAATCTTTAATATGAAACGATACGCCTACACAGTTAGGCTTCTTCAGTCAAGTACAGAAAGTTTGATAGAAGTCAGAAGATACTTGAAGGACGCTTTCAGTCCATCTACCCTTAAAGTTTTGAGGTGGTCAGTCCCTCAGTCTGGAGAAGAGCAATGTTCCATAGTGTGAAACAATATGTAGAATAAGTGAAGGATGGAGCTTTTATATAGCGCCAAGAGGTGAGACGTAGGCCAACTAGGAGAGGTACGAACACAGATGTTGCCAGGTCAGGTCCCTCTCGAAATCAAGCAAATGCCCCTTGCCTCCTCACTAGTGGAGATTTTTCGAAGTTGATTGCAGGTCTGTACCAAGATACCCTTTGTTGCAGCTCGGTCTGACGAGATAGAACATTCAAATGGAATAAAATACGACAAAACTTTAAGGGTGATGGACTGATTACATCGTCTTCAAGTAGCTTCTGCTTCAATCACTTTTTCAGTACTTGACTGAAGAACCTACAGTGTAGGCGAGAACGTTTTCATAATAAGAGATACCTAACTGTTGCATATTGTGTGCCTTACCTAACACCTGTCGGTAATTTATAACATTTTTAATGTTCAATCCCTAGGTCGTAGAGGGACGTGAATACCTCATCTTCTGTACATAGTTCTACTATCTTCAGTTTGGTAATGGAACTTGTGTAGGTTAAGAACAAAGCAACAGTTAGGTATCTTTATTTCGAAATCATTTCGCCTACACAACAGTAGGCTTGCTTCAGTCGAGTACAGAAAAGTTGATAGAAGCCGAAAGATACTTGAAGAACGATGTAATCATACCATCACCCTAAAGTTTTGAGGTGTCAGTCCCCACTCAGTCTGAGACGAGCATTGTCCTTGTCTGAAACACTATTGTATCAGAAAGCCTACTGTGTAGGACGAAACGTTTCGAATAAGATACCTAACTGTTGCAATATGTGTCTACCTAACAATCTGTCGGTATTTTATACCATTTTTAATGTTCAATGGAACTTGTAATTATAAAGCCACTGGATTGCGAAACTTCTACAATAAAGATACTCAGATTTGCACATAAGACCATATGAACATAGAGGAATTTAGGAACACTGCTGAAGCCTACTGGCACAAACGAGGCAGGTCCTATCAAAACGCCATCTACCTAAAAGCTACTCAAGAAACAACTTCCCCGCGCGGACCCACCCAACACCAATCAAAACCCATCCCCATCCCCTCAAATATTTGTCCAGTTCGTCCTTCTAAAAGCAACCCATGGTACCTAGCCCTCTATCACCGCCACAGGGAAGACTGTTCCACGCAACTACAACCTTCTGTTAGAAAACCAGTTACTTATCCTTATGTCCTTCTAAATCTAAATTTATCCACTTAAATCCATTTATTCCTGGTTCTTACTGGTTTCGACACCCTCAGTAACTTTATTAATGATCTCCGCTAGTTTATGCCACGCATCCACTTATAGCACTTCAATATATCTCCCCTTCATTCTACGCCTCTCCAGATGAGTGGAAGATCTTTAAGGCTTTAAGTCAATCTTCATACGGGAGGTTCCTTACACAGTAAATCATTTTAGTCATGTCTTCTCTGTATGTTTCTCTAATGTGTCTATGTCCCATCCTGTTAATGGACCAAAACTGAGCAGCATAATCCTAAATGAGGCCTAACTAGTGAGGTATAGAGCTGTAAAATAACTTTTGGACTTCTGTTACTTATACTACTTGAGATAAATCCCAAGTATCAGTTGGGCCTTAGTTGCGCACACTTGAGCGGCACTGCTGTCCTTGGCTTTAGATTCTTCTGCTACCATGACTTCCCAATCTTTTTCACATTCTGTATGACCGAAGCTCTACTTCACCTAGAATTAAAGCTTCGAGGGTTATTTTCATTACCAATGGCAAGTACTTACACTTATCTCACATTAAACTTCATCATGCCCATTTCTCAGACCAAGGACGATTTATTGGTTCAAATCGTCTGGATTCATTGATATCCTCCTCAGGAGTGAATTATACGGCTATCTTTTGTATCATCAGCAAACTTACTCATGTCACTTAGTAAGCCCTTGCATCAAGGTCATTAATGTACATTATGACAAGAGAGGTCTAAAACAGATCCTTGTGGAACGCCACTAGTGACTAATCCCCGATTCGAGCTTTCACTTACTCCATAATGGAAACTCTCTGGCTTTTCTATTGGTAAGCCATGCCTCAATCCATGCTAGACACTTTACCTCCTATACCATGAGCTGCCACTTTTCTTAAGGAGGATCCTCATGTGAAGGGTACTCTGTCGAGAGGCTATACTAAAATCCAAATAAACAATATCCATATTTCCTTTATCACTGTCAACATCCTCAAATGTTTCCTATATAAGGAACTCAGCAAGTTTGTCAGGCAGGAACGACCTCTCGTGAATCCATGCTGAGATCATGTATCCAGTTATCTCTTCAATGGTGAACTTCTGATAATTTCTGCTATAATTGATTCTATAACCTTTGCCCACGAAGATGTCAGGCATAATTGGGACGTTAATTTGAAAGGAGTGACTGATCGCCCTGATTTGGAATATAGGAACCACAATTACCATCTTCCACTTCTCGGCAGCAAACACTGGTAAGGCTGGACGCATTGAATACACATCGTTAATGGCTGACAAAGCTCCATCTTGCATTCCATAAAGTACCTTGAAAACAACTCCTTCGGGTCCCGGGGACTTAATTTGTTTCAGTTTTTTGACTATCTGTTTAATAACCCTGTCCCTCGTGACAGTAATATAAGTTACCTTAAAATTCCATCAGTAACAAAATAATTGTTAATTACTGGAATCTCATTTAACATCTTCCTGTGTAAACACTGACAAAAAATAGTCATTAAATAAAGAGCACAATTCCCAGTTTCCATTATCCTCAGCTGTCCCTTCCCAAGATTTCAGGAGGTCCTACTTTTATCCTTCACCTTCGTCCAATACACTTGAAAAGAACCCCTTTGGATAGTCATTGATTCAATTAGCGACTCTAATTTCATAGTCACGTTTAGCCTTTCTAATCGCCTAATTTACTTCTCTTTTTAGCTGAACTATTGGTCATTAAGGTTAACCTCTCCTCTTCTGATGCCCTAAAAATTCCCCTTTCTCCCCTAATAGAATGCTTAACCTCCGGCTTTACCCATTTGGGGATCGTTAATATTAGACCTAATTTCTCCTCTGGGGAATGTATATACTCGGGGCACTTGTACCAATATTAAGAAAAACAATCATAAAAGCAGATCCCTTCATATTCATAAGTATGATAGCGTCCAATAAAATCCTTAGGCTAGATAACCCGCCATCAAGATTAGACAGATGATCCCTAAGGTTCCATTTAAAATCGGCAAAGAAACTCGGGGATTTTTACTGTATTATTATTAATCTGCATTCCCAATTTAATGCTAAAGGAGATGGCTTTGTTTGATCACTTATGCGCCAAGCTCTTCAAGTAAATCTACCAGATTATCCACTAGAGTTTTCCTTATTTTGACAAGACTATGTTCTAAGCAAATTATTACCCCAGGTAGGTTCAGTTACACTCTGTTTCAGAAAACAGTCCCTGAACTGATTCCATGAAGTCCCTGTCTCTAATTTTCCTGTCAAAGAAATACCAGTCCAATATTGGCTAAAGTTAAAATCCCCTACTATGATCAATGTTACAGTGTCCATAAGCCCTAACTATTTCATCCCAAAGAAGTCTCCCTCTATCGAGTCCAAGCCTGGAGGGTCGTATATAACATCCAGAATTAGTTTTTCTTTGACCCTCACGAACTCTACCCAAACAGACTCTGATTTACTGCTGCCATCTAGTATTTATACCTAGTTTTTATGCAGACAAATAAATATTTTCTCGAACATACAAGCACTCCTCCCCCCTTTCCATTACATCTATCCACATTGAATAACTTAAATCCCTGAATATTAAACAACTCAGCAGTCATATTCCCGAACGTTTAAATCATACCAACGTTTCAGTTAAATGCAATGATATCAAAGTTCCCAGCACATGCTACCAAACGTAGTTCATTAATTTTATTTCTTGCACTTCGACTGTTAGCATAAAATACCATCATAAGATTTTTCTTCCTGCACATTTTTCCTATTCTTCTTTGATTTTAACAGGGCAATTTCTGAATTATTCATTACACAGAGTTCTCCATGACAGTTACTATTAAGATTCTTAATATCAGAGCATAAGTCAATATATCCATACTCATTATTAATCATTTCTAAACCCATTACCTCTAACTAATCCTAGTTTAAAGTCCTAACAACCCCCTCAACTGAGTTAGCAAGAAAACCCACACCTGCCCGGATAAGTGAACCCCATCCCTGGCATACATGTCATTTCGGCCATAGAAGTTGTCCCAGTTGTCAAGAATGGTACTGCATTACCCTTACAGTGTTTATCCACCCAAACAATTAATACCAATTGCTCTGGACAACCATTCATTCCCAAAACACCTCTTCTTGGCAAAATGCCACATATAACAGGGCGCCCCCCCTTCTTCTAATCATGTCTATAGCTGTCCTGAACTTTCTAACTAAATCCTCACTTCAACGCTTGCCTACATCATTGCCTCCAGCACTGAGGCAAATAATAGGATTGATCCCATTACCGTTCATGATGTTGTCAAGCCGGCTAACAATGTCCTCCATCCCAGCCCCAGGAAAGCATACCCTTTGTCTCCTACTCCTGTCCTTCAAGCAGAATGCCCTATCCATGTATCTAACCTGGCTATCCCCAACAACAACAATATTCTTACCTTCCTTGTCGTTCGTCGTGACGTCCCAGTAGTAGACTCACATTCGTCGGGTAGCACCGAGAATGCGTTGGAGGTTTTTCCCCGGGAGTTTTCCACAGCAGTCCTTTCTTCTTTCATCGTTTCTGGCTTTCCATTCGTCCCTTCTTGATCGTCAAAATTCGTTTGTCCCCTGCTGTCCAGCCACAGACCACGATCCCTTCTTGACCTGAGGACTCGAACAGGAGGACTACTACGAATCCTCTTGTTTTTCCTCGGGCAATCGCCGTATCTCCATCTTCGCTGCCTTCAATTCTTCGTTAAGTTGCTGGTAAAGTTGCTCGATGGAGGGCATCTTGGTTCAGTCCACGGGAGCAAACAAGACACTTCTTCACAGAGTTAAGTACAGGTCAGCACTCAAAGTACAGGTCACCACTCAAGAGCACACGAACAGGTCTTCACAGAGCTAAGTACACGTCACCACTGTGACGTGTACTTAATTTCATCTTGACGGTATTGTATACCATTCTTGTACAACTTGTCAGACACTGCAACATCATGGAATCTTGATTCTGAGGACATGTACATAGCCTTCACGACTACGACAACTACAACTGGTATGTTAGTGGGATGAATTGTAAAGGACGATGTTGGACACCTCATGAAATTCAATGAAGCTAAACTAGTGATTAAAGAATATGACTTAAGACGGAGAAAATGCATTGAAGCTGCACTAATCACTATCAGTAACACTATAAAGCAAAAATCCGGTAGTTACAGTATTTCAAAATTACTAATCAAGAGGACATTACCCATCCTGGGAACTGCTGTTACATGATATCAGCAGGTCCCTCTCTAGCCTCACCTCCTTAGATCTACTACTACTACTACTACCCCCTCTATCCACGCGTCACTTCACCTGACTCCTGCCACTATATATATGCGTTTTCTTAGGTTTCTCTGTATTTGGACAGAAGAAGCCACTCGCGGCGAAACGTTTCCTTTAATAAATGTCCTGAACTGTGCATAAGTGTCTTTTCCCACACGTAAAGGACCTGCCTAGTATGGGACAACAGGCCAGCTGCAGTGTTCCTCCTTTCTTTTGTTCTTATGAAATTTATTGTACCAGATCACTGGCGCACCTCAGCTCAAAGTCTTTAAAACCAACTCAGGCTTCAAACTCCTTCTTGACAGACATTCCTATGAAACGTACACCTCAACCGAGACCAGATAAAAACTTCTCAATGCAGGCTTCGCTATTATTTGGACTCCTGAGCACCGTGCCAAATGTACAGTGATCGCAAAACACGTAGATTATTCTCTCCTGACTGCCTATGACACAGACAAAGAAGACTTAATCAAAGACATTAGTACTAAGAACAAAGTCTCTGTTGATGATGAGTGATTATCAAATGGTATACAATACCGATAGGTTGGTATATAAGACACATAGGCAACATTTAGGCAACTTTATTCCGATGGTGGAACAAGAGGGTCCCTGGCATACTTCGTCGGTGGAACTGAAGAGGCACTGGTATCTTTTGAAATATCAATATCTTTCGTGGATTGCACTAAAGGTTTACTGGCAGTTTAACTGGCGGGGTTTTGGTGCCCCCTCTCAGTTTAACTGGGGGAAAAAAAAACTTTATCTGAACGATAAGCAAAGGCTATAGGCGGAGCTGAAGTTTTGTAAGCAAATAATGGACTATGCTGAATGGATCCAGATGTGGGTGAAACTTTTTTGGGTGTCGTGTGAAAGTTGAGTCGAAATTACACAATTTACGGAAGGAGGAACTTCGGATTTGGAATTAATGGGCGAACTCGGCATTAGCAATGCAAGAGTGGTCGAGCACGGAAGGGAAGGCACCGTTGTTGAAAGTGACCCTTTCATGGGTGACTTCCTTGTGGCCTCTTCAAAGAAAGACATTTTTCCTCCTTCGAATGATATTTCGTCATTTTTCATATCTTCAGTAAACGGTGTATCCCTTCTCCTCGATTGAGGTTTACTGGAAGCACAGACACTATGGTCGCCGAGACGCACTCGTCCTTCACCGCTGGAAGCCAAGATGGTTCCAAAGAAGTAACAGCTAAAATTTCCTTCAAGCTTGTCCCCGCATGACGTGCGTGGACAGTGTTGTCTTCCGTCATGCTGGAGACTCCTGTACACACCTTCTCCTGGGTCGTCCAGCCACGGGCTTTTAAAAACCTACAATACTTTCTTCGTGCATATTAAAATCTTGACAGTTGTCAAGTCGCTGAGGCTTATTTGGAGCTTCAGGAGGCTTTTGCTCCGAGTCAGTGTGGGACTGCTCAGATTTTTCGACGGAAGTCGAAATATGCACGAAGAAAGTATTGTAGGTTTTTATAGCCTGTGGCTGGACGACCCAGGAGATGGTGCTTTCACGAGTCTCCAGTATGACCGTGTAATAAAGTGACATTTATTGTGGCAACGTTTCGCTCTCCAGGAGCTTTATCAAGCCATTACAAACAATACATAACGAACGAACGAAAGTTCAGGTAAGATCCCAAATGGGATGAGCGGGGAAGACGGGACAGACGAAGAATAGTGCTGGAGAGGAGTGTTCTTAGTCGTAGAAATAGAGCCAGGGCTTAACCCAGCAGCAAAGGCGATCGTGGGACAGATATTGAAAAGAGAAATTCCGGTTCTTCTGTTGGGACTCCGGTGGGGTGAGCTGGGAGTAAGGGACTTGCGACGTTTAGAGCTAGAGAGGAGTGCAGAACTGAGTCATGTCTTAACCCAAAAAAGCTAAGGCGAACGTGGTCAGAG
>NC_069415.1:60263473-60287436 GCF_026875155.1 Cherax quadricarinatus | reverse complement strand
AGGTTGGGTGCTTTGGGCCTTAAGCCTGTAGGAGATTTTGACCTCCCTGCATGGGCCAGTGGGCCTTCTGCGGTTTCCTTCGTTCATGTTTTATGTCTTAAATGCAATGGGGAAATACACAAAAAATGATGATCAATAAAAAATGTTAAAATGGACTCAATAAATATTGTGAAAAATTTAAAAGAAAAACTGGGAAACAATTCACTAAAAAGGAAATAAAATGGCACACAAAGAATAAAATATCATGCACAGAACATAGCATAAGAAACTACACTGAAAAAACTGTATTGCAAATAACAATTGCTAATCAAAAGTACTGCACACACTACATAAAATTTCTGAAAGAAAAATTTTAATAGCAACACAATGCTTGCACAAGAATTATTGCAAAATGAGTCAATGTGCAATAATAATAAAAAAAAAATACACACACAAGAAAATGCAGTTTACAAGAAAAGAAAATATATCAAGGAATGAACTGAGTGAACACTTTAACTCTTAATTGCAGCTTAAGCAACACTTACTGAACAAGCAAAAGAACAATTTACTTTAAAAGAAGAACTTAAAAATTGCACTAAGAGTGAACTTGTTCAATGAAACATGAAAAATAATAGATGCAAAAACACAGAACAAAAGGTTTGAACACTTACAGTGATGCAGAACACAACACATCAACATAAACACAATACTAGAATTTTCTTGCAATGAAACTTGAGGTGTGAAAAATTTGATAATAAATGTCTTGCTTGAACAAAACAATGGCACTATTGTCTGTGGAAATAAGACAAATTAGACACTGGCTAGATGAAAAGAATTAACACAAAAATGTTCAACACACAGAGAGAACAAAACAAGAATACACAAATGCTGGGATAAAAAATATAACAGACAACACTGAGTTGTGATGCAGAATACAAGGTAATAAATTACTGAATTACTTCACTGCGATACTGTGAACACAAGGTAATTGCTCATATGTTGCACACAACATGAAAAAAAAAACCACTAAGGTTTCTTCAAGTATATAAAAAAAGAAGCACAACACAACAAAATGAAATTATGCTGAAAATTAAAAACTGAATTAAGAAGATAAAAAAAATATTGCAAACAGTATATAATAAACACTGAGTCTAATCAAGAGTTACTGAATGTCACTAAAAAAAAAATCACTGGAAACACAAAAAGAAATGTCTCAACACTCGCAAATGTCTCTATGAAAAATATAATCACTGTAACGACTTGGTGAAGAATTAGGTAGATGGTGGAAGGTTGGAGGATGGAGGCTATCGTCTCGTGGCTGGCTACTGTCCACAAGTGATCATAGAATTTGCGTTACATCAACGATTGACTCACACAGGAGGCTTTCAACGGTGGCACCACTGATGAAGACACACTCTAGCTCTTTACCCCCTATGTGGTCCTTAAAATATGGTGCTAGGACCCGTAGTAAGACTACAAACAGTGGTAGTGGTTGGGTGAGTGGGCTGAGGCAGGGCTGAGGCTGCGGTGGTGAGACCGCGTGGTAACTGGGCCTATGGGATGAACGGCATAAGCCTCACTGGGGACACCCTCACTGGCGCGAAAACACTAAGCCGGCTGGCTTAAACAAACCCACGAAATACCACAACACCACAGGGATGAAAAAACACTCAGAATGGCTTGGAGCTTGAAGCACAAGCGATGAGGACTGTACTCACGTGGTTTTCTTGAGTACTGGGTTAGTCATCTGGGTTAGTTGCTGGCTGGCTTGGCTTATCTTAACCCTTCACACAGAATAGCTTGATAACTTCTAACGATGAGCACAGCAGGGGTGGAAAGCTGGCTTGGCAGGCAAAGGCTGGATGGAGTAGGCTAAGTTGGCTGACTCCCTCACCACAGACTGTCTACTGGCTTATTTTGAAAAACTCGGGTCAACCCCTCGGGGTGATGCAAATAAGCAGATAAACACTAAATACAAAGACTGCCCAGTGAATAATGTAGAGGCTGGTAGATGCTTGCGGGGTAGCTGGCTGGCTTGAGGTAGGTCGAGCGTTATCCTGCTCGGCCCGGCCTACTCACAAGATGGGGGACCGACTCAGTAGAAATTTTTCTCCAGAAATCACTGTAATCGTCAGAATTACAGGCCCTCTGTTGCCCCCAATTTGTTGTAGGGGTTCTAAGGAGATATGATGGATAAGGTAAACCACATGTTTGGATGGTAACGATATGTATATTGTCAGACTGTGGTAAGGAAGGTGTTATGCAAAAATGTGGGATAGCTGAGGGCTTTATGCCTTGTCTAAGGGCAAAGGTAAAAGTTACACACATACTAGCCCAACCGGCCACCCAGGGCTATCCCAGTCAAAACAGAAAACGCTAAACTGGTAAGTGTACTTCAAGGGTTTTGGGTAACAGAGGGTTAGGCAAGAAATCCAATTAGGAAAATATATCTATTTAGTCACCATAACATAACATACAGAAAAAACCTTCATTCTAAACGCCCCAAATAAGATAAGAGATAAGATAAGATTTCGTTCGGTTTTTTAAACCCCGGAGGGTTAGCCACCCAGGATAACCCAAGAAAGTCAGTGCGTCATCGAGGACTGTCTAACTTATTTCCATTGGGGTCCTTAATCTTGTCCCCAGGATGTGACCCACACCAGTCAAACTAACACCCAGGTACCTATTTGTGCTAGGGGAACAGGACAATAGGTGTAAGGAAACGTGTCGAAATTTTTCCACCCGCCGGGAATCGAACCCGGGCCCTCCGTGTGTGAAGCGGGAGCTTTAGCCACCAGGCCACCGGGCCACACACAACAGCTGGCTGGAGGTCCAGCCACCATAACACTAGGCTTCGTCAGCGTCAAGCCGTCATTACACTACAAACCTCATTTCTTATTTCATCACCCATCCCACAGCACCCTGACCATGTCAGAGCCTGGGTGAACATACAGGTAAGCCAAAATGAGAGCCTATGGCTGAGTTGGATAAACAAAATGAGGGACAACTAAAAAACTTATCTTAAATACACAGCATCTCTGACGCCAGCCTCTACCACACCATGCTCCCCTCACGTGACTCCCCCAAACCACCTTACTCCCGTAGCCCAACATCCTTGGAAAATAAATCATTAACAGAGTTTCTTTATAATTACAGTTAGAGTACTTTACAGTCCCCCCAAAATGCACATTATAAATTAAAAAAATTATTCTTTACAACTATATATTCATATTATTATGGCACACTTCTCCACTATATTACATTACATGTCATGCAGAACCCTGCCTAACACCCCCACCCCCAGACAATGGGTCTCACTCTGCTAGCGGGTCCCTATGGACACCGCTAGGCAAAAAGAAAAAAAAAAAAGGAAATAAGCCCCACATTAAGGTCTGAGGCAACTGGCAAAATGATAATGGGAATGACCACCATACAATAAACGGTCTTTTGGAAACTACAAAAAAGCAATTTTACAAACTGAGGTACTAGATTGCAGACATATAAAAACTCGCCGAACAGAAAAGTGATCAAGTTCTATGCCCAACGAGTCACAGTCAAACTCTTAGACAGCTGTTTTAGGAAAAGGCACCATTACAACACAGCACTGGCCAGGCGCTGGCGTTGATGCATTTTACCTAAATTACATCAAGCAAACTTATAAACAAGCAAGTTACTTTGTAGAAAAGTGCCCCTTTGAGGAATGCCGTTTTATGAAGTAACAGTTAAATTCTACTGCAAAAAACAACATCACAAAACCCACCTCCCAATCTCACAGCAATCTTTAGTAAAACAAAAACTGGTTCCCCATGACACACCTCTGCGAGAATCAGGAGAGCACGGGAGAGGGGAAAATATCAGGCCCCCAAAAACAATGGTGGATAGGCACATAAATCTTGTTGGTGGGACTGCGGTCGTAAACCCTGGAGTCATCACTGAAGACCCCCAAAAGGTGGACCTCCCAGGCTGCCACCTACATGTCATTCCAAGGACCCTGGAGTCACCCCAGCGGGTGATCCAAAAAGGAAAAATTGAAAGAGCCCCTGGAGAACCAAAACACCTCGGATCAAAGACATGACCCAAACAGTGGAGGGCATCACCGCCAGCCCCACAATTCACTAAAACGTTAGGTCCAACAGTCCCTTTACCAACATAAAACTGAGGCGAGGCATTCCAGCCAACACTAAAAACTTTAGCATACCTTACCTAGGCAGGGCCCTTTTGATGTGACTACCCCCCTAAATACACACACACTAGGGAACCCTGATACCTCCAACTCCAGCTCAACTTGCCCTTCTCCTTTGGGTGGCCCAGAGTTCCATCTACTCTTTTCTACCGAAAATCACTGCAAAATAAGAAAAGATAAGTGATCTATACACTATATCGTGCATTTTAAACACAAGATAAGGTATTAGCAACCACATTCTCCCCTCCCTTTCACATAATGAATCACAAGATTAAAAATTTGGAGAAATAAGGCCCACCTTGTAAGTCTCTGATTGTGGTGCCTCATTAAGTGAAGGAAACGTAAAGGAATATGGTCACTATACACGGTTATAGGGGAACTGAGGAAGATATATGCACTTCAAAATGTTGCACTGCCAACACTAAAGCAAAAGCCTCCTTTTCTATGGAGGTATAACTTCTTTGGTGCCTGCTACTTTTTGCTGAGAAGCAGCCGAGTGGCATTATTCTCCTGCTCTACCCTGCAAAAAAGACTGACCCAACCTCTGTATCATTTTGCAAAACCCGGGGGGGGTTTAACTCAGGATTACAATAAAAGATCTTGAGGGTTAATGGCATACAAAAGGTACATGGACAGAGACATTAAAGTTACAAATACGGGGTGCCCTTTGGCACACATGGTCGTGGGAAGCAGATGACGCACCCACTGTTTCATTCACACAATTTGCATGTAGTTCATAAAGAGGAGACAAAACCTTATTTTTTTTAACTGTACCTGGCGGCAGTCAGTGCACGTTTTCAAGGTATAAACCTAGTGTGAGACCAGTAAAAAACAACATCCACCGACTCTCGCTGGATACAAACACAGTCTCTAGAAATAAACACTTCACTTCCTTCAAGGGAAACCCTTTATTTCACTCTAGCTTACTTTCATGCCAGGCCTGCTGACATGTCACAAATTCGGAAACCTCTACCTCATGGGGGTTTAACATGGCCCCATTTTCAGCACCCCAAAAAATCTTTCACTAAGGTGCACCATGGCTGAGCCAACACTTCAACCAGTTTTTCAGAAGATCCAAATCTTCCACAATCTCTTACATTTTCCTGCTTACCATTATCTTTCTCAGGGACTTTATCCATCATCATTTTGAAGTAAACCACACTTTTCCATCATAGCTTCCCAGGACCCGGCTCCAATGCCAATCCCATTCTCCAGCTTCCAGAATGTGTAGCACCACCCCATAGTCCTACGTATCCTGGGCGGACTGGCAGACTGGTGCACTAGTGCCATCGACCTCATCTTAGCCAAGAATTTTCTGAAACCGAGAAAAAAACCGCTGGGGAAACTTTCACCATCCCCCACGTAGAAACATGACTTAATGATTCCAGAGTGCTTCCCCACACGGTAATGAAAGGGAGGGGAATTCCCTCCTCCCAGTCCTTCTGGTACTGGGTAAAACAAACATGCATTGCCCTGAGAGACTGGGAAAAACCATGGAGCTTTTTTTTGGCTCCTAGGATGATATACTTTGGTAATTTTAACCTCAAGTGGGCCCTCAAAACTACATGACATTTCAAAAAAATATGAACTTCGGGGTGATTTGTGCAAAGCCTAAGAGACAAAAATGTTTCACCAGAAATCTAAAAACCCACACACAAAAAAATTTATTCAAAAGGGTACAGACTCTGGTAACCTGTTAGAAAAGGAATTTATTAATAAAAAACACTGTTTATTTAGCTCTCCCGTCGAAACCCACTGAAATGCCATTCCTTCAGAATCTGTAAAAAATACTGACAAAGACACTTTAATAGTTCTGCCGCGTCCACGTAAGCACAGGTCCTCTTAAAAAGAGTTTGCTCATTTGATCAACTCTGCAAAATAAACACTTGGTAAATTTGGGAACCACATCCTCACCAACAACTGATAAATGAATAGCGTTCCGGAGGTCACAACCTTTCCCCGGGCCTCACTCAGCTGCTGCAGAGTCAGGGGATTTTTTCCCAAAACAGCACCAAGACCACTTCTCCAACCGAGTTCCGGTTAAAGCGGTTCATCACTGCTCAGAGTCTCCTGCAGGTCAGACACAATGAACAGGCTCCCCATGCCCAAACCATCACCACAGTGTGCAGAAGGGTCACAGGGAGGCACAGCTCCTGCCTTGTTCCCCTGTTTAGTCCGAAGCACATTGAAAATTTTCAGGTACCGTTGCTCCAATTGGGTCATTACACCTTGTAAAGCAGGGTCCTGCAAAACCAAACATTCCTCACTTTTGAGGAGTCTCACAAACGTTGTTGCCTAGTAGAAGGTCAACTCCTGCAAAGGTACATTTTCTGCAATACCTACAGGTAGGTACCCAGACGGGTCCAGACTCTATCCATAACCTGTGCACTTGAGTCCTGACAGGGACTCCAGTTATCCCTTTAAGAAAAATGTCCAATCCGGTGTAGGTGTCATCCGACACTGGCAATACACCCCTGCGAAGCAAGGTGTATGTGCTACAAGTGTCCTCAAAGACATAACACCCGTGACCCTACCTTCATTTTGGTGTAAGGCCACAGTAGACTTAATTGAATATAACCTTCATCCGAGGGTTAAGACAGTGGTCTTTTGGATACCTTGGGGCAAGACTGAAAAGCAAGCCACATCATGTGTAATCGGTGTATTTACTGGAGAAGCACTGCCGCAGCTGGTCCCTAAGCATCTTTCGACAATATGGCTGCAGGTGGCCCTGTTTATTGCAATATGTACAGTGATAAGGTTTAAAGGCCCCCTCCCCATTTGACCTAGGTGGTTTCCTTGGTTCTGGGGAACTGGGCTCGTCTACCTGTTCCTTGTAGTCCTGGACCTGTGACAGCTGACTTAAAACCTCCTCGAGTGGGTACTGGAAGGTTAGGGTTATTAAAACTCTTGTGGTTATTAGGCTGATAAATGGATGGCTTAAACTTCTGAAATTTCTTATTCCTATTGGTGGGTGGAAAAAACTTACCATTATTAGTATGTGGGGTGTGGTAACTACTACCAAATTTTTGGTTAGCTGAAAATCTGTCACCCAGCTCTAAAGCATTATTAAAATCATCAAGATCCTTCTCCTCAAGATATGCCTTAAGGTCAGGAGGAACATTTCTCAAAAGATCCTCTAACAAAATTAAGGTAATTACACCTTCATAATTGCCTACCACCCCCTATTTAGAAGTGACATCTTCTCCTTACCATATTCCACCAAAGACTGCCCTGACTGAAACTTAAGTCCTCTGAATTTGTGCCTGTACCTTTCCGGCAACATTTGATAAGCCAGTAAAACTACCTCTTTTAGCTTATGATAATCAGAAAAGGCAGATCCTTCTAAAGAACTAATAGCCTGTAACCCTTTACCAACTAATTGGGTTCTTGCTAATGTCGCCCATTCCTTTTCCGGCCAAACTTGAGATTTGGCCGTACTTTCAAATAACAGAAAAAACTGGTCTGGGTCTTTCTCTAGGAATTTGGGCACAAATTTTATGGCTTCATCCAAATGAAAAACATCTTCCCTCGTGTCTGTGGCTGGGTGAGAAGCAAGCTGCCTCTCTTTAGCTCTTTCTTGAGCCCTAAGCTCCCCTAAGGCTCTCTGTTCCTGGATCTTTGTATGCTCAATCCTTAACCGTTCCTTTTCTTCTGCAACTAGGGCTAATTTCATTTGTAAAATTACTACTTCCTTATCCAGGTCCCTATCATGGGGATTTGATTCAATGTCACCTTCCAATACATGTTCATCCTCAGAATTTTCACCAGTGTCAGCCATTTTGAGAAATAATAGCAGCAAATCTTACTTTCCAGCCACAGACTTATGATATAAAATATAAAGCACACAGCAAGGTACATATACTGAAGTAAAAATTCACAAGGAGTTGTCATGTGACTCCCTCAAATTAAACAGGATTGCACACAAAAAGAAAACCCTGGCAGAAAAAAAATAAGAGCTACTGCACCTGCCAAAGGTAAATTATTTCCAGAAATTTAGGTGAGCAAACCCCCCAAAAATCAGCAAGATTATACCTGCAAAGGGTAAATTATGCACAAAAATAAGTATTAATAACACCCTAAAAATCAACAATATGGCACAGAAAGGTAAATGATTTATAGAGTATTTAAATTTAAAAATAACACCCTAAAAACCACAAATTATACAGAAAGGTAAATTAATCACAGGGTATTAATTAATAATAACACTCTAAACCAGCAAAATTATAAAAGAAAGGTAAATTATTCACAGGGTATTAATTAATAATAACACCCTAAAAACTAGCAATATTATACAGAAGGTAATTATTCACAGGGTATTAATTAAAAAATAACACCCTAAAAATAGCAATAAATTTTACAGAAGGTAAATTATTCACAGGGTATTAATTAATAATAACACCCTAAAAACTAGCAAAAGTTGCACACAAAAGTAAATTATTCACAGGGTATTAATTAATAATAACACCCTAAAAACTAGCAATGTTGCACACAAAAGTAAATTATTCACAAAGGGTAATAATTTAAAAATAACACCCTAAAAAACCAGCAATGTTGCAAACAAAAGTAAATTATTATTTTAGGTGAGATGTTATAGTGAATGCTTCCTCTGACCAACCCCGTAAAGAATGATTATTGACTTTCCAGGTTGCAAACTTGAATTACCACATAAAATTTGATAATTCTCCCAATACAGGCCCCCATGTTATGCAAAAATGTGGGATAGCTGGGGGCTTGATGCCTTGTCTAAGGGCAAAGATAAAAGTTACACACATAACTAGCCCAAACTGGCCACCCAGGGCTATCCCAGTCCAAAAAAAGATAGTGCTAAACTGGTAAGTGTACTTTTAAGGGTTGGGTAACAGAGGGTTAGGCAAGAAATCCCAATTTGGAAAATATATCTATTTAGTCACCATACATAACATAACAGAAAAATCCTTCATTCTAAACGCCCAAAAGAGGGTACACACAACAGCGGCTGAGGTTCAGCCACCATAACACAAAGGGTTCGTCAGCGTCAAGCCGTCATTACAAAAACTTTCAAACCTCATTTCTTATTTCATCACCCATCCCACAGCACCCTGACCATGTCAGAGCCTGGTGAACATACAGGTAAGCCATATGAGAGCCTATGGGTTGAGTTGGATAAACAAAATGAGTGTACAACTACAAACTTTTCTTAAATACACAGCATCTCTGACGCCAGCCTCTACACACCATGTCCCTCACGTGGGCTCCCCCAAACCACGCTTACTCCTCGAGCCCAACATCCTTGGGAAAAAAAATCATTAACAGAGTTTCTTTATAATTACAGTTAGAGTACTTTACAGTACCCCAAAATGCACATTATAAATTATAAAATTTTTTCTTTACAACTATAATATTCATATTATTATGGCACACTTCTCCCCCTATATGTACATTACGATGTCATGCAGAACCCTGCAAAAACAGAAGGATTTGGGCCAGCCTGCTGTGTTACTGCCTGGATGGATGTCCAAACGCCAAGTGAGAGCGAGGAAGCTCGTCTCACTGACTCAAGCGTACCCCGTGACGTCATACAGTCCAGGCCTAGGGAGCTTCTTATAAAACACATGGATGGTACTATGATACTCAGCTAATATATAACACATATAAGGGATCAGCAACTAGCTGACAATTTGACTGTAGGAGTATCTGAGGGATTTCCTATCAAAGATGCCATGTATTTCTGGGTAATAACATTACTACTTCTAGTACGTGTCCTGAACCCATAACGATTAATTCTTCTCCTATGTTGGCCAAACTCGGGCAAACTCCCAAGGGATATCTGGCGAGAATGCTAACCCATCCTTGGACGACTCTGACTCGAAATAGCCAATTTGTTTTACGAGGAAAACTGGCTAGGCCTCGTAAATTTAGTGAACAGACCCAGATCAGCCCTCCTATTCCAGGGGTTTCAGGGTTGTCAGATATCTCTGTTTCCATGCCCGAGGGACTGTCCTTCTGGAAAAGAGCAAAAAGACCCTTCATTGAATTTTGCTTTTCAGGCAGCCATGGGTAAATCCTTTTTCAGATCACCCGGTCAAAATAAACTTAAAAACAATTATTTGATCTAAACTGAGACTGGTAAGGAGATGGAGGGGAGGCAAAACAGTCAGACAGGTTAGTGGTTCCAACAAAGTTTAGACCTCAATAATTAAATTTAGCTCATAACACTTCAATAAACCGCTGTTGCCGAGAATAACAACAAGTACGGAAACCTGGACATTCCATTAAACCTGAACCTCTCCAGCCTAACCTGCTGATGGAGAACCTTTTGCAGAATTAATTATAGATTGTGTAGGTCCACTACCCAAGTCCAAGTGTAGAAAACAGTACTTATGTTTTCCCTTATGAATTTGAGTAACTAGATGCCCAAAAGCAATTCCCATGTGCGTATTAACACTAAAGCAATTCTTAAAGGGTTTAACCAAGTTCATCTCTTGCTTGGAATTCCTAAATCTATTGAGAAATGATCAAGGCACTAACTTCACTGCCAAAGCATTTAAGGAAACATTGACTAGGCTAGGGATAATTTCACAACCTATCCACTGCCTATCATCCTCAGTCCCAAGCACCCTGGAAAGAATTCCATCAGACTTTAAAACCATGATGAGAACTTTTGTATGCATTTTCCAACAGACTGGGATGAATCACTAGCTTTGTTGCTTTTCAAAAAGGGAAACTGTGCAGGTGTCTACCGGGTATAGTTCGTTGGAGCTGATCTTTGGGCACAATGTACGAGGGCCTCTTCGGTGCTCAAGGAAGGGTGGATGGGAGAAGACTTTGCTCAACACTATAAAAATTTCTTCAAAGTTGCAGGGGGCACGTCGTTTAGCCAAAGCTAACTCAAAGGCAGCTCAAAACAAGATGAAACAGAGGTATGACAGAAATTCACAGTTTCGCTTCTTCCATCCCCCGGAGACAAGGTGTTTGATACAAGAGCCCATACCTGGCCACACCCTTTAAAGCTAGATTTACGGGACCTATCAAATTGTAAGTAAATTATCTAATGTAATTATGTGGTGTCTCCCTTGACAAGATCTTTAAAAGCTAAAGCTTACCACATTAATCAAATTAAAGATTTAAAACACCTGATAAAATTTCCCCGTAATAACTCTGTCCTCTGCCTCGACATGGGCTCTGACTCTTCACACACCATTTCTGAGATTAATGTCAAGCTTCCAAATTCTGTCCTCCTCAAGGGCCCTATCCTTTAATGATGGGGCTATCTAAGACTTAAGTAACATGTTTTACAATCATAACCCCGATATCTTTTCAGATGTTCCCGGGAAAAAAGTACATTAGGATATCATGACGTAAATGTGGGAAAATCTATACCTATTAGAGCTAATCCTGAAAAAACAGAGGCTACTGCAGCAGAAGGAGAGTTTCTGTTAGAGCAATGGGTTAGTGGAGGAGAATCGTCTAGTCCATGAGCTTCACTGTGCATCCTTGTTAAAAAGATGATGAAGGTTTTCGAATGTGTACAGACTACCCTAAGGTGAACGAGGTCCAATTTACAGATGTTTATCCTCTGCCATGTCTGGGGTGACATAATCGACTCTGTGGGTAAGGTTACGTTTGTGCCCAAGTTAGATCTCCTTGCTGATTTAAATTTTAATTACTTGGAGCTCCCAACTTGTGCTCAGGGCTAAATCTACTCTTATTAATGGCGATTATAATGCAAGAAAACAAAAGCATTGAAAACTCTCAGTTTGGTAATCGTAATGGTAATCAACTGTTGTCACTATTAAACTGTCATGATAAGTTCAAATTGTAGGTGACCTTGAACCCACACATATCTATGGAGGTGTCCTTGATCTGTGTCTTGGCTTCAACATTACGTCTGCCAGCTGCGAGTCTTCCATTGTAACAGACATAGCGTCTGATCATTTCCAAGGCTACCTCTTAGAATTGGTAATTCTATCCTCCTGGTGGGATATTCAAACGGAAACGTTTTATGTTCCCCCTGATCAGCATGATGACTTGTTGCACAATGTGACTGACTGGGATAAATTTCCAATGAGTGTACCTCTGTCGAGACTTTTAACAATGACCTTGTGAGCAGTATTCAGAACTTCTTAGAGCCGCCTCTGAAACCTCCTACTACTCTAAATCCAAATGACTTCCATAATAATCCCTAAGTCTTTAAAAAAACCATACCTATTACAATGATTCTAAACTTCAAACATTCAAACGTACTGCTCGCAGACTAGGCCTAGCCTATAGAAACCATCGTACCCCTGAAAATGCTGAGCCTCTTCCAAACTGCCCTTGCTGCTGCCAAGGGGCGTATGACAGAGCGCGGGAACAATTTGTCAATGGTCCAAATGGTCACACCCCATTTACCCGGGGCATGGAGGACAAAAAATATTATTAAGGGTAACAGAACGGAGCAGATTCACGCACCCTCATCCTTACATAGGGAAAATGAGTTAGTGCTTGGACTGCTACATCTAGCTATGACAATCTTCCTAGTACCACACAGGCGAAAATTACTGGAAAAAAATAAGATGCAAGGGAAAGAGTTGTTTGCTTTATGCTCAGAAAGGCAGATGACTGCAACATCCTTTCACTAATTATGAACTTATGGCAGCACTAACTAAGGGCAACTTTACGTTGCCTAGTGAGGATGGTTTTACTTAAACATACTCAGATTTCTGTGCCCAGTCCCAGGTAATCCTTTACTTGAGTTATATAACATGAGCTATGTCACTGGGGAGCTCCCTAATCATGGACTAACAGCCTCATTATTCCCCATTCCGAAGCCCAATCAACAAAACTCATTTCGCCCAGTATCCCTTACTAGCTCCCTTGGTAAAACATTCGAAAGGATGATTCTTAATCGTTTTATGCACAGAATTAAGCAATTCTTTTTCTCCCCGGTTGCATGGCTTAAAGCATGGAAGGAGTGGCATCACTGCAGTACCACCTTTCTCACTCTGCACCTGACAGCTCATACACTACCTTCCTTGACCTTAAAAACCGCTTTTGATGTAGCCAACCGACATGTAACATTAGTGAAAATTGCCAGAATGGATGTTGGAGGATGGGCTTCTCCGCTGGATTAAAGGTTAACCTGTCCAACAAAAGTGTCTGTGTTGTTCCAGGGGACATAGAAGTGTAACTAAAGATTTCGAATTAGGAATCCCACAGGGAGGGTGTGCTTAGTCCCACCCTTTTCAATATTCTGATTAATGCCTTACTTAATGCTATTCCTAGCCAGCCCCATCATTACATGGTTAGATTTTCTGATGATATAATGAATCACACCAACCCGGATTCTCCAACACCCAGAACATTCTTAATCAGTACTAGCTTCGCGTCAGGACCTGAGGTTAATAATCTCAGGGGAAAAAACAAAGATACTCAAAGGCGTCCTCCTCGGCAGAAGGCACAGTTCGTCAGATCCAGTTGCATGATGGGTCTCTTCTAGAATATGTTTAAACAGATACAGGTATCTAGGCTTTGAGGTTCCACTACTTGGACCTGTTAACGAGACTTTGTCGCCAATCAAAAAGGTTTAAGAGCACTTAGAGTTATGGCAGGTTTCACCCAGGAAATGGAGCTAATGTTGAAATTGGAAAATGATGATCTTTTTATTTTTTCTTGGTTGATTATGGGGCCCACTATTTGCCTGTGTCTGACAAAAGCCGAGGGCGGAAAAACTACAAAACAAGCAATGAGATCATTCTAGGATGCCCCGTACTTTTTCCCAGTCCCGGGTGCAGGGGTATGCGCGTTTTCAAACAGATATGGTCTCATAAAAAAATTTGGAGAACGCACAATAATGGGCCTCTCCCTTCAAACGAACTTTTCCATACTCCTTCACTCAAAGCGTCCATTTATCAAAGGGTTTTGACCTTAATTGAAACTGATTCTCTTCCCAAAATCCCTCAACTCTTTAAATTAAAAATTTGGCACTTTGGTCAAAACCAAACACAGGGTAGAAAAATTTGGGACAGGGGGAATCAGATGCACAGGTTTCCCATTCACATTGTCTTAATCATGATAAAACTGAAAAATTTGGGCTAAGCTGTTTTTTTAAAAAGGGGGGGTAGATTACAATTTTGGGGTTTCGTTACAGTTTGAGAACAATAATCGAAAGGGAACTTCAATTGAACTTTTATTGACTTAGATTTAGGGATTGAACAAGTCATCCATCTATCATCTTTCCATCATGGGGAGGACCAATGCTATGGGCACCAATAAAAAAGCAGATTTTTGGATGACACTACCCCCCCGCCCGGGCTGGGTTACAAGTTCTATGGCAGTTAAACACCACCACCAATGTAGCCCAAAACAAAATGTAAACTTTGCCGATGGACTATTTGTCACACCTTGCGTCATTAGTCGGGAGTGTGAAAATTAATGAATTTAAAACTACTCAAAAATTTTCAAAAAAGGGGCAAAGTATTTTATCCAACTGGTAACTACAGACCTTTCGAAAAAATACCCTGACTTTGCTACTTAAAAAACGAAAACCCACTGTGGTGTAGTTCGTGTGTGGTGTTTTGTGTGTGGGGTTTTTGTGTGTGGTGTGTGTGTGTGTGTGTGTGTGTGTGTTGGGGTTTTTTGTGTGTGTAGTTGTGTGGTTGTTGTTGTGTACTAAAAAAATTGTGGTTGCAGGGGTCGAGACCGCCCCCTGGCCCCCCCCTTTTCCCAATCGTACTGGATCCTCCTCTTCTGCTTCCTGAGCTTTGTCATCCCTCTTCTTAAAACTTGTATGGTTCCTGCCTCCACTATTTCACTTGCTAGCATTCCACTTGTGAAACTCTATGACTGAAGAAAACTTCCAACGTCCCTGTGATCTTGGCTCAGCTTCCATTTTGTGACCCTTTTGCCCCGGGGCCCCTCTCTGGAAATCCTACCTGCCACCTTGTCTAATCCCCGCAGATCTTGTTGCGTTATCATGTCCCCCCCTACCCTTCTGTCCTCCAGGTCGTCATCCGATTTCCCAAACCCTTTTCCCTCGCGACTTTCCCCTTTTGAGCTCTGGGACAGCCTTTGAAAACCTTTGACTTTCTCTAACTTTTGCGTGTTGCCCGGGGTGGGGTTCCAACGGGCGCATACTCCATAGGGGCCAAATACACGTGAACAGTGTCTTGAACGATCCTTTTTAAAGGGTACGGAACGCTTCTCAGGTTTGCAGCCCGATGCTGCGGGGTTATTTGGTTGATGTGTGCCTCCGTGATGTTTTTGGGGTTATGGTCACCCCGGGTCTTTCCCCCTGAGGAGGTCTGTAGTCTTTGTCCACCTAGCCTAACCTGTCTGCGGTTTCTTTGCCCCCCCCCAATTTCATGACTTTCTTTTGGGCGGGATTAAATTTCGAGAAGCCATTACGACACATGTCCAGCCTCTCCAGTCTCTTTGGTCCTGCTCCCCTCGTCCGTTTTAATTCTTTCATCAACTTCACGCATCTCGAACGGACACTTCAAGTCTATTCCTTCCATCATGTCGTTACATAAATCAAAAATAGCACGGCCTAGAACTGCCCCCTGGGGGGCCCCGTCGAAACGGCGCCCACTGTGATACCCTTCACGACCATGACTCGTTGTTTCCTCCCGTCGGTTTTCCCCTTTCCATTGCATCCCCTTTCCCTTTTTAGTTGCCTGTCCTCCAGCTTCGCACTAATCTCTTGTGGGAACGTGTCAAAGGCCTTCCTGCAGTCTAGGAAAACGCAATCTACCCAACCCCTTCAGTCTTACTTCTGTTCCCTTTGCTAAAACTCCAGGAGGTTTTGGATACAAATTTCCTTCCAAAACCCATCGTTTTCTTTTACAATCTTGCTCCATTCCAGGTGTTCCACCACTTTCCCTGAAACTTTTCCATACTTTTTCACAAATAATTCAGAGACACAGGTCTGTAGTTTAGTGCCTCATTCCGTTTCCTTTCTTTAAATAGGATACCTTTGCTGTCTTTCCCTTTCTCGGTAGTTGCCCATTTTTTAAGGGTCTGTTGGGAAGATTGTGGTTAGGGCACACACAGCATCTCGCTTCTTCTCAAGGACCCACGGGGAAATGTTTCCATTCCATCGCCTTTGAGGTATCAAGGTCACTTTGCACTTCTTCACCTCCTCCTATTGTTGTTGTCATCCAACACTGTTGGTTATTCCCTCTTGATGTCCCTTCTGTCTGTCTTCCCAAGCCCTTTCCCTTTTCTCGAAAAACTTTCCTTAAATTTCCCGTTTTGCTCCCCACATACCCCTTGATCATTTCTGTGTCTTCTCCACCTTTTTCCCCCGTCTGATCATCTGGGCTTTGACTTTTTCTTCCCCCCCTAGTGGCTATACAACTTTTTGGGCTTTCATTTTTGATGCTAGTTATTTTTATACTGTTGCTGGGCCCCCTCCTACCTGTGCATACTCTTCCTGGCTCGCGACTGATTCCCATTTTCGTGTGTTCTTGCTTTTGTACTTTTTCCATTTCTATTTTCACTTTTTTTTTGCCTCCTTTTTCACCGTCGGGGGAACCCGGGGGTTGTTCTGGGCTTTCCCCTTGTTACTGTTTTTCCCTTGGGAAAAAACCTTTTCCCCTGCCCCTTTCATTTTGTTGTACTATTCCCATTTTATTTACTGGCTTTCCGCCCCCTTCTCTGTCCCCTGGACCTCCCGCAGGGGTTCTTCAACCCCATGTATCCCCTCTTTTTTGTCGGCTTTTTTCCCTTTACTCCTGTTATTCTCTCCACTTGCAGTCTATATGATTCAAAGCACAGAAAAACCACGTGGTCATACTCCTGGGGGCTCCCCATACTGTTTTTCCTCAATGTTGGCTGCCCAGGGTGAACACAAGGTCCAATCTTGTGGTTCAATCCCCCCCCACTCTGGGAGTGTCCTTTAAATTTGGGCATGAGGTTTTCCCGCACCACATCCAACACTTGGGTCTCCATGTTTTTGGGGCCCCCCGTGGCTCCCGGTTTTCCCGTCAATCTCCCTGTGGTTGAAATCCCCATAACCCCCTAACTTTGCTCGTGGAGTGACTCTTTTTGCCACCCAGCAAGTGTGTCCACATTGCTCTGTTGCCTCTTCATATTTCCCCTCTTGCCCCCGCATTCTGTGGTGGGTTTTACACACTGCAAAACCACCCAACGAAGTGCACCTATGTAGTCCCTTTCTCCCGTCTCGCTATGCCTCCCATTTTCTCGAATTTCCATCGTTTTTTAAGAGCAAGCAACCCCCCTTCCCCCCTGCCCCCCTTTTAACTTTCCTCATGATCTGGTAAACCGGGGGGAAGATTGATCTGTTATTGTCTCCGTGATTTTTTTTTCGTAATGCTATGATTCTGGGGGTTCTATTGTTTTTCTTTCCATTCTAATATTTATTTATTAATCCTCCGCTTTGTTACCAAACCCCAACTTTGTTTTAACACTGTAACTTGGCCTGGGGGGAATACGGGGGGTTTGGGGGGCAGGGGCCCCGGGGGGGCCTGTGGGAGTTTCAGTGGAGGGGGGGAAGGCTCCCATAGGGGGGTTTCGTAGGGGTGGGTTCGTGGGGCAGGGGGGGAAACAGAGGGTCAGTGTGTGATGGGTTGGGTTTTTGGGTTTTTTATTCCTTGGGGTGTCGTGGCTGGGGTCCTTTTGCAGGGTTTCTGGGGGGTGTGCTTGTCCTTCCACCTGTTCCGGGTTTTTCTGCTCTCCTTTTTTATTTTCCTCCCGTTCCCCCTTTCTTTTTTTTACTTCTCTTTCATATCTCCTTTCCTCCCGTGTTCTGTCTCGATCGAGGACACACTCATAAACCCCGTTTGCCCTCCAGCCATCTTTCTCCTGCAGGATCATGGTTCAAGTTGATTCTGCTTGAAAATTACTTTGAGAGGCTATCCTTGTGGGTGTGTGTGTTGTGTGTGTGTGTGTGGTGGTGTGTGTGTGTGTGTGTGGTGTGTGTACTCACCTAGTTGAGGTTGGGGGGTCGAGTCCGAGCTCCTGGCCCCTGTGTGGTGTATATGTGTGTGTGTATCCCGTGTGTGTGTATATGTGTGTGTGTGTGTACTCGCCTAGAAAGGGTGTGTGTGTGTATGTGTGTATGTATGTGTTGGTGTGTGTGTGTTGTGTTTTTGGGGTGTGTACTCACCTATTTGTGGTTGCAGGGGTCGAGTCCTAGCCCCCTTGTGTGTGTGTGTGTGTGTGTGTGTGTGTGTGGTGTATTCGCCTAGTAGAGGTGTGTGTATGTGTGAAATATGTGTGTGTATGTGTGTGTGTTCGTGTTTGGCGGAAATTGGTACTGGGGTCTAAACTTCTATAAGTGTCTACCCTTGTGTGTGTGGGGTGTGTGTATGTGTGTGAGGGAAGAGATGGTTAGGGGGGGTAGGGGAGGGGTTGTTGTGGTTGAAAGATCTGTTATGCCTCTCTGTCGTGTAGGCTCATATTTAGTCCCATTTTGTCTTTCCTAGTAAGCTACTCTCTCCACTTATTGCCCTTTCTGGATTTAAGTATCAGTTACTGCTGGTTATTACCCTATTCCTTGCTCACATTGAAGAGGGACTTCCTAGCTTCCTAAGTATTCATACTGCTTAATAGCACCGGTAGTAATACTATGTTACCCCTACGTCACCTCCGCTAGCCCTGCTCTAACCTCACACTCTAGTCAACACTATCTTCACCTTATCTATGCTATTTCTACCCAAATTTCTGGTAATAGCTTGCAGGAGTGAGTGACCAGTATCCAACAGTGATGCAGAGCCCAGAATCTGACAACTTGCAACCACAGTAGGTGAGCAATACTTGCGCGGGCTGCAGTGCGGTGACGGGTTTTGCCAGATGCTGTGACGAAGTCGTCGTACATGGCCTTCTATCACTATTTGGAGATCCTTCCACCCGTGATGTTTATAACCATATATTCTCATACATCCCACGTTCCTCACGTGATTTCACTTTTCACTTATGATAGTATACACTTCGCATTATATATACTTCACTTTATTTGAATAATGGATGCCCTTGTTGTGACATCATGCTATCAGCAGGCCTACTCTGCCACTTTCCTTATTATACGTTTTATTTTTGCTTTCTCCTTTTGCTTATTAACGTTTTCCCTCTCACTGTATGGTGCCCCACATTTCATTTTTTTTATCCAACGCTGGTAATTCTTGAACACCCCGCTTCCACATCACTTTGATCTTTGTATGTTTGAATCTGTGTGGCAACAGGTGCCTACTAGCCACTAAGGGTTTTGGCACTTTGAAATATTAATGATTTCAGGCTTTCTCTCGACTTTCTTTAACTAATAACTTTAGTTTATCACTTGTGGGATTGTTCACTGACGTTGTCACTACCACTGATTACTGCTAGCAGTTACTGCACTCCTTAAAAACACCAAGGTTCTTGGAGCCTTGTGCACCCACGTGCCCCGGGGCGCTCATGTGGGTGTATGAACCACTTAATATTTGTATTTATTACTCATTACAATTGTGACTGGGTGTGGATGTTCAGTGGTTCATTACTTTGTAATTTGTTCATGACTGTAACCGTAGGGGATTTGAGGCTGTTTCATTACCTTTGAAAACTTGCTATAAATTGTGACCAGATCTACCTGGAGTTCAAAACTTTGGGGCCCAGTCCCTGGACCCATTATGTACCTCTGTAATCTTTTGACTCCCCACCCACAGGATGGGTATGGGGGCTAATAAAGATATTAAACTAACTAACCATACAGTGGCTTCATCAGTTTTATATAAAGCAGGAAGGTAAAGGAGAGGAGAAGTTTGAAGTAATCAGTCCTGACCCTGGAGTTGATGTGTTCAGTCCATCATCATGGGATCTTGGTAAAAAGATTCTTCAAAACTTGTCCAAACTTTGGGCGAAGACCTACTTGACTAATGGAGGGTTTTCCTCTATGAACCCCGCCCCTCCTGCTTCGCCTCACCTGACTACAGCTTATAAGCCATGTCTACGGCCTTGTGCAGTACTTTCTACGAAAATGATTGGCTGAACACATCAACTCCAGGGTGAGGGACGGGATTACCTCAAACTCCTCCTCTTTTATACCTTCCTGCTTTGTATAAAAATTGATGAAGTCACTGTGTGGCGAAACGTTTTTCTTCAATAATGATTCCCATACGTTGCATAAGTGTCTCAATTATTCAACTTGTCGGTTTTCAAAACCATTCATCACTTTATCAGACACTGCATCATCATGGGATCTTGATACAAAAAATTTCTTCAAAATTTGTCCAATCTTCGGACGAAGCCCTACTTAGACTAGTGGATGGTACCACTATGACCCCCCCTTCCTGCTTCGCCTCTCCTGACTACAGTATATAAGTAAACTCAACGGGCCCTGTGCTGTACTTTCAACAGGAATCATGGACTCCAGGCTGAGGGATTGATTACCTCAACTCCCCCTCTCCTTATCCCTTTCTGTTTGTATAAGACTGATGAAGCCATGTGGGGCGAAACGTTTCTTCAGTATTAGGCATCTTTGGTGCATACAGCGTTGTTTGGTAAGGCACAGGAATTTACATCAGTTTTAAATGACACTGATTTCAGTAATTATCGGGTGGTGAAGACCACGGTTTTTGGGGTGCTTATCAATTATTCCTGCCAAGTACAGAAAGGAGTTCAAGCTAGGCAAACAACAGCTGGGTCAGTCTTTGTTGACTTTGTAAGACAGCAGACCAAAGCTTTTTCCAGTTGGTACAAGGCAAGTGGTGTCGCAAATTTCGACGAGTTGGTTCAATTAATAGGGTGTGGATAACCTGCTGGAGTCTGTTGGACCAGAGGTTCGAGTCTTTCTGTGGATCACGTGTTGACCACTACATTGGAGGCAGCCAGTTGGCTAAATTACTTTTGAAACCAACTGCTCCTTGTCCGAGTGGTCCAATCTCTTCAATTCAAACAGCCTGGCATGAGCAGAGACCGTCAATGCAAAGTTCCTGATTGGAGAATGAAGTGCCAGCAGGAAGGAGAAACGAGGATGTCAGCCAACTAAGTCACCTGGTGAGCCATGCTACTCAACTTATGGTCAACCGGTGAGCGACAACCCCTCAACATGGTGTATTTAGACAACAGTACCCAGAGCGACACTAGCCACCAACGTCAGCAAGGACTTAGGTTAAGAATGTCATTTGCTTTCTTTGTAATAAATCAGGCTACATTCGTCCCAACTGCCCAATAAACCCCAACCATCAGGGAAAATTTTTAATGCTATGTCTCTGAAAGAAGTAGACAAAAGGATGGCCCCTCATTTTACTACAATAGTCAAACATCCCTTCAGGAAAATTCAAAGAAAACTGAAGTCACAACCTTTAGGGATACTGGAGCATACTGCTCACTTATAAGAAAAGGGAGTACTTCCCCTTTCTCAGCACACCTCATTTTTAATCCTAAATTCTTTAGAAGCATTTGAAGGGAGCAGTGTTTTTTTGTCCCCTTGCAAAAAATATATGTACAGGCAGTTATTACACTGGATATTTGATTGTAGGTGTACCTGATGGGTTTCCTATGGGAAAAAATGCAGTTTTTATTTACTGGTAATAACTTTAACACTTCCAGTTGTGCCAGAACCAAAAATGATTAATTCTTCTCCTATGTTGGCCATAACTTGGACAAAATTCCAAGGGGTCTCTGATGAGAATTCAACCTATCCTTGGACGATTTTGATCTCGGAATAGCCAATTTGCTTTACGAGGAAAGCTGGGCCCGGGTCCGTAAATTTAGTGGACAGATCCAGATCAAAACCTTCCTATTCCAGAGTTGCAGGATTGCTATATGTTCTCTGTGTCCATGCCCGAGGGACTGTCCTTTCGAGAGGAACAACAAAAAGACCCACCCTGAGAGGGCTCAGGATTAGGCTCCCACCTCCCATTGGCAACTGTTCCACCATAGCACCATATAATGGGACCACCTTTCTCTCAACCATCCAGCTCTTTGATAGAGCCAGCTTTATTTGCGACATAAAGCCAAAACTTAACTCAGAGTGAGACAGCAGACAGTAGGGCTAACATAAAGTCCAAGACACGGGCGGATGGTTAGCCCGTGTCCCCTCAAAAAAAAAAAGCCCCCACAAGGGGACAAAAAAAAAAGAGCTTAAACTGGTCACCACAGATTCCTAACACATCCTAACCTAAAATATCTTGATAATGTATCTGCCAACTTATTTTCTTTGCCGGCAATGGGGTTTAAAATTTTGAGAGAATAGGGTTGCAGTCGTAGGCGCCATCTCATGAGCCTTGTATTGTGGTTCTTTATGACTTGGAGAATAACTAGAGAGTTGTGGTCATTATAGACAGAGACTACCTGCGAAGTCTGACCACGTAAACATCGAAGTGCTCCAAAGCCAGTACCAGCGCAGGGCTTCTTTTTCGATAGTAGAGTAAGCCCTCCGGTGCTGCTGGAACTTTGACGAGTAAATGCTACAAGATGCAACCCCTCGTCCCCGTTTTGCAACAGTACTGCCCCAAACCCCCGTCTCACAAGCACAACCTTTAATGAGAAAGGGTTTGGAGAAGTCTGGAGGCAAAAAATGGGTGCCAGTACACAAAAATCTTTTTGCTTTCGTGAAAGCATTTTGACATTCTGGGGTCCAGTTAAAGGGAACTTTGTGACTGGTAAGAGAGGAAGAGGGGCTACAATATCTGAAAATTTTTACAGAATTTTCTGTAAAAACCTATCAGCCTAGAAAACGTTGAAGAGATTTCCTATCTGGGGAATTGGGTAATCTTTAATGAAATAACTTTAAACAAATCTAAGAGCAACTTTACCACTCCTACTTTATGGCCCAGAAAAGTAACAGTGGCCTGGCCAGGGAAGACTTAGATAAATTAACAGTTAAATGGGAACTCTGAAAGGACTCAAAGAGAGCCTTAAGCCTATATAGGTGTTGATCCCAAGTATCAGAAAACCACTACATGTAAACTAAGTAAGGTTGCTGTACCTTCAAGTCCTTTAATAGCCTGATGGATAAGTTTCTGGAATGAAGAGGGGGAAATTTTTCATTCCAAAGGGGGGAACTGTATTTGATATGACCTCCTGGAATTACGAAGGCAGAGATTTCCTTTGCCTATCTGTCAGAGGTACCTGATAGTAACCTTTAAGTAGATCTAACTTTGACACAAAAGTAGCCCTTACCCACAAAGTCGATTATGTCATCCAGACGAGGAAGAGGTAAGCATCTGTGATTGAAACCTCGTTCACCTCACGGTAGTTTTGTACACATACGAAAAAAGTCCATCAGCTTTTTTAAAAAAGGATGCACGGTGAAGCTAGGACTAGATGACTCCTCCACTATCCCATGCTCTAACAGAAATTCAACCTTCTGCTTAAGTAGCTTCCCGTTTTTCAGGATTAGTTCTGTAGGGGAGAGTTTTAATAGGTTTAGAGTTTTTCCCCCAAACTATGTCATTTATAACCTAACGTTCATTTTTTCGGCACATCCGAAAAAATTTCAGGGTATGACTGTAGAAGCGCAGTTAAAACTTGTTGCTCGAGTTTCAAGATAGCCCCACGTTAAAGGGCTAGGGTCCTTGAGGAGGACAGAGTTTGGAAGTTTGACATTAATTTCGAAATAGAGTGCAAAGAGTCAGAGTCGTCCTCAGAGGTATAGGACAAAGTCATTACTGGGACTTTATCAGGCGTATGAAAAGATTTTAATTGATTAATGTGGTAAGTTTAGTTTTTGAGGTCTTACCAAGGGAGATACCACATAATTACATCAGATAATTTACTTACCAATTTGCATAGGTCCCATAAATCTAGCTTTCAAGGTGTGGCCAGGTATAGGTTCCAGTACCAAAACCTTTTCTCCGGGCGAAGGAAGGAATTGTGCATTTCTGTCATACCTTGTTTCATT
>NC_069415.1:60219691-60262973 GCF_026875155.1 Cherax quadricarinatus | reverse complement strand
AGGGATTCAAAAAAAGGCCGCTTGTCTAACTAATTTTATTAATTTCTTCAGTAAGCTTTTGGGGCGTTAACCAGAAAAAGAATTTGATATTGTTTACTTAGATTTTAAAAAGGCTTTTTGAAAGTTCCGCCCCAAAGACGTTAAGAAAGTAGCAGCTCTGCACGGGGGGAAAAGTGCTCTCTTTAATCGAATCAGGGCTCACGACAGGAACAAGAGTGTCCAAAAATGGGTTAAATCCGGTGGGATCAAACAAGGGGCTTCCCAGGATCAGTCTTGGCCCGTTGTTGTTTATAATATATATCAATATTTTGATAAAGGGAAATTACTATGATATACAAATTCGCCGAGACACAAGATGGGTGGGGATAATTGATCAAACGTAGTTTGGGGAACTTCGGAGGATTTAACAAACTCTACTCTTGGCAAAAAGTGCCAATGAGTTCAATGTAGATAAATGCAAGGTTCTGAAGCTGGGGATTTTCCAAACCCTGCATTTTAAAAATTTTAAATAAGTAAACTTAGCCATACAGTTTGCAAAAAGGATTTGGGGGTTTATGGAAAGCATAACCTTAAACAAAGACAGCAATGCCTAAGCGTAGTAATAAGGAAAATAGATTACTGGGATTTATATCAAAAAGTGTAACAACAAACCAGAGGTCATACTGCAGCTTTATACATCATTAGTAAGGCCTCACCTAGATTATGCAGCTCATTCTGGTCTCCATATTACAGAATGGACATAAATTCGTTAGAAAACATTCAGCGTAGGATGACTAAATTAATACATAGCATTAGAAATCTTCCTTATGAAGAAAGATTGAAGACTCTTAAGTTACATTCACTTGTTAGATGAAGAATGAGGGGAGACTGATCGAAGTGTATAAGTGGAAGATAGGTATTAATAAAGGGGATATTAACAAGGTCTTGAGGATATCTCTCCAAGAGAGAACCCGCAGTAATGGATTTAAATTAGATAAGTTTAGATTTAGAAAGGACATAGGAAAGTATTGGTTTGGAAATAGGGTAGTTGATGAGTGGAACAGTCTACCTAGTTGGGTTATTGAGGCTGGGACTTTGGGTAGTTTCAAATTTAGGTTGGATAAGTACATGAGTGGGAGGGGTTGGATTTGAGAGGGACTTGCACATCGGAGCTTGTTTCTTGGGTGGCATTGAAAATTGGGTTGGTCAAATGTTGTTAGTGGGATGAATTGTAAAGGACCTGCCTAGTATGGGCCAACAGGCCTTCTGCAGTGTTCCTCCTTTCTTATGTTCTAATGTTCTTATGAGTGAGGAGTAGGTCTGATCCCGTGACGAGTGAGGAGTAGGTCTGATCCCGTGACGAGTGAGGAGTAGGTCCGATCCCGTGACGAATGAGGAGTAGATCTGATCCCGTGATGAGTGAGGAGTAGGTCTGATCCTGTGACGAGTGGGGAGTAGGTATGATTCCGTGACGAATGAGGAGTAGGTCTTTTTCCGTGACGAGTGAGCAGTAGGTCTGATCCCTTGACGAGTGAGGAGTAGGTCTGATCCCGTGACGAGTGAGGAGTAGGTCTGATATAGTGACGAGTGAGGAGTAGGTCTGATTCCGCGATGAGTGATGAGTAGGTCTGATCCCGTGACTAGTGAGGAGTATATCTGATCCAGTGACTAGTGAGCAGTATGTCTGATCCAGTGACGAGTAAGGAGTAGGTCTGATCCCGTGACGAGTGAGGAGTAGGTGTGATCCCGTGACGAATGAGGAGTAGGTCTGATCCGGTGACGAGTGAGGAGAACGCCTGATCCCTTGATGAGTGAGGAGTATGTCTGATCCCATGACGAGTGAGGAGTATGTCTTATCCTCTGACTAGTGAGGAGAAAGTCTGATCCCGTGACGAGTGAGGAGAAAGTCCGATCCCAGGACGATTTTGGAGAAAGTCGGATCCCATGACGAGTAAGGATTAGGTCTGATCAAGTGATGAGTAGATCTGATCCCGTGACGAGTGAGGATTAGGTCTGATCAAGTGAGGAAAAGATCTGATACCGTGACGAGTGAGGAGCAGGTCTGATCCTGTTACGAGTGATCAGTGGATCTGATTCCGTGAGGAGAGAGGAGAAAGTCTGATCCCGTGACGAGTGAGTAGTAGTACTGATCCCGTGACGAGTGAGGAGTAGGTCTGATCCCGTGACGAGTGATGACTAGGTCTGATCCCGTGACGAGTGAGCAGTAGGTCTGATCCCGTGACGAGTGAGGAGTAGGTCTGATCCCGTGACGAGTGAGGAGTATGTCTGGTCCCGCGACGAGTGAGGAGGAGGTCTGGTCCCGCGACGAGTGAAGAGGAATTCTGATCCAGTGACGAGTGAGGAGTAGGTCTGATCCCGTGAGGAGTGAGGAGTAGGTCTGATCCCGTGACGATAGAGGAGTAGGTCTGATCCCGTGACGAGTGAGGAGTAGGTCTGATCCCGTGACGAGTGAAGAGTAGGTCTGATCAAGTGACGAGTGAGGAGTAGGTCTAATCCCGTGATGAGTGAGGAGTAGGTCTGATCCCGTGACTAGTGAGGAGTAGGTCTGATCCCCTGGCGAGTGAGGAGTAGGTCTGATCCCGTGACGAGTAAGGAGTAGGTCTGATCCCGTGACGAGTGAGGAGTAGGTCTGATCCCGTGACGAGTGAGGAGTAGGTCTGATCCCCTGGCGAGTGAGGAGTAGGCCTGATCCCGTGACGAGTGAGGAGTTTGTCTGATCCCGTGACGAGTGAGGAGTAGGTCTGATCCCGGGACGAGTGAGGAGTAGGTCTGATCCCGGGACGAGTGAGAGGTAGGTCTGATCCCGTGACGAGTGAGGAGTAGGTCTGATCCGTGCGAGTGAGGAGTAGGTCTGATCCCGTGACGAGTGAGGAGTAGGTCTGATCCCGTGACGAGTGAGGAGTAGGTCTGATCCCGTGTCGAGTGAGGAGTAGGTCTGATCCCGTGATGAGTGAGGAGTAGGTCTGTTCCCTTGGCGAGTGAGGAGTAGTCTGATCCCGTGACTAGTGAGGAGTAGGTCTGACCCTGTGACGATTGAGGAGCAGATCTGATCCCGCGTCGACTGTGGAGTAGGTCTGATCCCGTGACGAGTTAGGAGTAGGTCTAATCCAGTGATGAGTGAGGAGTAGGTCTGATTCCGTGACGAGTGGGGAGTAGGTATGATTCCGTGACGAATGAGGAGTAGGTCTTTTCCCGTGACGAGTGAGCAGTAGGTCTGACCCCGTTACGAGTGAGGAGTAGGTCTGATCCAGTGACAAGTGAGTAGTAGGTCTAATCCCGTGATGAGTGAGGAGTAGGTCTGATACCGTGGCGAGTGAAGAGTAGGTCTGATCCCGTAACGAGTGAGGAGTAGGTCTAATCCCGTGATGAGTGAGGAGTAGGTCTGATCCCGTGACGAGTGAGGAGTAGGTCTGATCCCGTGACGAGTGAGGAGTAGGTCTGATCCCGTGACGAGTGAGTAGTAGGTCTGATCCCGGGACGAGTGAGGAGTAGGTCTGATCCCGTGACGAGTGAGGGGCAGGTCTGATCCCCACGAGTGAGGAGTAGGTCTGATTCCGTGGCGAGTGAGGAGTAGGTCTGATCCCGTGGCGAGTGAAGAGTAGGTCTGATCCCGTGACGAGTGAGCAGTAGGTCTAATCCCGTGATGAGTGAGGAGTAGGTCTGATCCCGTGGCGAGTGAAGAGTAGGTCTGATCCCGTAACGAGTGAGGAGTAGGTCTAATCCCGTGATGAGTGAGGAGTAGGTCTGATCCCGTGACGAGTGAGGAGTAGGTTTGATCCCGTGACGAGTGAGGAGTAGGTCTGATCCCGTGACGAGTGAGGAGTAGGTCTGATCCCGGGACGAGTGAGGAGTAGGTCTGATCCCGTGACGAGTGAGGAGCAGGTCTGATCCCGCGACGAGTGAGGAGTAGGTCTGATCCCGCGACGAGTGAGGACTAGGTCTAATCCAGTGACGAGTGAGGAGTAGGTCTGATCCCTTGACGAGTGTGGAGTAGGTTTGATCCAGTGACGAGTGAGGAGTAGGTCTGATCCCGTGACGAGTGAGGAGTAGGTCTGATCCCGTGACGAATGAGGAGTTTGTCTGATCCCGTGACGAGTGAGGAGTAGGTCTGATCCCGGGACGAGTGAGAGGTAGGTCTGATCCCGTGACGAGTGAGGAGTAGGTCTGATACCGTGACGAGTTAGGAGTAGGTCTGATCCCGTGTCGAGTGAGGAGTAGGTCTGATCCCGTGACGAGTGAGGAGTAGGTCTGATCCCGTGACGAGTGAGGAGTAGGTCTGATCCCGTGTCGAGTGAGGAGTAGGTCTGATCCCGTGATGAGTGAGGAGTAGGTCTGTTCCCTTGGCGAGTGAGGAGTAGTCTGATCCCGTGACTAGTGAGGAGTAGGTCTGACCCTGTGACGATTGAGGAGCAGATCTGATCCCGCGTCGACTGTGGAGTAGGTCTGATCCTGTGACGAGTTAGGAGTAGGTCTAATCCAGTGATGAGTGAGGAGTAGGTCTGATTCCGTGACGAGTGGGGAGTAGGTATGATTCCGTGACGAATGAGGAGTAGGTCTTTTCCCGTGACGAGTGAGCAGTAGGTCTGACCCCGTGACGAGTGAGGAGTAGGTCTGATCCAGTGACAAGTGAGTAGTAGGTCTGATCCCGTGACTAGTGAGGAATAGGTCTGATCCCGTGACGAGTGAGGAGTAGGTCTGATCCCGTTACGAGTGAGGAGCAGGTCTGATCCCGTGAAGAGTGAGGAGTAGGTCTGATCCCGTGACGAGTGAGGAGTAGGTCTGATCCCGTGACGAGTGAGGAGTAGGTCTGGTCCCTTGACGAGTGAGGAGTAGGTCTGATCCCCTGGCGAGTGAGGAGTAGGTCTGATCCCGGGACTAGTGAGGAGTAGGTCTGATCCCGTGACGAGTGAGGAGCAGGTCTGATCCCGCGACGAGTGAGGAGTAGGTCTTACCCAGTGACGAGTTAGGAGTAGGTCTGATTCCGTGACGAGTGGCGAGTAGGTATGATCCCGTGACGAATGAGGAGTAGGTCTTATCCCGTGACGAGAGAGCAGTAGGTCTGATCCCGTGACGAGTGAGGAGTAGGTCTGATCCAGTGACGAGTGAGGAGTTTGTCTGATCCCGTGACGAGTAAGGAGTAGGTCTGATCCCGTGACTAATGAATAGTAGGTCTGGTCCCGTGACGAGTGAGGAGTAGTTCTGAACCCGTGACGAGTGAGGAGTAGATCTGATCCCGTGACGAGTGAGGAGTAGGTCTGATCCCGTGACGAGTGAGGAGTAGGTCTGATCCCGTGACGAGTGAGGAGTAGGTCTGATCCCGTGACGAGTGAGGAGTAGGTCTGATTCCGTGACGAGTGGCGAGTAGGTATGATCCCGTGACGAATGAGGAGTATGTCTTATCCCGTGACGAGAGAGCAGTAGGTCTGATCCCGTGACGAGTGAGGAGTAGGTCTGATCCAGTGACGAGTGAGGAGTTTGTCTGATCCCGTGACGAGTGAGGAGTAGGTCTGATCCCGTGACTAATGAATAGTAGGTCTGGTCCCGTGACGAGTGAGGAGTAGTTCTGAACCCGTGACGAGTGAGGAGTAGATCTGATCCCGTGACGAGGGAGGAGTAGGTCTGATCCCGTGACGAGTGAGGAGTAGGTCTGATCCCGTGACGAGTGAGGAGTAGGTCTGATCCCGTGACGAGTGAGGAGTAGGTCTTATCCCGTGACGAGTGCAAAATACTTGAAAACTCGAGCAAATGTGTAAGTTATCATTTCAAGTCTCATTAAACAGAAGAGAGAACGACAACAGGAAGCCACATAACAGTGGAGGCAGCAATCTATCACAACAACAACAGGACACCCAGAGCCAAGTGACACTCCAAAAAAAAAAATATCTATTGTTATGGTGTATGACCTTTTGCCCTTTCAACGCTTGTCAGCCTCAGTTACTTCCAACATTTTAACTCCCATGTGATATTTTCACTCCCATGTGATATTTTCACTCCCATGTGATATTTTCACTCATGTGATATTTTCACTCATGTGATATTTTCACTCATGTGATATTTTCACTCATGTGATATTTTCACTCATGTGATATTTTCACTCATGTGATATTTTCACTCCCATGTAATATTTTCACTCTCATGTGATATTTTTACTCTCATGTGATATTTTTACTCTCATGTGATATTTTCACTCATGTGATATTTTCACTCTCATGTGATATTTTTACTCTCATGTGATATTTTCATTCATGTGATATTTTCACTCTCATGTGATATTTTCACTCTCATGTGATATTTTCACTCTCATGTGATATTTTCACTCTCATGTGATATTTTCACTCTCATGTGACATTTTCACTCTCATGTGATATTTTCACTCTCATGTGACATTTTCACTCTCATGTGATATTTTCACTCTCATGTGATATTTTCACTCTCATGTGACATTTTCACTCTCATGTGATATTTTCACTCTCATGTGACATTTTCACTCTCATGTGATATTTTCACTCTCATGTGATATTTTCACTCTCATGTGACATTTTCACTCTCATGTGATATTTTTACTCTCATGTGATATTTTTACTCTCATGTGAATTTTCACTCTCATGTGATATTTTCACTCTCATGTGATATTTTCACTCTCATGTGATATTTTCACTCTCATGTGACATTTTCACTCTCATGTGATATTTTCACTCTCATGTGATATTTTCACTCTCATGTGATATTTTCACTCTCATGTGATATTTTCACTCTCATGTGACATTTTCACTCTCATGTGATATTTTCACTCTCATGTGACATTTTCACTCTCATGTATATTTTCACTCTAATGTGATATTTTCACTCTCATGTGATATTTTCACTCAAGTGATATTTTCACTCTCATGTGATATTTTCACTCTCATGTGATATTTTCACTCTCATGTGATATTTTCACTCTATGTGCATTTTCACTCTCATGTGATATTTTCACTCTAAATGTGATATTTTCACTCTCATGTGATATTTTCACTCTCATGTGATATTTTCACTCTCATGTGATATTTTCACTCTCATGTGATATTTTCACTCTCATGTGATATTTTTACTCTCATGTGATATTTTCATTCATGTGATATTTTCACTCTCATGTGATATTTTCACTCTCATGTGATATTTTCACTCTCATGTGATATTTTCACTCATTGAACGAAACTCTTTTAATTTGTATTTTTATTTTCCCAGTGTCTATGTCAGGTATGTTAAAATAGTTTGTCAGGTGTTGTACATATTTATATACTAAATATGATGACCCATGGAAAGCCAGTGCTGTAACTAACCCATGGTAAGTCAGTGCTGTAACTAACCCAGTGTAAGCCAGTGCTGTAACTAACACAGGATAAGCCAGTGTTGCAATTAACCCAGGGTAAGTCAGTGCTGCTACTAACACAGGGTAAGCCAATGTAGTAACTAACTCATCGTAAGCTAGTGCTGTAACAAACCCAGATTAAGTCAGTGCAATAATTAACCCAAGGTAAGCCAGTGCTGTAACTAACCCAGGGAAAGCCAGTGTTGCAATTAACCCAGGGTAAGTCAGTGCTGCAACTAACCCAGGGTAAGCCAGAGCTGTAACTAAAACAGAGTAAACCATTGCTGTAACTAACCCAGGGTAAGCCAGTGTTGCAACTAACCCATGGTAAGCCAGTGCTGTAACTAACCCAGGGTAAGCCAGTGCTGTAACTAACATAGGGTAAGCCAGTGCAGTAACTAACCCATGGAAAACCAGTGCTGTAACTAACCCACGGTAAGCCAGTGCTGTAACTAACCCAAGGTAACTTACTGCTGAAGCTAACCCTGGGTAAGACTGTGCTCTAACTAACCCAGAGTAATCCAGTGCTGTAACTAACCCAGGATAATCCAGTGTTGTAACTAATGCATGGTAAGCTAGTAATGAAACTAATCCAGGGTAAGACAGTGCTGAAACTAACCCAAGATAAGCCTGTGCTGTAACTAACCCAGGGGAAGCCAGTGCTGTAACTAACCTAGGGTAAGACAGTGTTGTAACTAACCCAGGATAAGCCAGTGCTGTAACTAAAACAAAGTAAGCCAGTGCTGCAACTGACTCAGGGTAAGCCAGTGTTGTAACTAAAACAGGGTAAGCCAGAGTTGTAACTAACCCAGGGTAAGCCAAAGTTGCAACTAACCCAGGTTAAGTCAGTGTTGTAACTAACCCAGGGTAAACCACTGTTGTAACTAACTCAGGTTAAGCCACTGTTGTAACTAACCGAAAGTGAGCCAGTTTTGTAACTAACCCGGGGATAGCCAGTGTTTTAACTAACCCAAGGTAAGCCAGTGCTGTAGCTAACCCAGGGTAATCCCGTGCTGTAACTAACCCAGGACAAGCCAGTGCTGTAACTAACTCGAGGGTAAGCCAGTGTTGTAACTAACCCTGGGTAAGCCAGTGTTGTAACTAAAACAGGGTAAGCCAGCGTTGTAACTAACCCAGGGTAAGTCAGTGTTGTAACTAACCCAGGGTAAAACACTGTTGTAACTAACCCAGGGTAAGCCACAGTTGTAACTAACAGGACAAGCAGTGATGACTAACTGAGGTTTTGTAACTAACCCAGGATACCCATAGTTGTACCTAACCCAAGGTAAGCCAGAGCTGTAACTAACCCAAGGTAATCCAGTGTTGTAACTAACCCAGGGTAAGCAACTGTTTAACTACCCCAGGGTAAGCCAGTGTTGTAACTAACCCAGTGTAAGCCTGAGTTGCAACTAACCAATTTTAAGCCAGCGTTGTAACTAACCCAGGTAAGCCAGAGTTTTAACTAACCCAGGGTAAGCCTGTGTTGTAACCAACCCAGGGAAAGCCAGCGTTGTAATTAACCCAAGGTAAGCCAGTGTTGTAACTAACCAGGATAAGCCAGTGTTGTAACTAACCCATGGTAGGCAAGTGTTGTAACTAAACCAGGGAGAGCCAGTGTTCTAACTAACAAAGGGAAAGCCAGTGTTGTAACTAATCCAGGGTAAGCCAGTGTGTAACTAACCCAGGAAAGCCAGTGTTGTAACTAACCAATGGAAAGCCAGTGTTGTAACTAACCAGGTAAGCCAGTGTTTAACTACCAGGGTAAGCCGTGTTGTACTAACCCAGGGAAGCCAGTGCTGTAACTAACCCAGGGTAAGCCAGTGTTGTATTAACCAAGGGAAAGCCAGTGTTGTAACTAACCAGGTTAAGCCAGTGTTGCAACTTACCTAGGGTAAGCCAGTGTTGTCACTAACCCAGGGTAAGCCAGTGCTGTAACTAACCCAGGGTAAGCCAGTGTTGTAACTAACCCAGGGTAAGCAGCGTTTGTAACTAACCAGGGTAAGCCCAGTGTTGAAACTAACCCAGGTAAGCCAGGTTGTAACTACCTAGGTAAGCCAGTGTTGTAAAACAAGTAATCAACGTTGTAACTAACCAGGGTAAGCAGTTTTGATACACTAGGTCACAGACCCAGTGCTGCAACTAACCAGGGTAGCCATGTTTAACAACCTCACTCCAGTAGCCAGTGTTTAACTACCCTGTCAAGCCATTTAAACCAATCCTCAGTTGACACTGTCTAAGACCCACCTCCTCCAGACCTTCTAGACCCACCTCCACCAGAACCTTAGACCTACCCTCCTCCAGAGCCTTTACAGACCTACCCTCCTCCATGACCTTTACATCCAGACCAACCCTCCTTCCAGACCTTTTCAGACCAACCCTCCTCCAGACCTTTTCAGGCCCACCCTCCTCCAGACCTTCTCAGACCTACCCTCATCCAGACCTTTTCTGAACCCACCCTCCTACAGTCTTTTCAGACACCACCCTCATCCAGACCTTTCAGACCCACCCTCCTCCAGACCTTCTCAGACCCACCCACCTCCAGACCTTCTCAGATCCACGCACCTCCAGACCTTCTCAGACCCACCCTCCTCCAGACATTCTCAGACCCACCCTCCTCCAGGCCTTTTCAGACCCACCTCCTCAAGACCTTCTCAGACCTACCCTCCTCCAGACCTTTTCAGACTAACCCCTCCAGACCTTCTCAGACCTACCCTCCTCCAGACCTTTTCAGACCAACCCTCCTCCAGACCTTCTCAGACCTACCCTCCTCCAGGCCTTCTCAGACCCACCCTCCTCATGACCTTCTAAGACCCACCCTCCTCCAAACCTCTTAAGACCCACCATACTCCAGACCTTTACAGACCAACCCTCCTCCAGGCCTTCTCAGACCCACCCTCCTCCAGACCTTTTCAGGCCAACCCTCCTCCAGACCTTTTCAGACCCACCCTCCTCCAGACCATCTCAGACCTACCCTCATCCAGACCTTTTCACACCAACCATCCTCAAGAGCTTTTCAGACCCACCCTCCTCCAGACCTTTTCAGACACACCCTCCTCCAGACCTTCTCAGACCACCCCCTCCAGACCTTCTCAGACCCACCATACTCCAGACCTTCTCAAATCCACCCACCTCCAGACCTTCTCAGTCACACCTCCTCCAGACCTTCTCAGTCCCACCCTCCTCCAGACCTTTTCAGACCCACCTTTCTCCAGACCTTCTCAGACCTACCCTCCTCCAGACCTTTTCAGTCACACCCTCCTCCAGACCTTCTCAGACATACCCTCCTCCGGACCTTTTCAAACCCACCCTCCTCCAGATCTTCTCAGACCTACCCTCCTCCAGACCTTCTCAGACCCACCCTCCTCCAGACCTTTTCAGACCCACCCTCCTCCAGTCCTTTTCAGACCCACCGTCCTCCAGACATTCTCAGACCTACCCTCCTCCAGACCTTTTCAGACCCACACTCCTCCAGACCTTCTCAGACCCACCCTCCTCCAGACCTTCTCAGACCCACCCTCCCCAGACCTTCTCAGACCTACCTCCTCCACACCTTTTCAAACCCACCCTCCTGCAGACCTTCTAAGCCTCACCCTCCTCCAGACCTTCTAAGACCCACCCTTCTCCAGACCTTCTCAGAACCAACCTCCTCCAGACCTTCTCAGACCCAACCTCCTCCAGACCGTCTCACACCCACCCACCTTCAGACCTTCTCGGACCCACCCTCATCCAGACCTTCTTAGACCCACCATCGTCCAGACCTTTTCAGAGGCACCCACCTCCAGACCTTCTCAGACCCACCCTCCTCCAGACCTTCTGAGACCCACGCTCCTCCAGACCTTCCAAGACCCACCCTCCTCCAGACATTCTCAGACCCACCCACCATCAGACCTCAGACATTCCATCCTCCAGACCTTCTCAGACCCACCCTCCTGAAGACATTCTAGACCCACCCTACTCCAGACCTTCTCAGACCCACCCTCCTCCAGACCTTCTCTGACCCACAACCCTCCAGAATTTCAGACCCACCCTCTCCAAACATTCTCAGGCCCACCCACCTCCAGAGCTTCTCAGACCCACCCTCCTCCAGACCTTCTCAGACCAAACCCCTCCAGAAATTCAGACCCACCTCCAACAGACCTTCTCAGACACACCCACCTCCAACTAAGACCATCTCCTTCAACTTCTCAGACCCACCCTCCTCCAGACCTTCTCAGACCCACCTCCTCCAAGACCTTCAAGACCCACCCTCCTCCAGACTTCTCAGACCACCTTTTCAGAATTTCAGACCCACCCCTCCAAACCTTTTCAGACCCATCTCCTCTCCAGACCTTCTCAGACCCACCCTCCTTCCAGACCTTCTCAGACCCACCGTCCTCAAGACTTCAATGACCCACCCTCCTCCAGACCTTCTCAGACCCACCCTCTTCCAGAATTTTTCAGACCCACCATCCTCCAGACCTTTTCAGACCCACCCTCCTCCAGACCTTCTCAGACCCACCCTCCTCCAGACCTTCTAAGACCCACACTCCTCCAGACCTTCTAAGACCCACCCTCCTCCAGACCTTCTTGGACCCACCGTCCTCCATACCTTCTGAGACCCACCCACCTCCAGACCTTCTCAGACCCACCTTCCTCCAGACCTTTTAAGACCCACCTCCTCCAGACCTTCTCAGACCCCCCACCTCCAGACCTTCTTAGACCCACCCTCCTCCAGACCTTCAAAGACTCACCCTCCACCAGACTTTCTAAGACACCTCCTCATGACCTTCTAAGACCCACCCACTCCAACCTCTCAGACCAACACCTCCAGAATTCAAACCATCTCCTCCAGACTTCTCAGACCCACCTCCTCCAGACTTCTCACACCCCCCTCCCCCAAGCCTTCTCAACCCACCCCCTATAAGCCTCTCAGACCCACCCTCCTCCAGACTTCTCAGACCCACTTCTCCAGACTCTCAGACCACCCTCCTCCAGACTTCTAGGACCCTTCCTCAAGACCTTCTAAGACCCACCCACCTCCAGACCTTCTCAGACCCACCACCTCCAGATATTAATTATATACAATATTAATAATATTTAGATAACTAACTATCAATATTATAAAATAATAATCCATATAGCATTCTAATGCACAGCCATGTTAATAAGCTCATGAAGACCAGCACTGCTCATGACATTAACAGAGACCCACATTTCCATCCAAGATTGCTGAGAAGCACAGCAGTCACTTTAAGATCTTAGACAGCAGCAGCAGTCTTAAATGACATGAAGACAGATACAGATCATTAAGATAGACATGAAGACATACACATCAATAAATAGATATAATACACAAAGACATTTTAAGATAAATGAAGACATCAGAAGAGTACATTAAGATAATATAAACAGCAGCAGAAGACATTTTAATATAATGAACTGCAACAGTCATGTTAAGATAGACAGGTAAACATGTTGCAGCAGTCATGTTAAGATAGACATGAAGACAGGCAGCAGCAGTCATCTTAAGATAGACATGAAGACAGGCAGCATCAGACATGTTAAGATAGACATGAAGACAGGCAGCAGCAGTCATGTTGAAGTAGACATGAAGACATGCAGCAGCAGTCATGTTAAGATAGATATAAAGACAGGCAGCAGCACTCATGTTAAGATACACATGAAGACAGGCAGAAGCAGTCATCTTAGGACAGGCATGAAGGCAAGCAGCAGTAGTCATGTTAAGATAGACATGAAGACAGGCAGCAGCAGTCATCTTAAGTCAGGCATGAAGACATGCAGCAGCAGTCATGTTAAGATAGACATGAATACAAGCAGCAGCAGTCATGTTAAGATAGACATGAAGACAGGCAGCAGCAGTCATGTTAAGATAGACATGAAGACAAGCAGCAGTAGTCATGTTAAGATAGACATGAAGACAGGCAGCAGCAGTCATCTTAAGACAGACATGAAGACATGCAGCAGCAGTCCCATTAAGATAGACATAAAGACATGCAGCAGCAGTAATGTTAAAATAGACAGGAAGACAGGCAGCAGCAGTCATGTTAAGATAGACATGAATAAGGCACAGCGTCATGGTAAATAGACATGAAGACAGGCACCGGCTAACATGTTATGAAGAAAGAAACAGGAAGCAGCAGTCATTTGAGACAGACATGAAGACAGGCAGCAGCAGTCATGTTAAGTATAATGAAGACAGAAAGCAGCAGTCATGTTAAAATAGACATGAAGAAAGGCAGCAGCAGTCATGTTAAGATAGACATGAAGACATGCAGCAGCAGTCATGTTAAGATAGACATGAAGACAGAGCATAGTCGTAAATGCAGAAAAAGGCATCAGCATCATGTTAATATAGACATGAAGACAGGCAGCAGCAGTCATTTTAAGACAGACATGAAGACAGGCAGGAGCAGTCATGTTATGATATACATGAAAACAAGAAGCAGCAGTCATGTTAAGATAGACTTGAAGAAAGGCAGCAGCAGTCATGTTAAGATAGACATGAAGACAGGCAGCAGCAGACATTTTAAGATAGACGTGAAGACAGGCAGCAGCAGTCATGTTAAGATAGACATGAAGACAGGCAGCAGCAGTCATGTTAAGATAGACATGAAGAAAGGCAGCAGCAGTCATGTTAAGATAGACATGAAGACAGGCAGCAGCAGTCATTTTAAGACAGACATGAAGACAGGCAGCAGCAGTCATGTTAAGATATACATGAAGACAGGAAGCAGCAGTAATGTTAAGATAGACATGAAGACAGGCAAGCAGACATTTAGTAGACATGAGACAGCGAGCATCATTTAAGATAGACATGAAGACAGGCAGCAGCAGTCATGTTAAGATAGACATAGAGACAGGCAGCAGCAGTCATGTTAAGATAGACATGAAGACATGCAGCAGCAGTCATGTTAAGATAGACATAGAGACAGGCAGCAGCAGTCATTTTAAGATAGACATGAAGACAGGCAGCACCAGTCAGTGTTGTAACTAACCAGGTTAAGCCAGTGTTCCAACTTTCCTAGGGAAAGCCAGTGTTGTCACTAACCCAGGGAAAGCCAGTGCTGTAACTAACCCAGGGTAAGCCAGTGTTGAAACTAACGTATGGTAAGCCAGTGTTGCAAGTAGCAAAGGGTAAGCCAGTGTTGTAATTCACCCAGACTAAGCCAGTGTTGTAACTGACCCAAGGAAAGCCAGTGTTGTAAATAACCCAAATTAAGCAACTGTTATAACTAACCCAGGGTAGGCTAGCGTTGTAACTAACTCAGGGTAAGCCAGTGCTGAAACTAACCCAGGGTAAGCCAGTGTTGTAACTAACCTATAGTAAGCCAGTGCTGTAAAACTAAAAATTTAAAGCGATTAAACATAATGGTGACAGGTTTTGAGTCACTGGTCTCAGACCCACCCTCCTACAGAGCTTTTCAGACCCACCCTCCTCCAGACATTCTCAGACCTACCCTCCTCCAGGCCTTCCCTGACCCACCCTCTTCTAGGCCTTCTCAGACCCACCCTCCTCCAGACCTTCTCTGACCCAACCTCCTACAGACCTTCTAAGACCCACCCTCCTCAAAACCTCTTCAGACCCACCATCCTCCAGACCTTTACAGACCCACCTTCCTCCAGACCTTTTAAGACCCACCCTCCACCAGACCTTCTCAGACCCGCCCACCTCCAGACCTTCTTAGACCCACACTCCTCCAGACCTTCAAAGACTCACCCTCCACCAGACTTTCTAAGACCCACCCTCCTCAAGACCTTCTAAAACCCACCCACCTCCAGACCTTCTCAGACCCAACCACCTCCAGACATTCAAAGACCAAATCTCCTCTAGACATTCTCAGACCCACCCACCTCCAGATCTTCTCACACCCACCCTCCTCCAAGCCTTCTCAGCCCCACCCTCCTCCAAGCCTTCTCAGTCCCACCCTCCTCCAAGCCTTCTCAGACCCACCCTCCTCCAAGCCTTCTCAGCCCCACTCTCCTCCAAGCCTTCTGAACCCCACCATCCTCCAAGCCTTCTCAGACCCACCCTCCTCCAGACCTTCTCAGACCCACTTTCCTCCAGACCTTCTCAGACCCACCCTCCACCAGACCTTCTCAGCCCCACCCTCTTCCAAGCCTTCTCAGACCCACCCTCCTCCAAGCCTTCTCAGCACGACCCTCCTCCAACCCTTCTGAACTCCACCCTCCTCCAAGCCTTCTCAGACCCACCCTCCTCCAGACCTTCTCAGACCCGCCCACCTCCAGACCTTTTCAGACCCACCCTCCTCCAGACCTTCTCAGACCCACTCTCATCCAGACCTTCTTAAACCCACCCACCTCCAAACCTTCTCAGACCCACCCTAGTCCAGACCTTCTCAGACCCACCATCCTCAAGACCTTCTCAGACGCACCCTCCTCCAGACCTTCTCAGAAACACCCTCCTCCAGACCTTCTCACACCCACCCTTCTACAGACCTTCTCAGACCCACGCGCCTCCAGACCTCAGACATACCCTCCTTCAGACCTTCTCAGACCCACTCCCTCCTACAGACCGTCTCAGACCCACCCTCCTCAAGACCATCTAAGACCCACCCTTCTCCAGACCTTCTCAGACTCACCCTCCTCCGGACCTTCCCAGACCCACCATCCTATACACCTTTTCAGACCAACCCTCCTCCAGACGTTCTCAGATCCACCCACCTCCAGACCTTTCCATGCCCACCCTAGTCCAGACCTTCTCTGACCCACCCTTCTCAAAACCTTCTCAGATCCACCCTCCTCCAGGCCTTCTCAGACCCACCCACCTCCAGACCTTCTCAGACCCACCCTCCTCAAGACCTTCTCAGATCCACCCTCCTCCAGACATTCTCAGACCCACCCTTCTCCAGACATTCCCAGACCCACCCTCCTCCAGACCTTATCAGACCCACCCTTCTCCAGACCTTCTCAGACCCACCCTCCTCAAGACCTTCTCAGACCCACCCTCATCCAGACCTTCTTAGACCCTCCCTCGTTCAGACCTTATCAGACGCTCCCACCTCCAGACCTTCTCAGACACAAACTCCTCCTGACCTTCTCAGATCCTCCCTCCTCCAGACCTTCCAAGACCCACCCTTCTCTGCACCTGCTCAGACCCACCCTCCTCCAGACATTCTCAGACCCGCCCACGTCCAGACCTTCTCTGACCCACCCTCCTCCAGACCTTCTCAGACCCACTGTTCTCAAAACCTTCTCAGACCCACCCTACTCCAGGCCTTCTTATACCTACCCACCTCCAGACCTTCTCAGACCCACCCTCCTCAAGACCTTCTCTGACCCACCCTCCTCAAAGACCTTCTCGGACCCACCCTCCTCCAGACATTCTCAGACCCACCCTTCTCCAGACATTCCCAGACCCTCCCTCCTCCAGACCTTATCAGACCCACCCTCCTCCAGACCTTCTCAGACCCACCCTCCTCCAACCTTCTCAGACCCACTCTCATCCAGACCTTCTTAGACCCACCCACCTCCAAACCTTCTCAGACCCACCCTAGTCCTGACCTTCTCAGACCCACCATCCTCCAGACCTTCTCAGACGCGCCCTCCTCCAGACCTTCTCAGAAACACCCTCCTCCAGACCTTCTCACACCAACCCTTCTACAGACCTTCTCAGACCCACGCACCTCCAGACCTCAGACATACCCTCCTTCAGAGATTCTCAGACCCACCCTCCTCCAAACCTTCTCAGACCCACCCTCCTACAGACCGTCTCAGACCCACCCTCCTCAAGACCTTCTAAGACCCACCCTTCTCCAGACCTTCTCAGACTCACCCTCCTCCGGACCTTCTCAGACCCACCATCCTATACACCTTTTCAGACCAAACCTCCTCCAGACCTTCTCAGATCCACCCACCTCCAGACCTTTCCATGCCCACCCTAGTCCAGACCTTCTCAGACCCACCCTTCTCAAAACCTTCTCAGATCCACCCTCCTCCAGGCCTTCTCAGACCCACCCACCTTCTGACCTTCTCAGACCCACCCTCCTCAAGACCTTCTCAGATTGTAATAAAGTTGGTAGAATTACCGACAATATGTAAAGTAAAAGGACACAAGTGCAACTAATGTGACATTTATTGTGGCAACGTTTCGCTCTCCAGGAGCTTTATCAAGCCATTACAAACAATACATGGACGCTGAGGGTATATAAAGGCTCAGAGTTAGGTGAATACTAGTGAGGTACCATTTCGATGTTCACTAGTGGTAGTAGTAGTAGTAGTAGTAGTGGTAGTGACAAAAGTAATACAATATGGTAGAGCAATTAATTCGTACATGAGTAAAAGGATATAAAAGCTATTACTTGGGTAACATAAAAATAGGTTGGACAAATATAGACTGGAATGAGGCAGCTTGTTTCAGTGTTTACTCTCTGTGCTTTGTGTAGTATAACAGGAGAGACTATGTGATGGCAGGGTTTACTGTTTTCAGGAGATTCTTGCTAAGACTCGGAGATGTGAAGCTGCCGTTGTTTTATTTACTGTATTCGAACAGCGATAGTGCTGATTCGAGCACTTGCGTCTGCGGAAATAGTTTCTTTGATCACTAATTGGCGTCTCTGAATTTCATGAGATGATTGGTGGAATTTCGGTGTTGTACACAGGCGTTGTTCAGGTTATCGTTCCTACATGCGTAAATGTGTTAACTGAGGCGGGTGTCGAGGTTTCTGGCTGTTTCACCTACGTAAATCTTGTCACGCTCTCACAGGGTATAGTGTAAACTTCCTGCATTGACTGGTTCGTGGTGCTTGGATTTTGTCCTGGTTATATCCTTTTTGAAGTGCTAGAAGCGATGGGCTCTAGGTGTTAGCTTGTGAAAGTACTTTGGGACGTTCAGTGCAACCTGACTGTTGGGAAGAATTATAACTTTGCTGGGAGTGGTGTTGATGCTGAGAATTTTGATCTGAGAGCTCTTTTCTTGCAGTCTTGATGAAAAAAGAAGGAAATGTAACTCTGTGAATGTTGGTGAATGTATGTACACTCTCGTCAAGAAACTCAGGACTACAAATTCGGAATGCTCTTAGGAAAAACCGATGATGATGCTCTTTTGTTCTTGGTATCTTGACTGGAATAGAAGGTGTGAGATCGTTTTTATTGGTGGGTTTCCACCAATAAAAACGATCTCACACACTTCTATTCCAGTCAAGATACCAAGAACAAAAGAGCCATCATCATCGGGTTTTTCCTTAGAGCATTCCGAATTTGTAGTCCTGAGTTTCTTGACGAGGAGTGTACATACATTCACCAAACATTCACAGAGTTACATTTTCCTTCTTTTTTCATCAAAGACTGCAAGAAAAGAGCTCTTCAGATCATAAATTCTCCACGCATCAACACCACTCCCAGCAAAGTTAAAATTCTTCCCAACAGTCAGCTTGCACTGAACGTCTCAAAAGTACTTTCACAAGCTAACACCAGAGTCGCCATCGCTTCTAGCACTTCATTAACGGATATAACCAGGACAAAATCCAAGCACCACGAACCAGTCAATGCAGGAGTTTACACTATACCCTGTGGAGGCTGTGACAAGATTTACGTAGGTGAAACAGCCAGAAACCTCGACACCCGCCTCAGTGAACACATTTACGCATGTAGGAACGATAACCTGAACAACGCCTGTGTACAACACCGAAACTCCACCAATCATCTCATGAAATTCAGAGATGCCCAATTAGTGATCAAAGAAACTAATTTCCGCAGACGTAAGTGCCTCGAATCAGCACTGATCGCTGTTTCGAATACAGTTAAACAAAACAACGGCAGCTTCACCATTTCCGAAGTCTTAGCAAGAATCCTCATGAAAACAGTAAACCCTGCCAACACATAGTCTCTCCTGTTATACTACACAAAGCACAAGGAGTGAACACTGAAACAAGCTGCCTCATTCCAGTCTATATTTGTCCAACTATTTTTATGTTACCCAAGTAATAGCTTTTATATCCTTTTACTCATGTACGAATTAATTGCTCTACCATATTGTATTACTTTTGTCACTACCACTACTACTACTACTACTACTACCACTAGTGAACATCGAAATGGTACCTCACTAGTATTCACCTCACTCTGAGCCTTTATATACCCTCTGTGTCCATGTATTGTTTGTAATGGCTTGATAAAGCTCCTGGAGAGCGAAACGTTGCCACACAAATGTCCACATTAGTTGACACTTGTGTCCCTTTACTTTACATATTGTCGGTAATTTCACCAACTTTATTACAATCTGAGAAGTCTTGAGGAGGGTGGTCTGAGAAGTCAGAAGGTGGGTTTCCTTCAGAAGCTGAGAGGTGGATCTGAAAAGGTTTGAAAGGGTGGTCTGAGAAGGTCTGGACTGGGTGCAGAAAGGTCTGGAGGTGGTGAACTGAAGAAGGTCTGGAGAGGTTTGGTCTGAAATGTGTATAGGATGGTGGGTCTGAGAGGTCCGGTAGGAGAGAATTATGTCTGAGAAGGTTGGAGACAGGGTGTCTTTAGAAGGTCTTGAGGAGGGTGGTCTAGAATGTCTGAAGGAGGGTATGTCTGAGGTCTGAGGTGCGTTGTCTGAGAAGCCCTGTAGAAGGGTGGGTGTGAGAAGTCTGAGGAGGTGTTTTCTGAAAGGTCTGGAGGAGGTGGTTCTGATAAGGTCTGAGGAGGGTGGGTCTGGAATGTCTGAGAAGGGTGGGTCTGAGAATGTCTGGAGGAGGGTATTCTGGAGGTCTTGAGTGCGTGGGTCTGAGAAGGTCTGTAGAAGGGTGGGTGTGAGAAGGTCTGGAGGAGGGTGTTCTGAGAAGGTCTGGAGGAGGGTTTTCTGATAAGGTCTGGAGGAGGGTGGGTCTGATAAGGTCTGGAGGAGGTGAGGTCTGGAATATCTGGAGAAGGGTGGGTCTGAGAATGTCTTGGAGGAGGGTGGGATCTGAGAAGTCTTGAGGAGGGTGGTCTCAGAGGTCTGGAGGAGGGGTTGGGTCTGATAAGGTCTGTAGAGGGTGGGTCTGGGAATGTCTGGAGAAGGGTGGGTCTGAGAAGTGTCTGGAGGAGGGTGGATCTGAGAAGGTCTGAGGAGGGTGGGTCTGAGAAGTCTGGAGGGGTGGGTCTGAGAAGCCTGGGAGGAGGGTGGATCTGAGAAGGTTTGAGAAGGGTGGGTCAGAGAAGGTCTGGCTAGGGTGGGCATGGAAAGGTCTGGAGGTGGGTGGATCTGAGAAGGTCTGGAGGAGGGTTGGTCTGAAAAGGTGTATAGGATGGTGGGTCTGGGAAGGTCCGGAGGAGGGTGAGTCTGAGAAGGTCTGGAGAAGGGTGGGTCTTAGAAGGTCTTGAGGAGCGTGGGTCTGAGACAGTCTGTCGGAGGGAGTGGGTCTGAGAAGGTCTGAAGGAGGGTGTCTGAGGTCTGGAGGAAACGTGGGTCTGAGAAGTTTGTAGAAGGGTGGGTGTGAGAAGGTCTGGAGGAGGGTGGTTCTGAGAAGGTCTGGAGGAGGGTGCGTCTAAGAAGGTCTTGAGGATGGTTGGTCTGAGAACGTCTGGACTAGGGTGGGTCTGAGAAGGGTTTGGAGGTGGGGTGGGTCTGAGAAGGTCTGGATGGAGTGGTCTGAGAAGGTATAGGAGGGTGGGTCTGAGAAGGTCTTGAGGTAGGGGGTCTGAGAAGGTCTGGAGGAGGGTGGGTCTGAGAAGGTCTTGGAGGAGGTGGGGTTCAGAAGGCTTGGAGAGGGTGGGGCTGAGAAGGCTTGGAGGAGGGTGGGTCTGAGGCTGGCTTGGAGGGAGGGTTGGGCTGAGAAGGTCTGGAGGAGGGTGGTCTGAGAAGGTCTGGAGGAAGTGGGTCTGAGAAGGTCTGGAGGAGGGTGGTCTGAGAAGGCTTAGAGGAGGGTGGGGTTCAGAAGGCTTGGAGGAGGGTGGGCTGAGAAGGCTTGGAGGAGAGGTTGGGCTGAGAAGGCTTGGAGGAGGGTGGGTGAGAAGATCTTGAGGTGGGTGGAGGTCTTAGAATGTCTAGAGGTGACGGTTTTGAATGTCTGGGGGTGGTTGGGTCTGAGAAGGCTTGGAGGGGGTGGGTTAGAAGGTCTTGAGGAGGGTTTGGGTCTTAGAAAGTCTGGTGGAGGGTGGGTCTTTGAAGGTCTGGAGGAGAGTGGGTCTAAGAAGGTCTGGAGGTGGGCTGGGCTGAGAAGGTCTTGGTGGAGGGTGGGTCTTAAAAGGTCTTGGAGGAAAGGGGTGGGTCTGTAAAGTCTGGAGGATGGTGGGTCTTGAAGAGGATTTTGGAGGAGGGTGGGTCTTGAAGGTCTGGAGGAGGTTGGGTAGTAGAAAGCTGGAAGAGGGTGGGTCAGGAAGCCTGGAGGAGGGTAGGTCTTAGAATGTCTGGAGGAGGGTGGGTGTGAAAAGCTCTGAGGAGGGTGGGTCTAAGACCAGTGACTCAAAACCTGTCTACCATTATGTTTAATCGCTTTAAATTTTTAGTTTAAGCACTGGGCTTACTATAGGTTAGTTACAACACTTGCTTACCTGGGTTAGTTTCACACAGCTTACCGAGTAGTTAACATACTAGACCTTACCCTGGTTAGTTATAACAGTTGCTTAATTTGGTTATTTTACAACACTGGCTTTCCTTGGGTCATTACAATGGCTTAGTTGGTGAATTACAACACTGGCTTACCCTTTGTTACTTGCAACACATGGCTTACCATACGTTAGTTTCAACACTGGCTTACCCTGGGTTAGTTACAGCAGGCTTTCCCTGGGTTAGTGACAACACTGGCTTTCCCTAGGAAAGTTGGAACACTGGCTTAACCTGGTTAGTTACAACACTGACTGGTGCTGCCTGTCTTCATGTCTATCTTAACATGACTGCTGCTGCCTGTCTCTATGTCTATCTTAACATGATGCTGCTGTATGCTTCATGTTATCTTAACATGACTGCTGATGCCTGTCTCTATGTCTATCTTAACATGACTGCTGCTGCCTGTCTTCATGTCTATCTTAACATGACTGCTGCTGCCTGTCTTCATGTCTATCTTAAAATGTCTGCTGCTGCCTGTCTTCATGTCTATCTTAACATTACTGCTGCTTCCTGTCTTCATGTATATCTTAACATGACTGCTGCTGCCTGTCTTCCTGTCTGTCTTAAAATGACTGCTGCTGCCTGTCTTCATGTCTATCTTAACATGACTGCTGCTGCCTTTCTTCATGTCTATCTTAACATGACTGCTGCTGCCTGTCTTCATGTCTATCTCAACATGACTGCTGCTGCCTGTCTTCATGTCTATCTTAACATGACTGCTGCTGCCTGTCTTCATGTCTATCTTAAAATGTCTGCTGCTGCCTGTCTTCATGTCTATCTTAACATGACTGCTGCTGCCTTTCTTCAAGTCTATCTTAACATGACTGCTGCTTCCTGTCTTCATGTATATCTTAACATGACTGCTGCTGCCTATCTTCATGTCTGTCTTAAAATGACTGCTGCTGCCTGTCTTCATGTCTATCTTAACATGACTGCTGCTGCCTTTCTTCATGTCTATTTTAACATGACTGCTGCTTTCTGTCTTCATGTATATCTTAACATGACTGCTGCTGCCTGTCTTCATGTCTATCTTAACATGACTGCTGCTGCCTTTCTTCATGTCTATTTTAACATGACTGCTGCTTTCTGTCTTCATTTATATCTTAACATGACTGCTGCTGCCTGTCTTCATGTCTGTCTCAAAATGACTGCTGCTTCCTGTTTTCTTTTCTTTCATAACATGTTTGCCGGTGCCTGTCTTCATGTCTATATTACCATGACAGCTGCTGCCTGTATTCATGTCTAAATTAACATGACTGCTGCTACCTGTCTTCCTGTCTATTTTAACATTACTGCTGCTGCATGTCTTTATGTCTATCTTAATGGGACTGCTGCTGCATGTCTTCATGTCTGTCTTAAGATGACTGCTGCTGCCTGTCTTCATGTCTATCTTAACACGACTACTGCTGCTTGTCTTCATGTCTATCTTAACATGACTGCTGCTGCCTGTCTTCATGTCTATCTTAACATGAGTGCTGCTGCCTGTCTTTATGTCTATCTTAACATGACTGCTGCTGCATGTCTTCATGTCTACTTCAACATGACTGCTGCTGCCTGTCTTCATGTCTAAATTAACATGACTGCTGCTGCCTGTCTTCATGTCTATATTAACATGACTGCTGCTGCCTGTCTTCATGTCTATCTTAACATGTCTGCTGCTGCCTGTCTTCATGTCTATCTTAAGATGACTGCTGCTGCCTGTCTTCATGTCTATCTTAACATGACTGCTTCTGCATGTCTTCACGTATATCTTAAAATGTCTTCTGCTGCCTGACTTCATGTCTATCTTAATATGACTGCTTCTGCATGTCTTCATGTTTATCTTAAAATGTCTGCTGCTGCCTGTCTTCATATCTATCTTAGCTTGACTGCTGCTACCTGTCTTCAAGTCTATCTTAACATGACTGCTGCTGCCTGTCTTCATGTCTATCTTAACATGACTGCTGCTGCCTGTCTTCATGTCTATCTTAGCATGACTGCTGCTGCCTGTCTTCATGTCTATCTTAACATGACAGCTGCTGCCTGTCTTCATGTCTATATTAACATGACTGTTGCAACAATATAAATACTTATTATTATTATTATTATTATTATTATTATTATTATTATTATTATTATTATTATTATTATTATTATTATTATTATTATTATTTTAATAATAGTAATATTATTATTATTATCATTAGGAGGGTGGGTCTGAGAAGGTCTGGAGGAGGGTGGGTCTGAGAAGGTCTGGAGGAAAGTGGGTCTGAGAAGGTCTGGAGGAGGGTGGGTCTGAGAAGGCTTATAGGAGGGTGGGGTTGAGAAGGCTTGGAGGAGGGTGGGTGTGAGAAGATCTGGAGGTGGGTGGGTCTGAGAATGTCTGGAGGAGACTTGGTTTTTGAATGTCTGGAGGTGGTTGGGTCTGAGAAGGTCTGGAGGTGGGTGGGTCTTAGAAGGTCTTGAGGAGGGTGCGTCTTAGAAAGTCTGGTGGAGGGTGAGTCTTTGAAGGTCTGGAGGAGGGTGGGTCTTAGAAGGTCTGGAGGTGGGCGGGTCTGAGAAGGTCTGGAGGAGGGTGGGTCTTAAAAGGTCTGGAGGAAGGTGGGTCTGAGAAGGTCTGGAAGTGGGTGGGTATCGATCGCATCTGCTAGAAAAATGACAGGATGGATAATGAGAACCTTCAAAACGAGGGATGCCAAGCCCATGATGACACTCTTCAGGTCACTTGTTCTATCTAGGCTGGAATATTGCTGCACACTAACAGCACCTTTCATTAAAGGCAGGTGAAATTGCTGACCTAGAAAATGTACAGAGAACCTTCATGGCGCGCATAACGGAGATAAAACACTTCAATTACTGGGAGCGCTTGAGGTTCCTAAAACTGTATTCCCTGGAATGCAGGCGGGAGAGATACATGATTATATACACCTGGAAAATCCTAGAGGGACTAGTACCGAACTTGCACACGAAAATCACTCACTACGAAAGCAAAAGACTTGGCAGACGATGCAACATCCCCCCCCCAATGAAAAGCAGGGGTGTCACTAGCACGTTAAGAGACCATACAATAAGTGTCAGGGGCCCGAGACTGTTCAACTGCCTCCCAGCATACATAAGGGGGATTACCAACAGACCCCTGGCAGTCTTCAAGCTGGCACTGGACAAGCACCTAAAGTCGGTTCCTGACCAGCTGGGCTGTGGCTCGTACGTTGGTTTGCGTGCAGCCAGCAGTAACAGCCTGGTTGATCAGGCTCTGATACACCAGGAGGCCTGGTCACAGACCGGGCCGCGGGGGCGTTGACCCCCGGAACTCTCTCCAGGTAAACTCCAGGTAACCTCCTGCACCCGAGGTCTGAACTTTAACTTATGAAAACTACACCAAATATCTCCCCATCCATACATGGGGTATATTCCCTCCACCGGCACCACCACCCGGCTCCCAATTACTCTCGCCAAAACCCCTATGCGAATCTTGCCAGGCTCCCGGAGGACCATGAGGGTACGCAGCACCCCCTCACATTCCCTCAACTCTGCACCCACATACCACCTCTGCACTTCCTCATACAGAAGCTTTAACCCCCCTACACCCGACTTGTACATACTCCCTTCGTAAGAAAACACATTTTACCCAACGCCATAGATCCAATAACCCTAACCCCCCTGACGTACCGGCAGCATTACCACTTCCCTCCTCAGCCAATCACACCCAGAACCCCCATATAAACCTAAACACCTGCTTTAAGACTCTCGTAATTCCTTGCCCCGTTAAGACGTCCGTAGCCCTCGACCATAGATCTGCCAGGCAACCCATATTGCCCTCCAGATACGACACGCCCCACGACACATTTCAGGCGATTTCCAAGTATTTTCGCAAACAATTTATAATCTGCACAAAGTAAAGATATCGCCCGATAATCCTTGAGGGTATTCTGGACTTCTCCCTTCGGGACCAGAGCAACCACTGCTGTGGCTTGCAACTCCCCCAGCACCCCCTTCTCCTTCATGATATTCATCAACTCCACCAGGAATCCACACATTAACTTCCAATTCTGCAGGTAAAATTCACAGGGTAATTCATCAATCCCCGGAGCCTTTTCCTTACGCATACTTGCTAATGCCCACCAAACCTCGCCCTCATCTATCTCCCCACCCAGCGCTACTCGATCACTATGCCCCAATGAACATGGCACTAGCTCGCAGACGCTATGCAATGCTGCACCTTCCACTGCACTACGTCCCAAATACTGCTCATACCATGCATCTGCATAACCACTCATCCCCTCAGTCGTCTTCAACACTTGCCTCTCACGATAATCCCCCACTTCAGAGTGGACGGTTAACCTACCAACCTCAGTGGCCGTCCGACGTCGCTGTTGACCCCGTAAAACACACGCCGACGGTCGATCGCCCCATAACACCTCCTCAAGCCCCCCCTGCACATGCACCACATTAAACCGTTCATTTTGCAGCTCATGAATCCTTCCCTTCAACGTTTCTATCTCCTCTACAGGATATACTCCCCCGTGTCCACCTCTCCCATAGCAATCCCTCAACCTACCCTCTAGGTACTGAAGGAGCCCATATGATTGTTGCATTATGCGTTTCCCCTCCCTCACATAAAACTTACGTATTCACGCCTTAGCCACCCCGTCCCACCACCCCAGTAAATCCTCTATGCCCCGCCTTTCCTCACTGAGCTCTGCCCACAACGTCTCAAATTCTCCCTGCCCCTCCTAATCACCCAGGATCCTCGTGTTTAGTTTCCAATAACTCTTATACCTCCTGGCCAGCCCATCCCACCCCAAGTCTACCACAACTGCCCTGTGATCTGAATATTCCACCTCCACCATACGCAAGGACTCCACTCTTACCCGCTTAGTGATGTACACCCGATCTAGCCTCGCCGCATATCCATGTTTAACAAAAGTGTGCTCCACCTCCCAAGCCCCACCCCAAATACGTCACGTAGACACACATCTCTCAGAAGATCACCTAGGATAGTTGAAAAATGCCCTGCCCCAAGTGGCTCAACGTCTGCCCTGCGAATAACACAATTCCAATCCCCTCCCACAACAGCAACAGGTGGTAAAGAACGGAAAGAATAAACGAGCTCATCCCTCATAAAATCCACTTTCAGACGTGCATCACTCTTTGCGGGTGCGGAGTAGGACTCCCACCCCTCCCTTCAAGCGTCCCCTCTGCATCACAAAAGCCCTATATCAATTCACCTCCAATACATGCCCCACCTTGATATTGTGCTCTTGCACAAATACAACATCCACTCTATGCCAGCACAAGAAACTTGCAAACCACACACGCTTCACATCCTGACACAAACCATTAATGTTAACTGTCATACACCTTAGGCCAGCGGTGGTTTCTTCCCCCTGTGCTTTGACACCTTCTTCACAACGCCACCATGTCCTTTCGGACCTCCTTTATGCACGTCTCTACTGGCAGCCTTAACCCCTCCCCGGTCCAGCTCCGGGTCCAAAGTCCCGGAGGGACCACCACCATCCTCCTCCACCACCACCACCACCTTGCCGGTCCTCTGTGCTGGAGTCAGGACATCATCTGAATCCGATGTCACAGCCTCACGCTTGTGCATGACTCCACCTGTTTCCATCCTCAACTCCTGTGATACCTCACGGTGAACCTCCACCTCCACCACATGTCCAACCTTCCCACACTCTGGGCACATTGCCCCGTGAGACACCACCAAGTCGATGGGCTCATTTTGCTGTCCACACAGGTCTGCAGCATTCCTCACATCAGCCCTCGTCACTGACTTGCCCTCCCCATCGGACTTGGGAAACAGCTAGGTGAGCACAGTCTCTAGGACCTCGTCGATGGCTTCCTCCGCCGAACCATGCCGTCCCCCACCATCAGGCAAAATGGGTCCCACAGGGCTCCCAGCCACAGGGGCCGTCAGGTCCGTACCCGCCACTGCCTCCACTTGCTTCACCTCCTCACTCCACAGACGACCAGGCCTACGTCCTTCCTGTAGCTCCAGAGCACGTCCAACTTGCCCAGATTCCCTTGCGGCAGTTATGTGTGTGTTAATCAAGGGGAAGTGCTAAACCCGGAGGATTATACAGCGCCTGGGGGGGGGGGATGTGGAAGGCATTCAGGCTTAATTCGGGGAACTGGAGCACAGATCCGATTCCCTAAATCAAGAGCCCCTCGCCAACATCAAGGAACCTTCCTTGAGGGGACTTGCGGCAGTACATTCTACACTATGAAGTCGAGTCTGTTGTTCACAATATGCAGCAATGTGATCATAACCACTACAACGCCTGCAGGTCCTGCGTTGCCTAGCATAGGACACCATGAGCTGAGTCCTGAAGGCTTCCAATATAACATATGACGGTATGGGGTGTCATATCGTCATTTTCAGTGAAAACGTGCCCTCTGGGAATCCCACGTATGCACCTTCTACCCACTTGCCGGGCTGTGCCAGATGAACGGTCCCTAGTCCTTGAAAACATTGCGTATGCCCGTTTCATCAGTCTCAAACGGTACATTTCGCACTCTAACCCATGTGTAATGCCTGGAGACGTCATGAAGGAGGACACTCACCATAGAATTGACGTCCACTCGCACATCCTGGTATTTCTTTACCAGCCTCTCATAGACGCCGGTGTTCAACAACTTAACAAACACCCTGTATGCGCCATTAAGTGCTACACCGTACAATTCTTCATCCTGAATACCATACGTATCCCGGATGATTAATGGCAACAGGACAGGAGCAGCTTGCGGTGAAATCGCCCCGCGAACCAGCTGGATGCCCACAGTATTTACCCTCCTCCTAACACTCTGCGCCATATTGGAAAAAACAGGAAGTCTTCCAATCGCCGAGAGAGGGCAGCAGGCGTACGTCTGCTCACACCAACAGACGAACAGAGAATGATTGTTTTTACGTAATTTTTCTTGTATAGGGAGTTAGTAGGTCATTCCTCTTATTGACTATTGTGAAGGTTGTGAGCCTTTGTCATATGTCAGTCATATTATGTTAACTATATAAACCTGAAAGGTTTATATAGTTTATATTGTAAAGTATGTTATATGGAAATATTTGTGAGTGTATATGGGTAACCTCTTTTATGTCAGTTACAATGTGTTGTTATATTTTGTCAGTGTATGTTCTGTAGGATTGAGGATCCTACTGTACTCATTTTATATCTTTTTATTTAATATTAAGCTGTAAAGTTTTTAAATAAAATATAAAAAAAAAGTTACAGTGCCGGTTAGCAGTTCAGGTACTGATGTCTCCCAAAGTCACGTGACCAACGTGACGTCAGCTTACCACTCACTTGTTCAGAGCAGTAGGTTCACCACTCTTGCTCTGAGTAGGTTCCCGCACTCGCTCAGAGTAGGTTCCCGCACTCGCTCATAGTAGGTTCCCGCACTCGCTCAGAGTAGGTTCTCGCACTCGCTCAGAGTAGGTTCCCGCACTCGCTCAGAGTAGGTTCCCGCACTCGCTCAGAGTAGGTTCCCGCACTCGCTCAGAGTAGGTTCTCGCACTCGCTCAGAGTAGGTTCCCGCACTCGCTCATAGTAGGTTCTCGCACTCGCTCAGAGTAGGTTCTCGCACTCGCTCAGAGTAGGTTCCCGCACTCGCTCAGAGTAGGTTCTCGCACTCGCTCAGAGTAGGTTCCCGCACTCGCTCAGAGTAGGTTCTCGCACTCGCTCATAGTAGGTTCTCAGCACTCTGAGTAGATTCATACACTTTTCTGTGCAGATTCAGGCGCTCAGGCTTTAATACAATTTCTCGTCTAGAATATTACTTAGTCCCAGACAACGTGCACTTTTATGTATAACACTACAAGAGAGAACTTTGTATCATATACTAAGTTTTATATGGATTCTTTTATAATAAAGATCACATTTTATTTAGTCGGATCAGTCTCCTAATAGTAATCCCCATATTAAATTAACATGTGTCTAAGGACAACTAGACCAGAGCTGGATTCGACATCTTGTTACGGAAAGTGGCCAAAACAGGCCCGTGGATATGGCCCCTGACGTAACACTACACTGACTACACCTGCTACATGGACTACACTTGCTACATTTACTACATTTGCTAAAATTTTACACTGACTACACTTGCAACTCTGAGTACACTTGCTTCACTTACTTTTCTTGCTACGCCGAGTACACTTGTTACACTGACTACATTTGCTACACTGAAAGGATTTGCTGCACTGACTACACTTGCTACACAGACAATACTTGCTACAATGTCTACACTGATTACACTTGCTACATATACTACATTGAATTTTTTTTATACTGACTGCACTTGTTACATTGGCTACACTTGCTACACAGAGTACACTGATCGCACCTGATACACTTACTCGACTTGCTACACTTGTTACCCTGACTGCACTGACTACGCTTACTACACTTACTACACTGAGTACGCTGACTACACTTAATACACTGAGTGCACTGATTACACTTGCTACACTGACTACACTTGCTACACTTACTACACTGATTACACTTGCTATACTTGCTACACGGACTACATTTGCTACATTTTTACAATGACTACGCTGAATACATTTCCTACACTGACTACACTTGCTACACTGAATATACTTGGTACACTGAATATACTTGGTACACTGACTACACTTGCTATACTTGCTACACTGCCTGCATTTGCTACAGTTTACATTGACTACACTTGCAACTCTGAGTACACTTGCTTCAATTGCTTGCTACACCGACTACACTACGTTTGCTGCACTGAAAACATTTGCTACACTTGCTACACTGACAATACTTGCTAGAATATCTACACTGCATTTGCTGCACTGAATACACTTGCTACACTAACTACACTTGCTACACTGACAATACCTTCTACAATGTCTACACTGACCACACTTGCTACACTGACTTGGCTTGCTACACTGACTTGATTTGCTACACTGACTTGACTTGCTACACTTGCTACTCTGACCGCACTGACTACACTGGCTACTCTTGCTACACAGACTACACTTGCAACACTGAATGCGCTTACTACACTTGCTATATTTGCTGCACTGATTACACTTGCTACACTAATTATACTTCCTACACTGTCTACAATTGCTACACTGACTACACTACCTACGCTTGCTACAGTGACTACATTTACTTCAATTTTATACTGACTACCCATGCTACACTTGCTGCAATGACTACACTTGCTACACTAACTATATTTGCTATATTGCTAAAGTTGCTAGACTGACTACATTTGCTACACTGACTACACTGTTTACACTGACGACATTTCCTAAGCTGACTACACATGCTACACTGATTACACTAGAGGTAACATAGACCCATAACCTTGTTATAACATAAAGTTCTAGAACCTTGTTATAACATACTGGTAATCAACACAGGTACTATGGCCGCCATCTTGGGAAATGGCTGTCCTTTTTTCGCGTTTTTTTGAGTAATAATTTTTGAGTTATTAAATATAACGAAAAAAAGTTCAAATCAAAGACTTTAGATCACCAGTCCCCAACTTTTTAGTTTGAAAAAGCCAGTTTGAAAAGGCGAATTGAAAGGAGTTGCGCAGTTGGCTGTTAAATGCACATAAATGATGCGAACCTGAAGTGGAGGTGGTGTTAGCGGCGGTGATAATGACCGGTTCTATAATGTTACCGACGGTGATAATGACAGGCTCTATAAAGTTAGCGGCGATGATAATGACCGGCTCTATAATGTTAGCGGAGGTGATAATGACCGGCTCTATAATGTTACCGACGGTGATAATGACCGGCTCTATAATGTTGGCGACGGTGATAATGACCGGCTCTATAAAGTTAGCGGCGATGATAATGATCGGCTCTATAATGTTACCGGCGTTGATAATGACCGGCTCTATAATAGCGGCAGTGATAATGACCGGCTCTATATATGTTAGCGGCGGTGATAATGACCGGCTCGATAATGTTAGCGGCGGTGATAATGACCGGCTCTATAATGTTAGCTAATGGAAGTTGAGTACTCCTGATGCAGGTTGAGTACTCCTGATGCAGGGTGAGTACTCCTGATGCAGGTTGAGTACTCCTGATGCAGGTTGAGGACCCCTGATGCATGTTGAGCACTCCTGATGCATACTGAGTACTCCTGATGCATGTTGAGGACCCCAGATACTGGTTGAGTACTCCTGATGCAGGTTGAGTACTCCTGATGCAGGTTGAGGACCCCTGATGCAGGTTGAGTACTCCTGATGCAGGTTGAGTACTCCTGATGCAGGTTGAGGACCCCTGATGCAAGTTGAGGACCCTTGACGCAGATTGAGTACTCCTGATGCAGGTTGAGGACTCCTGATACATGTCTGAACCCCTGATGCAGGTTGAGTACTCCTGATGCAGGTTGAGTACTCCTGATGCAGGTTGAGTACTCCTGATGCAGGTTGAGTACTCCTGATGCAGGTTGAGTACTCCTGATGCAAGTTGAGTACTCCTGATGCAGGTTGAGTACTCCTGATGCAGGTTGAGGACCCCTGATGCAAGTTGATGACCCCTGATGCAGATTGAGTACTGACGCAGGTTGAGTACTGTTGATGCATTTTGAGGACTCCTGATGCAGGTTGAGTACTCCTGATGCAGGTTGAGGACCCCTAATGCAGGTTGAGGACCCCTGATGCAGATTGAGGACCCCTGATGCATGGATTGCCATTCAGAGCAGCATACTGTAGAAAAACTTGAGATAGCCCAAGAGGTCAGACAGTGATTTGTTTTACTGCTAAGGTAAGGAAGAAGTCTTGGGAGACAGGACGTCATAGTGCATACACATACACAAGTGAATAAGAGCGCCATAAACCCACATCCTACCCTAGGGGTTACCTCTATTTCCTCCCTCCTCCCCCCCTTCTTCCTCCTCCTACACCCTATCACTCTTCCCTCTCTCTCCCCCTCTCTATCCCTCTCTCTCTCTCTCTCTCTCTCTCTCTCTCTCTCTCTCTCTCTCTCTTTTACACAGGGTTTGACAAGGTTAAGGATCCCTAGCTTTATTGACAGCTATTTACAGGTTAAGGATTCCTAACTTTACTGGCAAGCTAAGAGCTGTTACCTACATCAGCTCATTTGAAAGCATTTTTATTGTTATGAGACATACAAGTAGGAAACAGGATGAAGTTGGAGCCATCTGTGGGCCAGCATTTTCATTTGATCAACTGACTTTATCTCGTTGACATCATTATGCTGTACGAATGTGTTCCATACTCGAGTCATCCTGGGTATGTATGATCTCAGATGGAGTGATGTTCTGGAGAAGGGTACAGCCAGAGTGAAAGTTGCTGCTTTCTGCCCGTCTTGTGGCATAAAAGCTTGTTTCACGCTGTCCTCAGAAGTGGATCCAAGTGTGGTATTTTGACAATATTGGCCTTGTAACATAACAGTATGGCCACCCACATCCCTCCTATGTTGAAGGCTCTGCTGAAATGACAGATCTATCCAGGATGGGTCCAGGCGAGAAATGAGACGTCTTGCTCTGTTCTCTACTTTGTCAAGCAGTCGCAGATGAGAGGGGGGGCAGGCAAACCAAGAAAATGGAGCATACTCAAGGTGCGAGCGTACTTGTGCCTCGTACAGGATCTTGCAACCCCTACTGTCAAGCAGATGGGAGATACGGCGAAGTGCTGTAAGCTTTCTGGCTGCCTTGTTTGCAAGATTTACAACATGGTTCTTCATGGTTAGTTTGGAGTCAAATTTCACCCCAGATATCAACTTCTTCTCCAGGTGCCAACATCCTCCATTCATCCTTACTACTGCACCAGCATTACCATCATGGTGCCTAGAGACGATCATCATTTGCATTTTCTCAGGTGCAAATGTTACTTGCCATCTATTTCCCCAAGCTGATATAGCTCTCAGCTGGTGATTGATGTAGCTTAGAGCAGCTTGCATTTCTTCTCTTGGATAAGTGAATGTCAGTGTACAGTCGTCTGCATATGCATGTGATTCTGGGATGAGATGAAGAAGGTCGTTGAAGTAGACATTCCATAACAATGGACCCAGCACGCTTCCTTGTGGAACACTTGCCCCAATAGGATGTCTTGCTGATTCCGTTCCATTGAGAACTACACTTAGAGATCTACCATGAAGGTAGTCACTGAGGAGACATAGCATAGAGCCTGCAATTCCCAGTGCTTGAAGTTTTGCTAAGAGGCCCTGGTGCCACACCCGGTCGAAAGCACCAGCTACCACACAGCTGACTTTGGATTCATCCAGTGACTGGTGCCATTTAGTGGAGAGGTTTAACAACAGATCAGCAGCAGAGTAACCTTTCCTGAAGCCATATTGACGACCACAAAGTAGTGAGTGGTAGTCAAAAAACTGTCATTTGTCTTGAGATTATTGTCTCAAGGATCTTACCAGTGATTGACAGGAGTGACACTGGTCTGTAGTTGCTGATTTCTGCTCTGCTCTTCTTTTTGTGAACAGGGACTACATTCGCCTCTTTCCATAGAGAGGGCCATTTACACTGTACTAGGCAGTGCTGAAAGATGCGAGTTAGAGGTGCTGCTAGCTGGTCTGCACATCTTCTCAACAATCTTGGGCTCAACTTGTCTGGGCCCACAGCCTTTCCTTGGTCAAGCGATTTAAGTAGGAAATCAACCTCCTCCTGCCTTATTGTCACCACTGACAGTTTTGACACAGTTCTTGCAGCTAGCCAAGGAGGGTCCCTTGCTGGATCAGGAACTTGCATTTTGGTAGCGAAGTGTTCAGCAAAGAGGTCCGCCTTCTCTTGACTACTAGTAGAGGTGGCCCCATCCTGTCGATTTAGAGGTGGAATAAGTTCATCAGGCAGATAACCTTGTCTGTCCTAGACCAGGGACCACCAGGTTTTGGAGCCTACCCTACCTGATACTAACTTTCTTTTAGTGTCCACCTCCCATTTAGCAATGGCCCACTTTTGAACATCACCCATATGCCTACAGGCTTGCATGTGCAAGTTCTGTTATAGTGGTAGGATGTCTCTTATACCTTCGCCATGCTTTGTACTTAGCAGTAGCAGCCTCTCTACAACGAAAGCCAAACCAAGGCTGATCTGTAGGCTTCGTCATATATTGCCAGTGAGGAATGAGTTCTTGTTGTAGATTAAGGATGTGTCCAGTGAAGGCTTTCACTTGGTTGTCAACATCCCCTTGGAGAAGAGCATTCCAGTCGGTGGTGGCGAGCTCAGAGCAAAGGGCTGGCCAATTACCTCTTTCCCATAGCCAGGTTGTGCGTGTGGACTCCTCACCTCGTTCTGTTGGGATCTTAAGCGTGGTAAAAACAGCCTTGTGGTCAGACGATCCAACGTAGCCGAGGGGTTGACAAGTGACTATGCCTTCTGCCAGATCACTCACTACTGGGTCAAGGGAGGAGCCAGAGATATGAGTAGGAAATCAACAAAGTTTTCTCATGTCAAACACTGCAAAAAGATCATCAAAGTCCCTCTGTATAAGGTGCTGGTTGAGGTCACCAACAATTATAATATGTTGACAGTTGTGTTGTAGCAGCAGGGAGTCAATATTTTCCATTAGGAAGTTGATAGGGGTCTGCATGTTGCCACTGAGGTCTGTACATTGCACATGCTAGTACAGAGGTACTAGTGTTCATACAGAGCTTGAAGAACATCATTTCAAGATGTGTAGGGGTGGCAACATCAATGTGCTGGGCATGAACACTTTTAGAGAAGCACACAGCAACACCTCCTCCTTGCCCTTGCCTGTCTCTTCTCATCCATGAGGTGTAGCCAGCAATTCTTGCAAAATTTTCTGGAGTCTTGTCATCCAAAAATGTTTCAACAACAGCTATCATGTCGGGACGTCGAGTGTTCACAAAGCTATGTGTGAGCTCTCCAACATTAGTAATGAAACCTCTAATGTTGGCCGACAGGATACTGATAGACTGGCTCCTCATGATGAAGTGGTCAGCTTGAGGTGGTGGGTGTGTAGGGAATGTAAGGTGCCTGCCCTTGAGAGAGGTAGGGTACTGAGGCAGCTGCAGGGATGTAGGTCTGTGGTTGTATAAGGCACAATCCCACCTGCTGGGCTGGGATAGGAGTAGCTAAGTGGGTGACGTGTGAGAGTGTTCACCAATTCAGAGATCCTGCTGGTTTGTTCTGAGAACAGGTCTCTAAACAGGTGGCCCTGTCTGTCAAGATCCTTTTTCTTCCGACACTGGTCCTCCTTATGTCCTTTCATGTAGCAGTAATTACACCTGGTATCTCGCAGGCAGTTGTTGGCAGTGTGCCCCTTCCGGTGACAGCGAGAGCACAGCCTAGGTGCCTGGGAGGGTGGACTAGGATTTGTTGCACCTCCTGAGTTTTGCAGATTTGTCCTCAGATTCTGCCGCTGGAACTGTGTTAGTGGAGGGTGAGACGGCTGTAGATGTCTTCCTCCTCCACGTCCTCCTCCACGTTCTCTGCCCCGTCCTCTACCAGTTCTGACAGATGTGTCCCTGCTGTTCGTACTTTGGCGCAGTAGGTGATCAGGTGCAGTGATAGTTCCCTGATCATTAACTGCACCGTTCTCTGGTGAGAAACTCCTGCTCAGAACTTGCTGACGAAGCACTGCTACCAGATTCTAGAATAGTATCGGCAGGTGTGCTGACAGGTGTAGGATCAGAGATGGTATGTGCACTGTCAAGTAGACTGGCAGTGGCTGAAGCAGAGATGTCAGGTGTAGGAGAATTAACAGATCCAAGGCTTCCCTTGTTGCTGGGAAGAGGATTTGTTCCCTCTGTGGTGGTCAGAGGAATTGTGTTAGAATTCCCAAAGGTAGTGTTTTGAACTCTGTCAGTCTGTGGGACCTTAGCGATGACAGAATTCCACCAGTTGTTTACCCCTGAGTTAAGCTCAGTGTGGGACTTCCAGTCTTTGTCAATAGTGTCACCATCAGCTGAGCAGCTTACGTCACTTGATGCAGGCTTGCACTGGCCATCTACAATAGCTTGTAGGTTATCTAATGATTTGAGGAGCTCATGAAGTGCTTCCCTGTGATGGATTATCTTAGCTGCAACTTTACAACGCAGCCCAAGAGGGCAGTCTTGATCTTTGGACAGGAGTCCCTGAGGTAGGACTTCTGAACCTTCCTCCTGTAGTTCCACATATACCACAGGATTATGGATATCCTTAAATTTTCTGAAATTTTCAACCTGGCTGCAACAAAATTCTTCTTCTGGAATGCAATCTGTGTGGCAGTAGTTGGAACAAGTAGGCTCCTTACATCTAAGAAGAATTTTGTCCCTTGTGGTATACCCACAAACACTGCAGTAACTACTGTTACAATAGCCAGATAGCGTAGATATTCTTGCTATTTTGCGGTGTGAAGTCATCCCTGAGGAGGCTTGTAGGTTCGAAGTTCACAGGAGAGAGAGGGTGGGTGGTGATGTCGTGGGTGGGGTGGAGTATCGTGGGTGGGGGTGTTTATAGCCTGGTGGGTAGTGAGGGCGGGCGGCAGTGGGCCGACTAGCTGAAGTGTTGCCTTCTCACTATCACTTAATAAACACTGTTTATGCTATCCACTTTTCCACTAAAGGAAGATGTTACACAAATCACTGTGTTGCATTGTACCAGCCACGTTGTTATAAAGCACCAGATGCTAGTACATAGCACAAAACACATATAATATTAGATGCTCACTCTGAAGGCAATAGTGAAGTCACTCTCTCTCTCTCTCTCTCTCTCTCTCTCTCTCTCTCTCTCTCTCTCTCTCTCTTTCTCTCTCTCTATCCCCCTAATCTCTCCCTGCCGCTGTCCCCCTCCCCCCCACATCATATCCTTCTCCCCTTCCTTCCGTATATCCCTTAGTACCCCCTAAATCTCTCCCTGCCACTGTCCCCCCCACCTCATATCCTTCACTCCCCTGCCCTGCCTCCCCCTTCCCCTCCCTACAACACCCAGCTATCACAAACACCCACTGAAAGCTCACAGGCTTGTTCTGGGGTTCAATGGGTTACCCAAGAAGGCCGAGAACCAGGGGTCTGGTGGAACCTGGGTGGGAAGATTGGGAGGCAGAGCTCATAAAAGGGAGAAAATCTGGGGAAGGAAACTAGAAGAGCTTGGCAGGAAAATGGAGGAGAGGACAGCTGCAGAGAGCAGGAATTAGGAGCAACAAACCATAGAAGCAGAAGCTAAGATACAGTGCTTAGAAGAAGAACTGAGAAACCTGAAACAGCTTAAAGAGAAAAATGATGGTACAAACATCGGGAACTACTGCATCAGACACAGACAAGGGCCTTGAGGGATCATAGATGCTATACTGCATACAAGGGCCCTATCAGACCCATATGAGTCCAAGGCAAAGATGAGGAGCCCACTAGGAATAAATGAGAGGCTTGAAGACAATGAAGAGTCTATGACATATGCAGAGACTCGAACAGATACCTGCAGGGGCCAGAAACAGCTGCAGAGGAAAGACAGTCAAATGAACATAGGGGTCTCAGCCAGGGAAGGGCTTGAAGGAAGGAATGCCCCAATAGAAGGCACTAAAACACCTCAGAGGATGCAATGGGAGACACAGTGGGAGGAGGAAAGGGCGAGATCAGTTTTTGTCTATGGGCTCTAGGAAGTTGAAGAGGAAACTTATGATGAAAGGAAACAGGAGGAGAAAAAAGTGATTGAAGGTGTCATGAAAGCAACAGGTGAAGGCGACATGACCCAGGTGGCAAATTTTCGGAAAATTGGGTGGTTTGCAAGGGGACGGAAATTGCCTCTCAAAGTAATTTTCAGACAGAATCAACTCGAACCATGATTCTGCAGGAGAAAGCACGGCTGAGAGACAAACAAGAGTACCAGAGTGTGTACCTCGATCGAGACAGAACACAAGAGGAAAGGTTGATATTGAAAGAGAGGGTACAAAAACGAAAGGAGGAACAAAACAAAAAGAAATGACAAAGATGAGCAGAAGAACCCAGATGCATGTGGAAGGGCAAACATACCCTCCAGAAACACCTGCAGGAAGACTCCGACCACGACAACCCCAAGGCAACTGAGCAATCTAAACTGACATTCACACACTGATCCCTCTGCCCCCACCCCGAACACTACAAACCATACCCATACAGCAACCTCCTATGAAAACTCTGCCCCCACTCCCATCGCAACCCCCCATAGGCTTCTGCCAGGGCTCCCGATCCTCCAACCCCAATTTTCTCCCAGAATCACAGAATTAGAAAAGAAGTTGAAGGTTTGGTACATGAACACGGATGGAATAGCGAATAAATATGAGGAGTGGCATGAAAGAATCAATGAGAAATCCCCAGACATCATAGCAGTCACAGAAACGAAACTCACTGAGACAATAACAAATGAAATCTTCCCGCCAAGATATCAGATCCTGAGGAAAGATAGAAGGAGCAGAGGGGGAGGAGTTGCACTGCTCATAAAAGACCAATGGAGATTTGAGGAAATGGAAAGCATAGACGAGATTGGAGGAATGGACTACATAGTAAGTACATTTCAGTCTGGGGAACATAAGGTAGCCATTTCAGTGATGTATAATCCACCACAGAACTGCAGGAGGCCAAGAGAGGAATATGAAGAGAGTAACAGAGCAATGGTAGGCACACTGGCCGAGGTGGCAAGAAGAGCTCCCTAGAGCAGAGCAAAGTTACTGGTTATGGCGATTTCAACCACAGGGAGATCGACTGGGAAAACCTGGAGCCACACGGAGGTCCTGAAACATGGAGAACCAAGATGATGGATGTGGTACTGAAAATCCTTATGCATCAACATATTAAGGACACTAAAAAGAAAGAGAAGGGAGGATGAACCAGCAAGACTGGACCTTGTGTTCACCCTGAGCAGTTCAGACATTGAGGACATCACATATTAGAGGCCCATTGGCGCTAGTGATCACATGGTTCTGCATTTTGAATACATAGTAGAATTACAAGTAGAGATTGGTAACAGGAGTTGGATGGGAAAAGCCAAACTATAAAAATGGGGTACTACACAGGAATGAAGAATTTCCTGCAGGAGGTTCAGTGGGGCAGCGAATTGGCAGGAAAGTCAGTAAATGAAATGATGGAATATATAACAACAAAATGCAAGTAGGTAGAGGAAAGGTTTGTTCCCAAGGACAATAGTAATAATGGGAAGACAAAACCGAGTCCTTGGTTTACCCGAAGGAGTAGGGAGGCAAAAACTAAGTGCAACAGAGAATGAAAAAGATACAGGAGGCAAAGGACCCACGAAAATAGAGAGATTAGTCGAAGAACCAGAAACGAATATGCACAGATAAGGAGGGAGGCCCAGCGACAGTACAAAAACAACATACCATCGAAAGCCAAGTCTGACCCAAAACAACAGTCAAAGACCAAATGATCAGGCTGAGGAAAGAAGGTGGGGAACTCACCAGAAGCGATGAAGAGGTATGTGAGGAGCTCACCAAGAGATTTAAAGAAGTATTTACAGTGGAGACAGGAAGGCCTTTGGGTGGACAGAACAGAAGGGGATGCCAACAAGGAAAATACCAACAAGTGCTAGATGACATACATACAACTGAGGAGGAGGTGAAGAAGCTGCTAAGGGACCTTGATACCTCAAAGGCAATGGGACCAGACATCTCCCCGTGGGTCCTTAGAGAGGGAGCAGAAATGATATGTGTGCCACTAACCACAATCTTCAATACATCTCTTGAAACTGAGATGAAGACGGCAAATGTAGTACCCATATTTAAAAAAGGAGACAGAAAAGAGGCACTAAACTATAGACCAGTGTCACTGACGTGCATAGTATGCATAATATTGGAGAAGATTATCAGGAGGAGAGTGGTGGAGCACCTGGAACGGAACAAGAGTATAAACGCCAACAAGCACGGTTTTATGGTAGGTAAATCCTGTGTAACAAACCTACTGGAGTTTTATTATAAAGTAACAGAAGTAAGACACGAGAGAGAGGGGTGGGTTGATTGCATCATCTTTTTGGACTGCAAGAAGGCCTTCGACACAGTTCCTCACAGGAGATTGGTGCAGAAGCTAGAGGATCAGGCGTGTATAACAGGGAGAGCACTGCAATGGATCAGAGACTACCTGACAGGGAGACAACAACGAGTTATGGTACGTGATGAGGTATCACAGTGGGCACCTGTGATGAGTGGGGTCCCACAGGGGTCGGTCCTAGATCAGTGCTATTTCTGGTATAAGTGAATGACATGATGGAAGGGTTAGACTCAGAAGTGTCCCTATTCGCAGATGATGTGAAGTTAATGATGAGAATTAAATCACATGAGGATCAGGTAGGACTCCATAGATACCTGGACAGGCTGGACACCTGGTCCATCAACTGGCTTCTCGAATTTAACCCTGCCAAATGCAAAGTCATGAAGACTGCAGGCAGAGTATAGGCTAGGCGGCCAAAGACTGCAAGCCTCGCTCAAGGAGAGAGATCTCGGGGTGAGTATAACACCGAGCACATCTCCGGAAGCACAAATCAACCAGGTAACTGCTGCAGCATATGGGCGCCTGGCAAACCTGAGAACAGCGTTCCGATACCTTAGTAAGGAATCGTTCAAGACACTGCACACCGTGTACATCAGGTCCATATTGGAATATGCTGCACTTGTTTGGAACCCGCACTTGATCAAGCACGTCAAGAAATTAGAGAAAGTGCAAAGGTTTGCGACAAGGTTAGTTCCAGAACTAAGGGGAATGTCCTACGAAGAAAGGTTGAGGGAAATTGGCCTGACAGCACTGGAGGACAGAAGGGTTAGAGGAGACATGATAACAACATACAAAATACTGCGTGGAATAGACAAGGTGGGGAGAGACAGGATGTTCCAGTGATGGGACACAGAAACAAGGGGTCACAATTGGAAGTTAAAGGCACAGACGAGTCAAAGGGATGTTATAAATTATTTCTTCTGTCATAGAGTAGTCAGGAAGTGGAATAGCCTAGCAAGTGAGGAAGTGGAGGTAGGAACCATACATAGCTTTAAGATGAGGTATGGTAAAAGTCATGGAGCCGCGAGAGAGAGAACCTAGTAGCACTCAGTGAAGAGGCGGGGCCAAGAGCTGAGTCTCGACCCCTGCAACCACAATTAGGTGAGTACACACACACATACAACATGGCACACAGGCACGATCAGGCAGTGTAACTACGCCAGTGTACACAAAGTTTGTATAATACTCTCATTATACATTACTCCTGCAACAACCTTTAATACTCTGAGATTACAACTAACTCGGGGAATATTCAGGAAAATAACCCAACTAATCACACACACCTAATCACGTACAGTCACGTACTCCCATACAACCATGAACTCACGTACAACCGCGTACTCCCATACAACCACGTACTCTCGTACAACCATGAACTCACGTACAACCACATACTTCCATACAACCACGTACTCCCGTACAACCACGTACTTCCGTACAACCACGTACTCCCGTGCAGTCACGTACTTCCGACCAACCACGTACTCTCATACAACCACGAGCTCCCGTACAACTACGTACTTCCGTACAACCACGTACTCCCGTACAACCACGTACTCCGGTACAGTCACGTACTCCCGTACAACCACGTGCTCTCGTACAACCACGTACTTCCGTACAACCACGTACTCCCGTACACCCGCGTACTCTCGTACAACCACGTACTCACGTACAACCACGTACTCACGTACAAGCATGCACACCCATACAACCTTGAACTCACAACCACGTACTCAGATACAACCACGTACAACCATATACTCACGTATCAGTCCATATAACTGAGTGTCAACTTACAACAGTTGTGGGTGACCCTCAGTTGTCACAGTCATCATGACAGTCCATAATATCTATCAAAAATAGTGAAGAACTTTGTGTCAGCGTCGGTTCTGAGCTCCGTCACTCCTGGAACAATGTAGTAGTCTGTAGACAGTCTACAAGCTCCGTCTGTCCAGGAACAATGTAGTACTCTGAAAACGGTCTACTAGCATGGTTGCTGGTAATTCAGGCAGGCCTATTGTTAACTTCATAGGCTCAGTTTCCTATAAATTATGCAAATAACTTGTATATATGTTGAGCCCAATTGCTGCAAAAATTTGTAACTTTAATGTTAAGAAAATACAGATTTAGTTGATAAATTAAGCTCCTTGACTGATTTAAATAATTTTAACATGGTTAGTTTTGATGTTACTTCCTTGTTTACAAAAGTTCCAGTTGATGATTTATTAAGTTTCCTGTCTGAAGAACATGTTAATTACGATTTAAAATTGCTAGTTCCTACTATCATTAAACTTATTGAACTTTGTATTGTTGATATAAAGTTTGTGTTTAATGACGAGTTTTACACTCGGAAGTCTGGTATGGCAATGGGAAATCCTCTCTCACCTATCCTTTGTAATTTGTTTATTGATTATTTTGAGACAAGATTGCTTAACAAAAGCCTTCCCATAGAGCTAAGTGGAACATATAT
>NC_069415.1:60184691-60214691 GCF_026875155.1 Cherax quadricarinatus | reverse complement strand
ACACACACACACACACACACACACACACACACACAACACGCACACAAAACACACAAACACACACACACACAGCATGCACACACACACACACACACACACACACACACACACACACACACACACACACACACAACACACACACACAAAACACACACACACACACACACACACACACACACACACACACACCCCACAAACACCACACACACACACACATACACTCAACAAAAGATTCAAAGAAGTGTCACAGAGGAGACAGAAGGGGCTCCAGAAAGACAGAGAGGTGGGGTACACCACCAAGTGCTAGACACAGTACACACAACCGAGGAAGAAGTGAAGAGGATTCTGAATGAGCTAGATACCTCAAAGGCAAGGGGGCCAGATAACATCTCTCCATGGGTCCTGAGAGATGAAGCAGAGGCGCTATGTGTACCCCTAACAACAATATTCAATACATCTATCGAAACAGGGAGATTGCCTGAGGCATGGAAGACAGCAAATGTAGTCTCAATCATTAAAAAAGGAGACAGACATGAAGCACTAAACTACAGAACAGTGTCACTGACATGTATAGTATGAAAAGTCATGGAGAAGATTATCAGGAGAAAAGTGGTGAAACACCAAGAAAGGAATGATCTCATCAACAGCAGCCAACTTGGTTTCAGGGATGGGAAATCCTGTGTCACAAACCTAACTGGAGTTCTATGACGGGTGACAGCAGTAAGACAAGAGAGAGAGGTTGGGTGGATTGCATTTTCTTTGACTGCAAGAAAGCGTTTGACACAGTTCCACACAAGAGATTAGTGCAAAAGCTGGAGGACCAAGCAGGGATAACAGGGAAAGCTCTACAATGGATCAGGGAATACTTGTCAGGAAGACAGCAGCGAGTCATGGTACGTGGTGAGGTGTCAGAGTGGGCGCCTGTGACCAGCGGGGTCCCACAGGGGTCAGTTCTAGGACCAGTGCTGTTTCTGGTATTTGTGAACGACATGACAGAAGGAATAGACTCAGAAGTGTCCCTGTTTGCAGATGAAGCGAAGTTGATGAGAAGAATTCATTCGAATGAAGACCAGGCAGAACTACAAAGGGATCTGGACAGGCTGCAGACCTGGTCCAGCAATTGGCTTTTGGAGTTCAACCCAACCAAATGCAAAGTCATGAAGATTGGGGAAGGACAAAGAAGACTGCAGACGGAGTACAGTTTAGGGGCCCAGAGACTACAAACCTCACTCAAGGAAAAAGATCTTGGAGTGAGTATAACACCAGACACATCGCCTGAAGCGCACATCAACCAAATAACTGCTGCAGAATATGGGCGCCTAGCAAACCTCAGAACAGCATTCCGACATCTTAATAAGGAATCGTTCAGGACCTTGTACACCGTGTACGTTAGCCCATATTGGAGTATGCGAAACCAGTTTGGAACCCACACCTAGCCAAGCACGTAAAGAAATTAGAGAAAGTACAAAGGCTTGCAACAAGACTAATCCGAGAGCTAAAAGTATGTCCTACGAGGAGAGGTTAAGGGAAATCGACCTGACGACACTGGAAGACAGGAGAGGATGGGGGGACATGATAAACGACGTACAAAAATACTGAGAGAATTGACAAGGTGGACAAAGACAGGATGTTCCAGAGATGGGACACAGCAACAAGGATACACAGTTGGAAGTTGAAGACACAGATGAATCACAGGATGTTAGGAAGTATTTCTTCAGTCACAGAGTAGTCAGGAAAGTGGAATAGTTTGGGAAGCGATGTAGTGGAGGCAGGGTCCATACATAGCTTTAAGCAGAGGTATGATAAAGATTACGGTTCAGGGAGAGTGACCTAGTAGCGACCAGTGAAGAAGCGGCGCCAGGAGCTTGGACTCGACCCTGCAACCTCAACTAGGTGAGTACAACTAGGTGAGTACACACACACACACACACACATACACACACACACACACACACACACACACACAACACACACACACACCACAACACACACACACACACACACACACACAACACACGCACACACACACACACATGCACACACACACACACATGCAGTAAGACAAGAGAGAGAGGGGTGGGTGGATTGCATTTTCTTGGACTGCAAGAAGGCGTTTGACACAGTTCCACACAAAAAGATTGGGGCAAAAATTGGGGACCCCGCAGGGGTAACAGGGAAGGCACTACAATGGTAGGGATATTGTCGGAAGACAGCAGCGAGTCAGGTGCATGGCGAAAGGTATCACCTCACCTCAAGCTACAGTAAAAAAGCACGTCTACGCCTATGCTGGTACGTTCTTATCTACAAATAATTGGATGACTGATACACATCTGCCCTCCGGTTGAGGGAGCTGATTACTCTCAATTCTTCCTCCTCTCCTTAACACCTTTCCTCTTTGTGAATTGTGCCTGGATGGAGCCACTGTGAGGGAAAACGTTTTCCTGAATAACGATTCCCATTTGCTGCAAATAAGTGTCCTCAATCATTTTATATATATAGATGGCAAGGAGTCAGTGAGTGGAAGTGCTGTGGTAGAGGTGCGGTAGTAGTTATAAGTAGTAGTAATTGAACAAAGGGTAGGAGAGGCAAGAGAGGGACCTTTCTGGCATCAAGTAAACAACAGTTTCCCAGGATGGGTAATACTTCTTGCTTAGTAATTTTGAAGATACGTAACTACGGATTTTTGCTGTAAATAGACTGGTTACTGACAGAAATTAGTGCAGCATCAATGGCAATTTTCTTTTTCTCCGTCCCTTAAGTCTCATTCTTTAATAACTAGTCTTTAGCTTCATTGAATTTCATTAAGGAGGTCCCAACATCGTCTCTATGTTGAACACAAATGCGTTTATTTGCGGTCATCCAGAAGTTCTGGCTGTTTCCCCGTACATAACATTTGTCACACACCCCCCACAAGGAATGTGTAGAATTGTTAGTAAGACACATACTGGCAACTGTTAGGAATATCCTTTATTTCGAAACGTTTCGCCTACCTAGCAGTAGGCTTTTTCTTCAGTCGAGTACAGAAAAGTTGATTGAAAAGCAAAAGATCCTGAAGACGATGTAAATCAGTCCAGATCCCCTTAATTAAAGTTTTTGAGGTGGTCAGTCCCTCAGACTTGGAGAAAAGAACATTGTTTCCATAGTTAAGAAAACAAAATGGAGATGAAGTGACAGGATGGGACCTTATATAAGCGCCAAGAGGTGAGACGTAGGTCAGACTAAGAAAGGTAAGAACCTCAGAAGTTGGGAGGTCAGGTCCCCTCTCAAAATCCCAGCCGTTCTTCACTAGAGGGATGGTTGTTCGAAGTGTGATTTGCCGGTCTGAACCAAGATACCCTTGTGTTTGCGAGTGTCAGACAGATTAGAACATTAAAATGGTATAAAAATAAAACCGAGAAATGGTTGTTAGGTAAGAACACATATGCAACGTTAAAGGTTTATGTTTTATATTCGACGGTTTCGCCTACACAGTAGGAGCTTCTTCCAGTCGAGTACAGAAAAGTTTTATTTTTTATTGGATAGAAAGAAAGATACTTGAATACGATGTAATTCATCCCCATCACCCCTTAAAAGTTATTTTGAGGTGTCAGTCCCCTCAGTCTTGAGGTAAGAGCAATGTTCCGATAGTATGAAACCCTAGTATGAAACATATTGTTTCATACTATGGAACAATCACTCTCCAGACTGAGGAGACGTAACCACCTCAAAACGTTTGAAGGGGATGCATGGACGTGAAATTAACATCGTCTTCAAGTACTTTCTGCATTCTATCAACCTTTTTCTGTACTCGACTGAAGAAGCCTACTGTGCAGCGAAACGTTTCGAACATAAAAGATACTCTAACTGTTGCATGATGTGTCATTACTTAACAACACCTGTCGGTATTTGTAACCATTACAATGTTTCAATAGTGGTAGAATGACCTTCACTTGGCGCAGAATCATGCTTGGTTTTTGTATCAGGCCTCCAATAGTAGTTTAGGTAATAGTAATTGAAGAGCGTGGTAGTATATTTTAGCCAGATTTCTGTCAAACATTTTTTTGAAACATTAGTGGCAACGGATTGCTGCCCGTAAAACGATGTAACTTGGAGCGTTTTCTTCAATTTGATAGGTGTGTGGTCTTGCAGATATACGTGCCACCCGCACGTATTCCTCAGTCATGTAATGAAAGTGTGTAGGGGAAAAGTGCAGTGAACTAAAAGAGTTGGTGATGTAGTGTAACATTCGTTCTTCGCGAGGAACTGTAGGCCTGCGGACATTCTGTAGGGTCTCAGAGAAAAGCCAAAAGCAACCCCTACTTTCTTAGTTCTTTGTGTCATGGTGAGAGAAGGAAATGTAGAAGAAGCGGTTCGTGTAGGTTATCTTTCCGGTAGACTTTAAAAAGAAAGTGTTAATTTTTCCCACTGTGGCGTAAGTTAGAACGTCGAGAAAAGGTTAATTTGGGTTGTCCTTCTGCCGTCCTCTAGTGTAAATTAAATAGTAAGGATTTCCAGAAGTGTCTGATGGTGTTGTAGGATTCCCCGAACTCAAGATTTTTGGGTACAATGACCAAAAATAATCATCTACGTAGCCGCATCCATGTAACTGAGAGCGAGGGATGTTAACGAGGATATCCCTTCTGTGAAATCCAGGTCCTTCCAGTATAAAAAATTGGCAAGAACTGCAAAACTAAGGGGGGAATCCCATGGCTAGTCCCCGAAGAGTTGTATTGTACATCTTGTTCTGCAAACCTAAAGCAGTTTATAAACGAACACAAAGTTCGACAAGGCTCACAAAATCTTGGTGGGTAAACAGTAACTACTGTATGCATCTATATTAAACACCCTGCGAAGAAGAATCAATGGCTTGATCAACTGGACATTGGTGAATAATGCATTACACCACGTCAAAACTTCAAGCTTCTTATCACTCATGTCGAATTCCCCTGATACAGTTAAGGATGTCAACCCTGGACTGCCCTTTAGTATGAGCCTGACTGATTGCAACCCATGAGTTTGGACAAATATATTTCGCCAAAACTCTGCAAACTGTGAGGGGCGGCTGGGCCGAATCCCAGATGTTAAATCGGTCAGCCATATGCACATTAAGAGGTTTTGTGAGGTCAAGTAAACCATAGAAGTCTGCTGACTTTGGGGTTTGTTAGGGGATGTGGCCAAGAGCCTTTTTACCTTCTTCTGATTTCCTGAGTTTGCTGGCGATGTCTTACTGAGAAAAGAATCTGTTTCATTCTTACAGTGCATGTTTCGGGGATTGGAAACGTATGTTGTTTGGGCGTCGTTCAATAAAATCATTCCATCTTGACTAACGTAGTCCCTGTACTGCGTTGAGGAGAATGACCACACCTCCTCCTTTGGGTCCGCTGTGGTGGATGAGAGATATTCATTAATTTAGTAGCATAAGTATTTTTGAGTGCCTGATGTACTACGAGTTGAATGACTGGACGACTATGGTTCGAAAACATCAGCCTGTGCAATAAGTCCTTGTATGAAACTTTGTTAAACTCAGAAGTCAACCGAAGTTAATGGGTTTTTGATCACTGTGTCTGAACTCGCATTAGGACTTCCTTATGCCATAAGCATTAAGCAACTGAGACCATAAGCTGAGTGCTTTCGGATTTCTGTATCACTGAGAGCCATAAGAAAAAGGATATTGATGATGTCAGCTCTGCAATATCTTTCTCAATTTGGCCTGTTGTTGACAGAGAGAGAAAAGTTTTTTCCTTGAGAGTCGTAGTTTCTGCTGTAAAGGTTGGCGGTGGTATCTTTGCTTAGATGCGTTTTCGCAGGTGCGGTCTGTCAGGAGCGGGAAGGGAAGGAAGCTAGGAGAGCACTAATGGAAAATAAATCCTTGGAGCATAGCTGAAATAGAATCATTCCTTGCACTCTCCGTAGTTAGTGTCTGTACAGAGAGGAAGGGAGATTTTAGAATCCGTGAGATGGTGTGGATGATCTAGGGTGCTAACCATTTCTTCAATGCAGTCCTTGGCAGAAAGGAGGAACGGTTTCTTGAAGCTGTGTGGCCTTTCAGAAGGAGAAGAAAAGGTAGTCTCTATAAAAAACGTCCCATCACTAGTACTTGAGTCTTGAAAATGAGTGAAATGGATGGTGAATACCGACAAGATGTGGAAAAAGACAACTGTATGAGACAGTTTTTCAAAGACATTTAAAATTAAAGAACGTTTTCGCCACGAGTGCGCCCTTTCTTTCAGTCCTAATAGAAGAGAAAACAAAGTAAAACAATTATATATATATAGTGGCAGAGTCCAGGTAGAGGTGATGCGTGGTTAGAGGTGGTAAGTAGTAGTAAGTAGTAGTAATGTAACCTAAGGAGGTTAGGCAAGCGTAGAGGGACCTGCTGGCAACAAGTAACACAGTTCCCAGGATGGTTAATATCCCACCTGCTTAGTAAATTTTGAATACTGTAACTACCGATTTTTGCTTTATAGTGTTACTGACAGAAATTAGTGCCGCTTTCAATGCAAATTTTCTCCTCCGTCCTTAAGATCGTGCTTCTTTAATAACTATTTAGCTTTCATTGAATTTCATGAGTGTCCAACATCGTCCCTCTCTGTTTGAACTACATGCCGTTTTTTTTTGCGGTCACATCATTTTCTGCAAGCATTTTTTGTGTTCTGCTATTTTCTAATGACCAGCGTTTCTGAGAGCCTACAAATTTTTCCAGTCCACAGTTCCTCGAAGAAGAATGGTATACGTACATCAACCGAACTCTATTAGTCACTGCACTTTCCCCTAACACTTCACTACGTGACTGTAGGAAACGTGCGGGCACGTACATCCTCAGCAAGACAATACCTATCAAATGGTGATCAGTGGTGACCTTGTACTTTAACTCTGTGAATAAGTACCCCTTGTTTGCTCCCCTGGACTGAACCAAGATGCCCTCCCTCGAGCAACTTTACACAGCACTAAAGGAAGAATTGACAGGGCAAGCGAAGAAGGAAATATCGGCGAATTGGACGATGGAAAAACAATAGGATTCGTAGTAACTCCTCCTGGTTTTTGCTAGTCCCTCAGACAAGAAGGGATCCCGTGGACAGAGGCTGGACGCATTGACGACGAAGTTGACCGCTCAAGAAAGACGAATGAAAAGCCAGAAAAGATGAAGAAGAAAGAGACTGGCAGTATGGAAACTCTGTGGAAAACTGTCCCAACTGCAATTGTGTCGTTGCTACCACAGCGAATGTGATCGACATAACTGGAATCGCGTCACGACGAACGACAAACAAGGAAGTGTTTTTGTAAAAAAGAAATATTGTGTTGGTTGGCGGATAGCCAGGTTAGAATACATGGATAGGGCATTCTGCATGAAGAGACAGGAGTAGATACCAAAGGGGGTATGCTTTTTTCCTGGGCTGGGATGGAGGACATTGTTAGCCGGCTTGACTACATCATAGAATGGTAATGGTTCAATCCTAAATTATTGCCTCAGTGCTGTAGGCCAAATGAGTAGGCAGAAGCGTAAAGTGAGAATTTAGTTACAAGTTCAGGACAGCTATAGACATAAATAGGAAGAAGGGGGGCGCCCTGTTTTATGTGGACACTTCTTCGCCAAGAGTGGGTGTTGGTAATGAATGGTTTGCCAGTAGCAATTGTATTAATTGTATGGCTGGATAAGCCACTTGTAAGGCTATTGCAGTACCAAATTCATGTGACAACTGGACAACCTTCTATGGCCGAAATGAACATGTATGCCCAGGGATGGGGTTTCACTTATCCAGGGCAGGTGTGGGTTTTCTTGCTAACTATATTGAGGGGTTTGTAAGGACTGTAAACTACATATTAGTTAGAGGTAATGGGTTTTAGAAATGAATTATAATGAGCATGGATATATTGACTTATGCTCTGATATTAAGAAATATTAATAGTGAAACATCATGGAGTAACTCTGGTTAATGATCAATTTCGATGAAACTGAGTAAAAACAAAGATGAATAGGAAAAGATGTGCAGAATAAACAGACGTATGATGTAATTTTAATGCTAACAGTCAGAAGTGCAAAGAAATAAAATCTTTAATGAACTACTTTTATGGTATCATGTTGCTTGGGAACTTTGATATCATTGCATTAACTGAAACGGTGGGATGATTTTAAGAGTGTCGGAGATAATGAACTGCTAGAGTGCTAATATACAGGGATTTAATTGTTCAATGTGGTGAAAGATGGAATGAGGAAGGGGGAAGGGAGATGGCATTGGTCGGTTACGATTAAATATTAATTGGTTGCATAAAAACAGGTATGAAAAATATGATGGAGCAGTAACCAAGTCTGGTTTGGGTAGTAGTTTCGTGGAGTCAAGAAAAACTAAGTTCTAGGTGTGTAAAAATACCGACCTCCATGCTTGGATCACGATTAGAGTGATAACTCCTTTGGGACGAATTTGTATAGGGCTTCTGGACAACAAGTAACATAATTCCATAGTAGGGGAAAACTAAACTTATGTCAAATTTACCTGTGAAATTCTTTGACAGGTACATCAGAGTCCCAGGTACTTATGAAACAGTTTCAGGACTGTTTCTGAAGACAGAGAGTAACTGTAGCCTACAAGGGGTAATAATTTGCTAGACCCTAGTATTGTTCAAAAAAGGAAACACTCGAGAATAATCTGGAGATCACTGAAAGCTTGGCGCAGTGGATCACAAAATCCTTCACTTTTAGCATATTAATTGGGGATGCAAGAATAATGATAATACTTTAAAAAAATCTGAATTTCGTTTCTGCCGATTAAAAAGACCTTAGAGGGAACAATCTGACTAATCTCGCTTTGGGTTATCTTAGCCTAATTGATTTGTATTGAACGATAATCCATACCTATGAAATATGAAGGGAACTGCTTTTACGAATGGTTTTCATTAATAAGTGTAACACATTGCCCGCCCAGATATTCAACAAACCCCAGAGAGAAATTAGGTCTAATAAAAACGGACCAATATGTTTCAGCTTCAAAATAGAATTAAAAAATGGCGAATAACAAAGGCTAAACGGGTGACTATGATATTACAAGTTGCTAATGAAACAAAGACAAATCAAAAGGGGTTCTTAAAGAGTATAGTACGAAGGTGAAGAACAATAGACCTCTGAAATCTGGTAATGACAGCTGACGGTATAATGAACTGAAATGTGGTTCCTTAATTTAATGAACTATTTTTGTGAGTTTTTTACATATCCAGGAAGATGTAAATGAAGAATTTCCAGTAATTACAATTATTTAAGTTCCGATAAATTTAAGTTAACTACTATTTAACTGTCAGAGGGACAAGGTTTTAATTAACAGATAAGACAAACTGAAACAAAAAATAAGCCCCGGGGACCGCGATGAGTTTGTTTTCAAGGGGTATTTAAGGGATGCAAGATGGAGCTTAGGTCACCATTAACTAGTGTAATTTCAATGTGTCCATCTAACCAGTTGTTTGTGCCAAGTTGTGGAAGATGGCTAATGTGGTTTCCTTATATTCAAATCAGGGGATAATACCACGCCTTCAAATTAACCGTCCAAAAACGCCTGAACATCCTAATAGTGGGCAATTTATTACATAAGAACATAAGAACAAATGAAAGGAGAACAACTGGCAGCAGGCTGTTGGCCCATACTAGCAGTCCTTTACAATTCAATCCCACTAAAACAAATAATTTTGGGAACCAACCCAATTATCAATGCAAACCCAAGAAACAAGCTCCCGATGTTCAAGTCCCCTCTGAAATCCAACCCCCCTCCCACTCAGTACTTATCCAACCTAAAATTTAAAACAACCCAAGTCCAAGCCTCATAACCCAACTAGGTAGAATCTGATCCAACTCATCAACTTCCCTATTTCCCAAACCATACTTCCTAGTCCGTTTCCTAATCTAAACTAAATCTAATTTAAATCCATTAACTGCGGGTTCCTCTCTTGGAGAGATATCCCTCAAGTAACCTTGTTAATATTCCCCTTTATTAATACCTATCTTCCACTTGAACAACTTTCGAACAGTCTCCCCTTCCATACCCTTCGTCTAACAAGTGAATGTAACTGTAAAGAGACTTCAATCTTACTTCATAAGGGAATATTTTCAAAAGCTATATATTTATTAAATTTAGTCCATCCCTACGGCTGAATGTTTTTCTAACGAATTTATTTCCTTCTGTAATATGGAGACCAGAATTGAGCTGCATAATCTATTGAAACCATACTAAGATGTGTAAATCTGCAGTAAGACCTCTGGTCTTCTGTTGCCTTACACTTCTTGGATATAAAATCCCAGTAATCTATTTGCCTTAAATTTACGTACGCTTAGGCATTCTGTCTTTTGGTTTAAGGTTGCTGCTACCATAACCCCCAAACCCTTTTCGCAATCTGTAATGGCTAAATTCTACAATATTTAACTTTGTAAGTGCTAGTGTTATGGACACTCACCGAGCTTCAGAAAACCTTGCTATTTAAATCTACATTTGAACTGCATCCTTCCACTTTTCTGACCAAGAGCCGAGTTTGTCTAAATCCTCCCTGAAGTTCCCTGAACATCTAGCGTTTGAATCAATTATCCTACCCTATCTTCGTTGTCATCGCGAATTTGATCAATATCAACAGAATAATTCCTTCATCAAGATCATTGATAGTAAAAATTATAAACAACAACGACCCAAGACTGATCCCTGTGGAACGCCACCTTGTTACTGATCCCCCCTCGGAATTTAACCCCATTTTATAATGGACACTCCTCTGATTCCTGTGTTGTGAGCCAAGAATCGATCCACGAGAGCACCCATCCCCCCCAATGCAATGAGCGCTACTTTCTTCACAGTCTCTGGTGGCGGAACTATCAAATGCCTTAACTACAATCTAAGTAAACAATATCAAATCTTTTATCGTGGTCAAACAGCCTCAAAAGCTTTACTGAAAGAAAGTTAATAAACTAGTTAGAACATAGACCTGCCTCCTTGTGAATTCCCCATGCTGAGTATCCTTAATCCAGCAGCTATGCATATCGAGATGGCTTCTTATCTCAGCTTATAATTGAGATTCCTAGTAATTGGCCTACAAATTCAGGTCAGCCTTAATTGGGCTGTAATTTGACGGAAAACGACTTGTCCCCTGTTTTAAAAATAGAAATTACATTAACCCTCCTTTCCACAAATCAGTTACAACTACCCTGTTTTAGAAGAGATAAATTAAAAAATAATTACTTAATGGTTCACAACATCCATTTTGAATTTCCTAAGAACCCCATTGAAAAACATCAACAAGGACCCTGTGACTTTTTATTTTGCTTTATCTTCCTATCTGCATCACAACCAATTCACTAGTGATTGTGATGTTACATAATTTATTTCCTTCTCTATCCACTATAAAAATTATTACCGGAATATTATTATGTCTTCCGTGTAAAATCCGAGAGAAAATAATTATTTAAAATCGAGCACATGTTCATTCTCATTGGTCAGTAAGATCCCATATTTTATTTATTTAAAGGGGACCTATCTTATCTCTGACTTTTAGTTCAATAGAACCTGAACAAAACCTTTTTTGGTTAGTTTTTAAGAATCCCTAGCAACTTTAAAATTCCATAGTCCCTTTTAAGCTTTTTCTTATCCCCTTTTTAATGTCCCTCCCTTAATGTCCACTATACAGATTCATAAGATGACCCTCCGCCTCTTTTGAACCACGCCAAATAATTCCTTTTTTATTTTATGCCCAAGTAGATATTTCAGCCTGACACGGGTCCAATCTTGCGATGACCCGTCTCTGGCTCCCGAGGGAAGAAAAGGTTTCATACAATGTTGCGACATATGCTGGTTTCAAGCACTCTTCTGGTAATTCAACTGAGTGCATCTCTATGAATGCGACTACCACCGTAAGTGTACACCTAACTAGGACACTAGCGAGGAGGAGGATATGTCGTTATCACAGGCAACACTTGTCCTGGTTCGTGACTCCATGGTACAACTGTGTGGGCCGCAGTCATCTCTGTTCCCTCTTCGGGAGGGAACTATCACTTCTATTCACTCGGATTGTCTCAGTAACTTTACCGGCTCTCTCCAGAAGATAGTGTGTTAGGGGCCGCTGGACAAACGGATCTGACCGTAATGGTCACAATAATCCCACCTCAGCTTGTGCTAACCATCCATCTGGCTGTGGGAAAGCCCAAACGAAGCCGATGGGATGCGAGTAGACAACTAGTGCGCTTCTGGACCCCCTTTCTATCACATGGAGGGGTTCCTCACTGAGTCCGCTGCTCGGTATCGACTGCACTTGCGATTGGGTATCACCTAAGACCTCCCCTCCATAAATTTCATGGCTTTGGCAGCCAACCAGTTATGGGTCTGTCCCGTAAGGCTGAAATGGGAACCAGTAATCCCAACAGTGTCGATAGTACTGTTTGGCTGCGCCTTGGCTGCATCATCTGCCGCCTCATTTTTCCCCGTATGCCCAGCATGGACTGGGGAATCCAGTTCAATGTACGATCTGTTTTAGCCCTGAGGAACCTTCTAAGGCTGTCCATTATGCTCAGGATCGAGTGAATCTGTGTCAATTGTCCTGTTGGTTACGGCTGGGAGAGGCATTGATTGCAGACGATGGAAACAACATGTAAATGAACAGGTCGGAGTCGATGTCCGTAGTGCATGTGACAATGACTGCTGAAGTCGACCCAACCAGCTCAGCTTTGAAGGAATTCGTGCAGTGGTCAGGTGAGACGCCAGCCTTGTTGTGTGACCATTGTGTGTACAAGTCCCCAGCGTTGGGCTGCACTCTCGCTGTCAGGTCGCAAACAGAACCATCTGTGAAAATAAACAAACCTTATTTGGGGCCCTGCACCACGTGGCCTCCCTCTGCCGTGCCCCATGGCTTGGTCCTCAGCATGATTGCCTGAGAGTGTCTTTGACTGAGCAGATTACGCTTAGAGTATAGGAAGCTGCGATGATTCAAACCATTCGTGGGTCGGGCGCCAGGGAAGGTGGTGGATGGATACCGCAGCAACCGGAACGTTCAACACTCTTTCTCAAGGAGTATTGTATAGTCAGCAGCTTATCCGCCCAGCAGCACAAAACTGAACGAAATCTCAGTAGGTAGTCCGGAAGAGTGTGGAATCTTGTGCCATTGGTTGTCAATATCCGCCTCTAGAGGGAATACCTTGCTGCCTCGGTGCAGAATCCGTTGTGCCACTTTGACAGCGTTTTATAATGTCTCTTACTCTGTGACCAAGGAGAAGGAACCGGCCTCACGATCAGAGACATACTGTGTTGGTCCCAGATGGGGGCCCAACGCAGTAGTTCCTACCGCCCTGATTTATGGTACGACCTCCACTCTTTGTGTCCTGCTCTGCGAGCTTTCAGAGATGAGCAAACGCCCGGGTGCACCGTAGTCAGATGAGCGAGCGTAAATATACTCTTGTATATAATTAACAAACGAAGTACATCTTTGCTTGCCCCTGCACGGTGCACTCATTCATGGCTCCCTCATGTCGTTGAGTCTGAGGTAAGCACGTGACTCTGACATACTCGTCTGCTGTTCTGAAAGGTCAGCTTTATATCAATGTAGATTCCCAAGTAAGGTATGAAGCCTGTTCCACTCAAGTTCATATATCCTGAAATACGTGAATCTATTCAAGACGAGGATCTGGTCCCTTTAACATCATTGCAAAGATTTTCTCGGCGAGATCTTGAGGCCTAGTGCCTTGCAAGACTGTGTAATTTAGGTCCAAAGCACTCTGAGCCCTGTCGTTCTAAATTGCCCCTTTCCCGCGATACAACCCTACGAGTGGGTCTAAATCATCAGCATAGCTGAGGAGCCTGTTGTAACCACGATGAAAGGGAAGCTCCACAAGTTCCTGCATAGGTGTGTTAAACAGGGTAGGCAACAGAGCAACACCATCTTGAGTGCAAAAACCGTTTTTCCATGGTTTGTTAAAAGGAAGTGTAAGTGTCCCTGAAAGCTGACACAGGCCCTGCCTGCCCCAAGGTGAAGACTCTAATCCAGGCCAGGAGGCGTCGTTTGATTCCCTTCCGAGCTAGTAATTTGCCAGAAATGCTGTGGGTTATGGCTAGCTCAAATGCATTGTTCAAGTCGAGTAACGACATACATAGGTTTTTGTTACTGTCAGCAATACTGGCCTTAAGTAAGTGGTTGATGGTCACTCTGCTGTACCCACTACCTTTGGGTGCAGATAGCCAAGATATTGATGAAGAGAGTGTCCATTCATCCACCATAGGAGGCGCGGTAACACAACCTCTCAGACAGTCTTGCTAAGCAGCTGGTACATACCCGATATGTGGTCCTCATACTGCCTGGGCTTCTAGGCTCTTGGAGAATTGGTACGATTGTAGCTTGTTCTCAAGACTGCTGCGGGAGTGGTCCTGGCCCTCGCACGACTTGTTAAATGACGTCCCTGAGTATGGCCCTCCCAGCCAACTCTGAGCGCAGGGCCCGTGCCAAATCCGAGGTGGAGAGTATGAAAACACGCAACGGATGCCCGGGGCAGTGTCACCGTGTTCTTAATGGCACGTTGGAGTTCCAAGTCCGTGAGACTCCCCCTCATCATTCATCAGTCACATCTTCCGACTCACATGCAGCTTTCATCGTTAGCTGTCGCTGTGGCAGAAGATCGACTGTATGATTACCGGATGTCCTGTGGAGCTGAGTGATGCTCCCGGAAGTGAAAAGCTATTCACTGAGTTTCTTTTCACGCAGCTTCCAGGGATTTGTTCGGGTGGGCTGGTGGCCCCTCGGCTTGTCCTTGCCAGTTTGCTATGTTGATGCTTGTGCCCGCATATGTCAGTATAAGGTGTGTGAACGGCCCGAATGTTGAGCACCAACTCCAGCCATTTCTCAGTTTTTTTAACTCTGACAGAGACTCTGCGGGCATGGCGCCACAATGGCTACTGCAGTAGTAATTTCCTGTTTTTTCTCGTGCCGTAGGTTAACGGTCCTGAATATCTTCCGTAAAAGAGTGATGCGGTGGTTCTGCCTCCCGCAACCTCGTTCGATGTAGAACCACCAGAACTCTTTGTGAGGAGTGCGTCCTGCAAGATACATCTTGAATTGGCGCACGTGCTGCTGCTGGAATGAGAACAGGATTATCTCCTGTTACAGGCCGTATCTCTACAGACTTTCAGATAGAGAGTATGTGGACGCACCAGTCATGAAGGTAACCTGGGAACAAAACCTGTTCCAGTTGCCCTGCCTTTACGTACGTCCCATCTAGGAGGCAGCAACAACTGTGGGAGGCCTGTTGATGTTGAAGGGGTGATCACAGCAATTGGGTCATTGACAAGGTGAGGATGTAGTTTCCCATGTGGCTCCTGCTTGCGAGATTGTCTTGACCCGAAGGTAAGTTCGAGGCAGCCACCCAACAGTGTGAGTGGGGTCTCCATTGGTTTAGCAACTTTACCTCTTGAAATATCGTGTAGGCAGCAAATTGCTATGGTGTTCTGCCATCTGCATGGGTTGCTGATGCGAGAGTGCACAGCAGGCATTGGGTGAGTGCGTTGAAATCCCTCCACCCCACACATTATACACTCAGAGCGCGTGCTAGTGCGAGGAGCTCTGCAATGTCCAGGGTGTGTCTTGGGTTCATGAAGAATTATTTATAGATGGTAATGGGGGCACCCCAGGTGATGGTGCACAAGGATGGGCCCTAGTACCTCGAACATCCACACCCACAGACCCCACAGGGTTTTGGCTATAACCCTCGTGTAAGTTAAATTAGTTAAATTTAGATACAAATACACTGTGGCCTCTGCCAGTGTAAGAATAAAGAATCCCCCCCCCCCCCCCCGGGTTCCGCGTGATGCCGAAAATACCCAGCAAAACGGGTAGTCCTTGGGCACAAATCGGGGGACAGTCAGAAGTTTTTCTTGTAGCAAGGAGACGATAATCAACCCGATCCCAATTACTGGTCCTCTCACAGGAGGTGGCTGTTTTTGCCCCTCAGCCACTGAATGTTTCCACTAGTAGGACTTGAGGTTGGTGATTTGGTACCGAGTTGATTCTCATCGATGTTTGTTTCCTGAGCTGGAGACTGATTCGTGCCCCTCTCTGAGAACCTGCAAATTCAAGGCAATCCACATGTCTCCTCTTCGGTCAGAAGCACACTTCTCAGGAGCGCGTATATTGACCAATGCTGCTGGAATGCGCTCTGTTGTTCCGTGGAGGTTGTAGAATTGTGTTGCAAATAAGATCTTGAACTCCTTGAAGAGTGGGCTACGAGAAATCCTCCCCAGGTGAGCGGCCTGCTTGGAGTTGGGTTTCGATATAGAAGAGTGGCTATTAATCTGGGTTGTTGAGGTCTGTAGAAGAACTGCTGAGGTTGGATTTTTTCTTTATTGTATGCAACCGTGGTCTGTTGCTAGTATACCAGGCTTGGTAGCCGGGATCCTGCCTGGGTGAGGTGCCAGTTTAGTCTAGCAAAGGCTCCTGGTGCCGGTAAAGGAGTGCCTGCGTTGTCCGTGCTATGGCCGGTGGAGAGGCTCGTTTAAGTGTCCGCCTGCTATCGTCATTGACCAGTTATGTACCCTGGTTGACGCCATCCTGTTCCTCTTGTTTCTGTTTCCTTCGTTGAGGTAGAGGGTGGCAGGAGGTTCTTGAACCTTGATGCTGGATTGAGCTTCTAGGGTTTGGGAAATTCCTGGGCATTGGAAACTTGGTTAGGCTGCTGCGTAGACAGCGGATGGCATGGGGTTTTCTCTGCACCCATCGTTTGCTGATAGTGATGATCCGTCTATAGCCTGTTGCGATTTTTGTTGGCTACTTCTCCAAACTTCTGATGAAATTCCTGTGCGAGCCTCTCGGGGCAATCGAGGATTACCAGGCTGGTGAATTTCTGCGCCTGCAGTTCGGCATTAGTGGAGTGTGTGGCGATGTGACAATTTTTTACAGCTTGGTGATGCATTCCTCGGTATGGGGTTTGTTTGCTGGGCTGGCATACACCGCAGATTAAACTCTGTTCGGGACAGAGTGCCACAGTGTCCCATAACGCTAGACACTTGAAACAGAGAACAACTGTTCGCATGCAGGGAAGTCCCTTACATTCGTACCGTGCCCCAAGAACCCCCGTGGTGCGCAGTCTGGGATTGCAGCGTCCTACATGCGAATGCGGAACCTGTCGGGTGGAGCATCTTGCCTGCCGTCCTTGCCTTCGAACGTTGACTGACACCACACTTGGGGGTGAGCGTTCCAAACTAGCCAGTGAGTTTAACTGGAAGAGTTCCGGGGGTCCAACGCCCCCGCGGCCTGTCAGTGACCAGGCCTCCTTAGGGTCAGTGTCCCAGGATGCGACCCACACCATTCGACTAACACCCAGGTAAACCCGATTTGCAGTGATGGGGAACAATAAGACAACAGGTGAAAGAAACACGTCCAATGTTTTCTACTCTGGCTGGGAATTACGAGTACCCAGGCGAACCACCAGGGCCTCAACCGTGTGAGCGACGGATCGTTAACCACCAGGCCAACCAGAGCCTGTATGGGGCATCATAGCGGTAGAATCGCATCACTAAACTCCCTTGGTGATCCTTGCCGGATAGTCCAGTTTTCCTCCTATGGTGAATGAGCGAATCCTGTCTCCATGACTTCTTCTCTTCAAGGAGGTATACATTCTTGTTGATAGGAGTCAATATTTGGTTCTCCGCCCTCAATTGAAACTCATATCTTGAACTTCGTTGTTCGTGAATCCAGGTATGAAACAACTCCATAGTGGGTCTGTGGTTCCCCGTAAGACTCCCCTTGAGAATTTGCCAGGTCGGTTTGAGCTGGTTGCCTGCTCCTTTGAACGGAGTGGCGGCTTTCCTTCCTGTTGTCCACAGTGATCCATCCCTCTTGGGTTTTCGGGGGTTTGGGTGTTTATTACCGCCCCTGATTTCTAATCTATTGTCCGTGGCCTCCAAGGTTGGGACCTTGTCCAGGAATCTGCTACATAATGTGAACAGTATCCTCTTCCTCATCCACTCGCACTTTCTTCGCTAGAAATTTCGGCCCCACATTTCCAAATCTGAGTCCTCCGTCGAGTTCATCCCATGGATCATCGTGACCTCTACTTTTTTTTCAGCAGAAGCCTACTGTGCCTATCTTGTGAAAAGGTATGTGAACTCCGTTTGAGTGCATGAAGGCGCGAGAAGTCGGTGCGAGGTCACCTGCATCATTGGTTAGTGTCACTCCATCGCTAAACCTTTGAGTGCAAAGAGTAGACACGAGTATGACTGGGGGGTAGCTGCGAGTGATTCGAGAAGCAGCTTGGAGAATGATGCCCTTGAAGATAGCCTTATTGGAAGTCCAGAGTCAATTGTGGTCTGTAGTGTTAATTTTGGCGATGAAATTGAGGACCTTGGTTTCGTTTTCGTACATTCTGTTGCGAATTTTGAGCCTATTAGGCCCTAAGCAAACACTCCAGACAGCCAACTCAACCGCGTCATCTCCCCATCAATGATGTAACGTACGGAGGTATGAACCGGGAGGCTGCGGGTGTTGAGATGGCTGCTGAGGATGATGACCTTAAGGGGATCAACTGTCCAGACACTGCAGCATCATGGATCATAGTACGAAAGAATTCTTCACTCTTGTTCAAACCTAATGGACGAAGACCTACTTCGACTAAAGTGATGGTACCACTATGACCCCGTCCTCCACCTGCATATCACCTCACCTCAAGCTACAGTAAAAAAGCACGTCTACGCCTATGCTGGTACGTTCTTATCTACAAATAATTGGATGACTGATACACATCTGCCCTCCGGTTGAGGGAGCTGATTACTCTCAATTCTTCCTCCTCTCCTTAACACCTTTCCTCTTTGTGAATTGTGCCTGGATGGAGCCACTGTGAGGGAAAACGTTTTCCTGAATAACGATTCCCATTTGCTGCAAATAAGTGTCCTCAATCATTTTATATATATAGATGGCAAGGAGTCAGTGAGTGGAAGTGCTGTGGTAGAGGTGCGGTAGTAGTTATAAGTAGTAGTAATTGAACAAAGGGTAGGAGAGGCAAGAGAGGGACCTTTCTGGCATCAAGTAAACAACAGTTTCCCAGGATGGGTAATACTTCTTGCTTAGTAATTTTGAAGATACGTAACTACGGATTTTTGCTGTAAATAGACTGGTTACTGACAGAAATTAGTGCAGCATCAATGGCAATTTTCTTTTTCTCCGTCCCTTAAGTCTCATTCTTTAATAACTAGTCTTTAGCTTCATTGAATTTCATTAAGGAGGTCCCAACATCGTCTCTATGTTGAACACAAATGCGTTTATTTGCGGTCATCCAGAAGTTCTGGCTGTTTCCCCGTACATAACATTTGTCACACACCCCCCACAAGGAATGTGTAGAATTGTTAGTAAGACACATACTGGCAACTGTTAGGAATATCCTTTATTTCGAAACGTTTCGCCTACCTAGCAGTAGGCTTTTTCTTCAGTCGAGTACAGAAAAGTTGATTGAAAAGCAAAAGATCCTGAAGACGATGTAAATCAGTCCAGATCCCCTTAATTAAAGTTTTTGAGGTGGTCAGTCCCTCAGACTTGGAGAAAAGAACATTGTTTCCATAGTTAAGAAAACAAAATGGAGATGAAGTGACAGGATGGGACCTTATATAAGCGCCAAGAGGTGAGACGTAGGTCAGACTAAGAAAGGTAAGAACCTCAGAAGTTGGGAGGTCAGGTCCCCTCTCAAAATCCCAGCCGTTCTTCACTAGAGGGATGGTTGTTCGAAGTGTGATTTGCCGGTCTGAACCAAGATACCCTTGTGTTTGCGAGTGTCAGACAGATTAGAACATTAAAATGGTATAAAAATAAAACCGAGAAATGGTTGTTAGGTAAGAACACATATGCAACGTTAAAGGTTTATGTTTTATATTCGACGGTTTCGCCTACACAGTAGGAGCTTCTTCCAGTCGAGTACAGAAAAGTTTTATTTTTTATTGGATAGAAAGAAAGATACTTGAATACGATGTAATTCATCCCCATCACCCCTTAAAAGTTATTTTGAGGTGTCAGTCCCCTCAGTCTTGAGGTAAGAGCAATGTTCCGATAGTATGAAACCCTAGTATGAAACATATTGTTTCATACTATGGAACAATCACTCTCCAGACTGAGGAGACGTAACCACCTCAAAACGTTTGAAGGGGATGCATGGACGTGAAATTAACATCGTCTTCAAGTACTTTCTGCATTCTATCAACCTTTTTCTGTACTCGACTGAAGAAGCCTACTGTGCAGCGAAACGTTTCGAACATAAAAGATACTCTAACTGTTGCATGATGTGTCATTACTTAACAACACCTGTCGGTATTTGTAACCATTACAATGTTTCAATAGTGGTAGAATGACCTTCACTTGGCGCAGAATCATGCTTGGTTTTTGTATCAGGCCTCCAATAGTAGTTTAGGTAATAGTAATTGAAGAGCGTGGTAGTATATTTTAGCCAGATTTCTGTCAAACATTTTTTTGAAACATTAGTGGCAACGGATTGCTGCCCGTAAAACGATGTAACTTGGAGCGTTTTCTTCAATTTGATAGGTGTGTGGTCTTGCAGATATACGTGCCACCCGCACGTATTCCTCAGTCATGTAATGAAAGTGTGTAGGGGAAAAGTGCAGTGAACTAAAAGAGTTGGTGATGTAGTGTAACATTCGTTCTTCGCGAGGAACTGTAGGCCTGCGGACATTCTGTAGGGTCTCAGAGAAAAGCCAAAAGCAACCCCTACTTTCTTAGTTCTTTGTGTCATGGTGAGAGAAGGAAATGTAGAAGAAGCGGTTCGTGTAGGTTATCTTTCCGGTAGACTTTAAAAAGAAAGTGTTAATTTTTCCCACTGTGGCGTAAGTTAGAACGTCGAGAAAAGGTTAATTTGGGTTGTCCTTCTGCCGTCCTCTAGTGTAAATTAAATAGTAAGGATTTCCAGAAGTGTCTGATGGTGTTGTAGGATTCCCCGAACTCAAGATTTTTGGGTACAATGACCAAAAATAATCATCTACGTAGCCGCATCCATGTAACTGAGAGCGAGGGATGTTAACGAGGATATCCCTTCTGTGAAATCCAGGTCCTTCCAGTATAAAAAATTGGCAAGAACTGCAAAACTAAGGGGGGAATCCCATGGCTAGTCCCCGAAGAGTTGTATTGTACATCTTGTTCTGCAAACCTAAAGCAGTTTATAAACGAACACAAAGTTCGACAAGGCTCACAAAATCTTGGTGGGTAAACAGTAACTACTGTATGCATCTATATTAAACACCCTGCGAAGAAGAATCAATGGCTTGATCAACTGGACATTGGTGAATAATGCATTACACCACGTCAAAACTTCAAGCTTCTTATCACTCATGTCGAATTCCCCTGATACAGTTAAGGATGTCAACCCTGGACTGCCCTTTAGTATGAGCCTGACTGATTGCAACCCATGAGTTTGGACAAATATATTTCGCCAAAACTCTGCAAACTGTGAGGGGCGGCTGGGCCGAATCCCAGATGTTAAATCGGTCAGCCATATGCACATTAAGAGGTTTTGTGAGGTCAAGTAAACCATAGAAGTCTGCTGACTTTGGGGTTTGTTAGGGGATGTGGCCAAGAGCCTTTTTACCTTCTTCTGATTTCCTGAGTTTGCTGGCGATGTCTTACTGAGAAAAGAATCTGTTTCATTCTTACAGTGCATGTTTCGGGGATTGGAAACGTATGTTGTTTGGGCGTCGTTCAATAAAATCATTCCATCTTGACTAACGTAGTCCCTGTACTGCGTTGAGGAGAATGACCACACCTCCTCCTTTGGGTCCGCTGTGGTGGATGAGAGATATTCATTAATTTAGTAGCATAAGTATTTTTGAGTGCCTGATGTACTACGAGTTGAATGACTGGACGACTATGGTTCGAAAACATCAGCCTGTGCAATAAGTCCTTGTATGAAACTTTGTTAAACTCAGAAGTCAACCGAAGTTAATGGGTTTTTGATCACTGTGTCTGAACTCGCATTAGGACTTCCTTATGCCATAAGCATTAAGCAACTGAGACCATAAGCTGAGTGCTTTCGGATTTCTGTATCACTGAGAGCCATAAGAAAAAGGATATTGATGATGTCAGCTCTGCAATATCTTTCTCAATTTGGCCTGTTGTTGACAGAGAGAGAAAAGTTTTTTCCTTGAGAGTCGTAGTTTCTGCTGTAAAGGTTGGCGGTGGTATCTTTGCTTAGATGCGTTTTCGCAGGTGCGGTCTGTCAGGAGCGGGAAGGGAAGGAAGCTAGGAGAGCACTAATGGAAAATAAATCCTTGGAGCATAGCTGAAATAGAATCATTCCTTGCACTCTCCGTAGTTAGTGTCTGTACAGAGAGGAAGGGAGATTTTAGAATCCGTGAGATGGTGTGGATGATCTAGGGTGCTAACCATTTCTTCAATGCAGTCCTTGGCAGAAAGGAGGAACGGTTTCTTGAAGCTGTGTGGCCTTTCAGAAGGAGAAGAAAAGGTAGTCTCTATAAAAAACGTCCCATCACTAGTACTTGAGTCTTGAAAATGAGTGAAATGGATGGTGAATACCGACAAGATGTGGAAAAAGACAACTGTATGAGACAGTTTTTCAAAGACATTTAAAATTAAAGAACGTTTTCGCCACGAGTGCGCCCTTTCTTTCAGTCCTAATAGAAGAGAAAACAAAGTAAAACAATTATATATATATAGTGGCAGAGTCCAGGTAGAGGTGATGCGTGGTTAGAGGTGGTAAGTAGTAGTAAGTAGTAGTAATGTAACCTAAGGAGGTTAGGCAAGCGTAGAGGGACCTGCTGGCAACAAGTAACACAGTTCCCAGGATGGTTAATATCCCACCTGCTTAGTAAATTTTGAATACTGTAACTACCGATTTTTGCTTTATAGTGTTACTGACAGAAATTAGTGCCGCTTTCAATGCAAATTTTCTCCTCCGTCCTTAAGATCGTGCTTCTTTAATAACTATTTAGCTTTCATTGAATTTCATGAGTGTCCAACATCGTCCCTCTCTGTTTGAACTACATGCCGTTTTTTTTTGCGGTCACATCATTTTCTGCAAGCATTTTTTGTGTTCTGCTATTTTCTAATGACCAGCGTTTCTGAGAGCCTACAAATTTTTCCAGTCCACAGTTCCTCGAAGAAGAATGGTATACGTACATCAACCGAACTCTATTAGTCACTGCACTTTCCCCTAACACTTCACTACGTGACTGTAGGAAACGTGCGGGCACGTACATCCTCAGCAAGACAATACCTATCAAATGGTGATCAGTGGTGACCTTGTACTTTAACTCTGTGAATAAGTACCCCTTGTTTGCTCCCCTGGACTGAACCAAGATGCCCTCCCTCGAGCAACTTTACACAGCACTAAAGGAAGAATTGACAGGGCAAGCGAAGAAGGAAATATCGGCGAATTGGACGATGGAAAAACAATAGGATTCGTAGTAACTCCTCCTGGTTTTTGCTAGTCCCTCAGACAAGAAGGGATCCCGTGGACAGAGGCTGGACGCATTGACGACGAAGTTGACCGCTCAAGAAAGACGAATGAAAAGCCAGAAAAGATGAAGAAGAAAGAGACTGGCAGTATGGAAACTCTGTGGAAAACTGTCCCAACTGCAATTGTGTCGTTGCTACCACAGCGAATGTGATCGACATAACTGGAATCGCGTCACGACGAACGACAAACAAGGAAGTGTTTTTGTAAAAAAGAAATATTGTGTTGGTTGGCGGATAGCCAGGTTAGAATACATGGATAGGGCATTCTGCATGAAGAGACAGGAGTAGATACCAAAGGGGGTATGCTTTTTTCCTGGGCTGGGATGGAGGACATTGTTAGCCGGCTTGACTACATCATAGAATGGTAATGGTTCAATCCTAAATTATTGCCTCAGTGCTGTAGGCCAAATGAGTAGGCAGAAGCGTAAAGTGAGAATTTAGTTACAAGTTCAGGACAGCTATAGACATAAATAGGAAGAAGGGGGGCGCCCTGTTTTATGTGGACACTTCTTCGCCAAGAGTGGGTGTTGGTAATGAATGGTTTGCCAGTAGCAATTGTATTAATTGTATGGCTGGATAAGCCACTTGTAAGGCTATTGCAGTACCAAATTCATGTGACAACTGGACAACCTTCTATGGCCGAAATGAACATGTATGCCCAGGGATGGGGTTTCACTTATCCAGGGCAGGTGTGGGTTTTCTTGCTAACTATATTGAGGGGTTTGTAAGGACTGTAAACTACATATTAGTTAGAGGTAATGGGTTTTAGAAATGAATTATAATGAGCATGGATATATTGACTTATGCTCTGATATTAAGAAATATTAATAGTGAAACATCATGGAGTAACTCTGGTTAATGATCAATTTCGATGAAACTGAGTAAAAACAAAGATGAATAGGAAAAGATGTGCAGAATAAACAGACGTATGATGTAATTTTAATGCTAACAGTCAGAAGTGCAAAGAAATAAAATCTTTAATGAACTACTTTTATGGTATCATGTTGCTTGGGAACTTTGATATCATTGCATTAACTGAAACGGTGGGATGATTTTAAGAGTGTCGGAGATAATGAACTGCTAGAGTGCTAATATACAGGGATTTAATTGTTCAATGTGGTGAAAGATGGAATGAGGAAGGGGGAAGGGAGATGGCATTGGTCGGTTACGATTAAATATTAATTGGTTGCATAAAAACAGGTATGAAAAATATGATGGAGCAGTAACCAAGTCTGGTTTGGGTAGTAGTTTCGTGGAGTCAAGAAAAACTAAGTTCTAGGTGTGTAAAAATACCGACCTCCATGCTTGGATCACGATTAGAGTGATAACTCCTTTGGGACGAATTTGTATAGGGCTTCTGGACAACAAGTAACATAATTCCATAGTAGGGGAAAACTAAACTTATGTCAAATTTACCTGTGAAATTCTTTGACAGGTACATCAGAGTCCCAGGTACTTATGAAACAGTTTCAGGACTGTTTCTGAAGACAGAGAGTAACTGTAGCCTACAAGGGGTAATAATTTGCTAGACCCTAGTATTGTTCAAAAAAGGAAACACTCGAGAATAATCTGGAGATCACTGAAAGCTTGGCGCAGTGGATCACAAAATCCTTCACTTTTAGCATATTAATTGGGGATGCAAGAATAATGATAATACTTTAAAAAAATCTGAATTTCGTTTCTGCCGATTAAAAAGACCTTAGAGGGAACAATCTGACTAATCTCGCTTTGGGTTATCTTAGCCTAATTGATTTGTATTGAACGATAATCCATACCTATGAAATATGAAGGGAACTGCTTTTACGAATGGTTTTCATTAATAAGTGTAACACATTGCCCGCCCAGATATTCAACAAACCCCAGAGAGAAATTAGGTCTAATAAAAACGGACCAATATGTTTCAGCTTCAAAATAGAATTAAAAAATGGCGAATAACAAAGGCTAAACGGGTGACTATGATATTACAAGTTGCTAATGAAACAAAGACAAATCAAAAGGGGTTCTTAAAGAGTATAGTACGAAGGTGAAGAACAATAGACCTCTGAAATCTGGTAATGACAGCTGACGGTATAATGAACTGAAATGTGGTTCCTTAATTTAATGAACTATTTTTGTGAGTTTTTTACATATCCAGGAAGATGTAAATGAAGAATTTCCAGTAATTACAATTATTTAAGTTCCGATAAATTTAAGTTAACTACTATTTAACTGTCAGAGGGACAAGGTTTTAATTAACAGATAAGACAAACTGAAACAAAAAATAAGCCCCGGGGACCGCGATGAGTTTGTTTTCAAGGGGTATTTAAGGGATGCAAGATGGAGCTTAGGTCACCATTAACTAGTGTAATTTCAATGTGTCCATCTAACCAGTTGTTTGTGCCAAGTTGTGGAAGATGGCTAATGTGGTTTCCTTATATTCAAATCAGGGGATAATACCACGCCTTCAAATTAACCGTCCAAAAACGCCTGAACATCCTAATAGTGGGCAATTTATTACATAAGAACATAAGAACAAATGAAAGGAGAACAACTGGCAGCAGGCTGTTGGCCCATACTAGCAGTCCTTTACAATTCAATCCCACTAAAACAAATAATTTTGGGAACCAACCCAATTATCAATGCAAACCCAAGAAACAAGCTCCCGATGTTCAAGTCCCCTCTGAAATCCAACCCCCCTCCCACTCAGTACTTATCCAACCTAAAATTTAAAACAACCCAAGTCCAAGCCTCATAACCCAACTAGGTAGAATCTGATCCAACTCATCAACTTCCCTATTTCCCAAACCATACTTCCTAGTCCGTTTCCTAATCTAAACTAAATCTAATTTAAATCCATTAACTGCGGGTTCCTCTCTTGGAGAGATATCCCTCAAGTAACCTTGTTAATATTCCCCTTTATTAATACCTATCTTCCACTTGAACAACTTTCGAACAGTCTCCCCTTCCATACCCTTCGTCTAACAAGTGAATGTAACTGTAAAGAGACTTCAATCTTACTTCATAAGGGAATATTTTCAAAAGCTATATATTTATTAAATTTAGTCCATCCCTACGGCTGAATGTTTTTCTAACGAATTTATTTCCTTCTGTAATATGGAGACCAGAATTGAGCTGCATAATCTATTGAAACCATACTAAGATGTGTAAATCTGCAGTAAGACCTCTGGTCTTCTGTTGCCTTACACTTCTTGGATATAAAATCCCAGTAATCTATTTGCCTTAAATTTACGTACGCTTAGGCATTCTGTCTTTTGGTTTAAGGTTGCTGCTACCATAACCCCCAAACCCTTTTCGCAATCTGTAATGGCTAAATTCTACAATATTTAACTTTGTAAGTGCTAGTGTTATGGACACTCACCGAGCTTCAGAAAACCTTGCTATTTAAATCTACATTTGAACTGCATCCTTCCACTTTTCTGACCAAGAGCCGAGTTTGTCTAAATCCTCCCTGAAGTTCCCTGAACATCTAGCGTTTGAATCAATTATCCTACCCTATCTTCGTTGTCATCGCGAATTTGATCAATATCAACAGAATAATTCCTTCATCAAGATCATTGATAGTAAAAATTATAAACAACAACGACCCAAGACTGATCCCTGTGGAACGCCACCTTGTTACTGATCCCCCCTCGGAATTTAACCCCATTTTATAATGGACACTCCTCTGATTCCTGTGTTGTGAGCCAAGAATCGATCCACGAGAGCACCCATCCCCCCCAATGCAATGAGCGCTACTTTCTTCACAGTCTCTGGTGGCGGAACTATCAAATGCCTTAACTACAATCTAAGTAAACAATATCAAATCTTTTATCGTGGTCAAACAGCCTCAAAAGCTTTACTGAAAGAAAGTTAATAAACTAGTTAGAACATAGACCTGCCTCCTTGTGAATTCCCCATGCTGAGTATCCTTAATCCAGCAGCTATGCATATCGAGATGGCTTCTTATCTCAGCTTATAATTGAGATTCCTAGTAATTGGCCTACAAATTCAGGTCAGCCTTAATTGGGCTGTAATTTGACGGAAAACGACTTGTCCCCTGTTTTAAAAATAGAAATTACATTAACCCTCCTTTCCACAAATCAGTTACAACTACCCTGTTTTAGAAGAGATAAATTAAAAAATAATTACTTAATGGTTCACAACATCCATTTTGAATTTCCTAAGAACCCCATTGAAAAACATCAACAAGGACCCTGTGACTTTTTATTTTGCTTTATCTTCCTATCTGTTTCAAAACCATTTCACTAGTGATTGTGATGTTACATAATTTATCTTCTTCTGATCCACTAAAAAAATTAATTACCCCGGAATATTATTAGTGTCTTCCTGTGTAAAACCGAGAGAAAAATTATTTAAAATCGAGCACATTTCATTCTCTTTGTCAGTAAGAGGGCCCATAGTTATTTTTAAGGGGACCTATCTTATCTCTGACTTTTGTTCTATAGACCTGGAAAAAACTTTTGGGTTAGTTTTAGAATCCCTAGCAACTTTAATTTCATAGTCCCTTTTAGCTTTTCTTATCCCCTTTTTAATGTCCCTCTTAATGTCATATACTGATTCATAAGATGACCCTCGCCTCTTTTGACACGCCTATAAATTCCTTTTTTTATGCCCTAGTAAAATTTCAGCCTATTAATTCATCCATTTTGGGTCATTTCTATTTGATCTAATTTCCTTATAAGGGATAAACGTTCTTTGAGCAGCATTATTGTGTTCAGAAAACTGTCATATTGATAGCTCTCTTCGTTACCCGAGTCAACAGATGATAAGTGTTCTCTAAGCCCATGTAATCTGCAAAGCGAAAATCTGGGACTGTTAATGAGTTACCCCTACTATCATACTTCCATCAATTCTAAATGTAATTGATTTGTGATCGCTAGAAACCCATTTTCCTCTGAAACTTCTAAATTATTAACAAGGGATTCTTGTTGCCAGAACTAAGTGAAGCAGGTTATTACCCCCTGTAGGTTCTGTCACAAACTGCTTCATAAAACAATCCTGAACTACTTCTAAGAAATCGTATATTCTAAATTCCCAGTCAAGAAAATTTCCAATCAATATTTACTAAAGTTAAAGTCTCCTAGAATTACTACATTATCGTGCCTTGTGGCCCTAACATTTTTCCCCCCATAGAGTCTCCCCTGGTCCCCATCTAAATTTGGGGGATGGTATATCACACCTAAAATTAATTTTTCATGCCCTCTGAAAATTCTATCCAAACAGACTCTGTATGTGTTACTTCAGACTTAAAAACCTTTTTTATGCAACGTTCTAAGCGATCTCGGACATACAATGCCACCCCACCCCCCTTCCAATACTTCTATCTACTTTGGGAACAATTTAAAAACCCTGAATGTGACATTCGCAGGCATTGTCCCCACTTTTTATTTAAACCCCCGTCTCAGTAATGGCAAATACATCTATGTTACCTGCACTAGCAACTAGTCTCAACTCGTCCATCTTATTCCTAGCACTGCGACTATTTGTGTAATAAATATTTAATGACCTCCTCTCTCTTTACCCTTCCTGCTCCTTTCTGTTATTCCACTAAACCTATTACTGTCCTTGTCAATTAGTGCCACTGGCTTTCCAATATTTCCCCCACATTTTGCCCATTACTAGTTCTCCTAGTATTCATGTTACACCCTGCGACTTCACAGTTTTCCCGCCAAAACCCATTTCCACCCAACTATTCCTATTTTAAAGACCTAAAAAGCTCCCTCCACTGCGTTTGGGGCCCGTGCTCCACCCCACACCTAGATAAGTAAACCCCATCCCTGGCATACATGTATTTCTGCCATAGAAGAGGTTCCCAGTTGTCATGAATGTTACCGCATTTTCCTTACAGTATTTGTCCAGCCAGCAATTGACCCAATTGCTCTGGACAACCATTCATTTCAAACTCCTCTCCTTGGCAAAATGCCACATATGACAGGTTTCCCACCCTTCCTCCTAATTATCTGTATTGCTGACCTATACCTGCTAATCAGGTCCTCACTCCCACGTCTGCCAACATCGTTGCCTCCAGCACTGAGACAGATAATAGGATTGCTCCCATTACCTCTCATGATGTCATCCAGATGGCTAACAATATCCTTCTATCCCAGCCCCGGAAAACACACTCTTGCCTCCTACTCCTATCCTTCAAGCAGAATGCCCTATCCAGGTACCTAATCTGGCTATCCCCAACAACACCAATTTTTTACCTTCCTTGGCGTCGTACTTCGTGATGCTCTGAGTAGTCGACTCACATTCGCCAGGTAGGATTACACCACTTGTAGAATTCGTCAAGACGTTCTCGATGGTCTTCGTTGGGGTTTCTAGGGATGTCTTACTCACGTCTGCCAATCCTTCTTTTGGGGCTCGTTGTGGCATTCCCAGCAGAACACTCACATTCGTCAGGGAGCACCGAGAATGAGTTGGAAGTTTCCCCGGTTTTGTCTTCTGGTTTTTTCGTTGTTTCCGCCTCTCCAACCGTTTTCTTTATCTTCAGCTTGGTTCCATGTTGCCGGCCAATGACCAAGCCCCTCTTAACCTGGGGACTCAAACAGAAGGGTTACT
>NC_069415.1:60149010-60184191 GCF_026875155.1 Cherax quadricarinatus | reverse complement strand
TGTTTTTTTTTTGGAGCTTTACGTATTTGTAAGTCCGAGTTATGTGAGAATATCTAAAATTTATGAAACAGCCAATGATCTGAAATACCCGAGAAATGTAATTGTTTAAATCATTTAAAATTGCAAAAAATACTTTTTACAATCCAAAAAGGGACAACAACCCTTATTCAACTAAAAATATGTTGGTTCTCCCTTATCATGAAAACTTGGTGATATGCCTTCTCTCCTTAAGACTTTTAATATAAAATTTGGGTATTTAAAAATCTTGATACAGTAAAAAAAACTTTTGAAAAAGAATTCCCCCCAAAATGCGACGGATGTGTCTAAAGATTCCTTGTAAAATTGGCGATAAAATTTATTACGGTCAAACGGGTAAAAGTCTCGAACTTAGATTAAACAACATAAATATAGCATTACAACTGGACAAGATTCAATGCTCTATTTATTCAGTGAGAGATTTGAACCATCCAATTGATTTTTAAAAAAGTTGAGAAGTATTATACAAGCAAGTCCATGGTCGACGGAATATAATTGAATCTTGTTTCATAAAAAGCAGTTTTGACAATAATATGAATAATTCCTTGGTTTATATAAATTAGATTCGTTTATAATTAAAAAATTTGGGCGAGTTTAATAATACATTGGACAATAAAAAACCCTATTTCTTGGGTAGAAAATTTTGTTAGTGGAGGACCTTTTTTAGTTGGCCCAGCGGACCTACTGCAGTGTTCCTCTTTTTTTATTGAGTCCAGTATTGTCGCGCGTCAGGTGTTTCTTTATTGTGGGAGTTGACTGTGATGTGTGGTCTAAGCCTTTTGATTGTCTTCCTTTGATGTATTACTTTCATATTTCCCTTTGACAATGTGACTGTCACAAAAGCACTTGGAATTTCACTACTCTTTTACAGTGGTTGTTTTGCATATATATATATATATTATATATATATATATATATATATTATAATATATATATATATATATATATTTATATATATAAAATATATTTTTTATATTATATAATATGCAAAACAACCACTGTGAAAGAATAGGAGAAATTCCAAGTTTCTTTCGTGACTACTCACATTATCAAGGAACTATGAAAGTAAAGCACCCAAGGAAGGTATATAAGAGGTCTGGCCACCCCTCACTATCAGATCCCACAACAGTTAAACACCTGATGCGCGCCGACCCAACTGGACTGGGCCTTCGCACAAACCCAACAACAAACTATTCTACCCAAGAAAAATTTTAAAAAATTTTTTATTTGTCAGTGAATTATTTAAATTCTTCGCAAATTTATTAATTATAAATGGATCTAATTTATATAAACTAAAGGAAATATTCTATTATTGTCAAAACTGCTTTTTTTTGAAACAAGATTCAATTATATTCCTGTCGACCATGGACATGCTTGTTACTACTTTCTCAACTTTTTGAAAATCAATTGCATGGTTAAAATCTCTTACGGGGAAAATAGAACATTGGGAAAATTTTGGGTCCATTTCTAATGCTATTTTTTATTTTTTTTTTAAATTCTTAATTCGAGTTTTTTAAACCTTTTTGACCGTAATAAATTTTATCGCAAATTTTACAAGGAACTTTTTGATCACCCATCAGCTTTGGGGGGGAATTTTTTTTAAAAAGTTTTTTTTTTCTGTATCAAGATTTTGAACCCATCTTTTTTAAAAAAAGTCTTAAGAAGAAAAGGCCCATATAACCAATTTTTCATGGGGGGGGGGAGAACAACATTTTTTTAAATTGAATAAGGTGGTTGTCCCTTTTTGGGAAATTTTTAAAAAGTTTTCAGAAATTTTAAAAAGATTTTCTTTTCATTTCTTGGGGTTTTTTTAAATCATTACCTATTTCAAAAATTTTTTGGTTTTTCCCATCTAGGAACTCAGGATCCCAAATTGGGTTAAAGCTTTTCAAAAACATCGATGAAAAAACAGACTTTTTTGACTGTTTTGATGCAAAAATAATAGGGGAAAAGGGAACAGTTTTTTTGGGTTGGGGTTTTTCGAAAATTTTTAAAATTTGAATCTTTATTCCCCTTTTTAATTAAATCATCTAGAAAAGGCAATGAGTTATTTTCTTCAAATTTCCAACAGAAAATTTATAGAATGGGTTTAAGTTTTTTTAAATTTTTCCCAAAGGAAAGGGTTTGTATATCTACTTTTTTGGGCATAAGAACAAAATTTTCTTCAACATATCTAACCATTTAGCTCTTTTTGGGAGGATTGGGTTGAGAAACCCCTTGTTTCAAAAAATTTCATGTTTAGGTTACAAAAAAGGGTAAAAAGGGGGTTTTCCCTTTTGCCATACCAAAATTCGAGTTAAGATTTAAATCTTTAAATACAAATTTTGCATCAACAATGCAAATTTTAAATTAATTTTAAAATGAAAAGTAGATCCCTGGGCAATGGAAAATCATAGTTAACGGTTCTTCAGATAAGAAACTTAAAAATCATAAACAGGAATTTTCGTAAACAATAAAGTAACTTAAAATCAAAACCTGTTAAAATCTTTAAGTCAGTAAAGGGATTAAATTTTTATCAACAAAAGTCTATTTTTTTTTTTAAACTTTAAAGGTTAAAAATTTTTTCCCAAAAAAAATGGGGTCAAAATTCAAAAAAGCCTTTGGATAATTTATATAAAAAACGACCCAAAGGAGTAATAATTGATCTCCCTGGTTCCCGGGGGTTTGGGGGTGTTTTTATTAGTCCATAAATGTAAGGTAAAAAATTGATTAGGGGAAGAAAATTGTTTTTTAAAAATTCATCTTTGCCTTTCTTAGAATTTTAAATTTTTTTATTGAAATTGCTTTTAACTGTTTCTGGGGGTTTTTCCCATAAGTTTAGAATGGGTTTTAAATTTATTATCTGAGGGTTTATTCTTTTTTTTCTTGGAAACCCTTTTCTTTCATAATTAAAAATTTCTTTTAAATTTGTCCCCTTTTAGTAAGGCGAAAAATTTTTATTGTTTTTAAAGGTACATAAGATTTAAAAGAATTTTTTGGGGGCAATTGGGAATGCAAAAAAAAATAATATGGCATGGGAACTTTTATTTGTAGGTTTTCTGAAAATTTTAAAAATTTGTTTCATTTTTTACCCTTAAAAATTTAAAACATCTAAAAAAGGGGGAAAAATGAGTTATTTTCTTAAAATTCCCAACCGTAAAGTTTTTAGAATGGGCAAGCTTTTTAAATTTTTCCGGGAAAAAATTTGTTTTTAAATTGAAATTTTTTAAACCCGGAATTTTGGTATGGAAAAGGGGAAACCCTCTTTCCCTGTTTTTTAAACCAAAAACAAGAATTTTTTAAAACAAGGTTGTTTAAAACACAATCCTCCCTAACAGAGCTAAAGGGTTCGATATTTTGGATGATATTTTGTGTCTTATCCACAAAAATTTTAGATTTCCAAAATTTCCTTGGAAAATTAAATAGTTCCCCCTTTTCTAAAAAATTTTCCCGTTGATTTTAAAAGGAAAATAACTCATTCCCTTTTTCTAGATTTTTTTAATTTTTAAGAGAATAATGATTAAATTTAAAATTTACAGAAAACCTACAAAAAACCCTGTTCCTATGCCCATATTTTTTTCGCATCAGATAGAGTAAAAACGGGTCTTTTTTTCCTCATAAATTTTTTTGAGAGTTTTACAAAATTTGTAGTCCTGAGTTCATTATGAGGAAATACCCAAAATTTTATGAAATGGGGAATGTTTTAAAATCCCCAAAGGGAAATGTAATTAAAAATTTTTTTTAAAGCTGCTAAAAAATATTTTTTTAAAATTTCCAAAAAGGGACAACCACCCTTATTAAATTTAAAAATATTTTGGTTTTCCCCCTTACCATAAAAAATTTGGGTTGATATGCCTTTTTCTTAAGCCCTTTTTAATTTTTAAAGTTGTATTCAAAAAACTTGTTTACAGAAAAAAAAAATTTTGATAAAAAAATTTCCCCCCCAAAATGCTGATGGATGTTCTATAAATTCCTTGTAAAATTTGCGATAAAATTTTAAATACGGTAAAACGGGTAAAAATCTCGAACTTTAAAATTAAAACAACATAAATATAGCTTTTGAAAAAAGGCAAGATTCCCAAAGTTTTTTATTTCAAGTAAGAGATTTTAACCATCCCAATTTATTTTTCAAAAGGTTTAGAAAATAATTCAAAACAGTCCAAAGGGCGACAGGGAAAAAAATTTAATTTTTTTTCATAAAAAGGGAGTTTTGGGCAATATTTTGAAAATTTCCTTTTGGGTTTTTATAAAAATTAAAATTTCCCTTTATAATTAATAAATTTTTGGGGAAGGGGAAATTTTAAAATACACTGGGGAAAAAAATAATTTTTTTTAAAATTTTTTTTGGGGAGAATAGTTTTTTTTGTTGGGTTGTGCGAAGGGAAAAACCCGTCATTGGGGCCGGCCCCAAGTCAGATTTTAAATGTTGTGAGCCTGATAGTGAGTTGTTTTGGCCCGACCCCTTATATACCCTTTATTTGGGTGCTTTACTTTCATATTCCGTGATAATTTAGAATCAACGAAAAAGTTTTGGGTTTTCTCTAAATTTTTTCCCCAGTGGGGTTTTTTTGCATATTTTTAAAATCACCCGTTTTCTGTGATCTTTTAAAGGGATTTAATTTTATATAAATAAAATATATATATATATATATATATATATATATATATATATAAAATTTTATATATTATTATATAATATATTTTATATTTATTGTTTTTGGTTACTGGTTCTTTGCCTTACCGTCTTTCCCCTATTTTCCCTTGGGGGCCTTTATTTTATTGCTTGAGGTGGGTTTGGGGTTTTCCCCCGATGGAGGCCAAATGCTTTTCAGAGCCTTTCCCTTCCTATCAAGGGTGTCCCGGGATAAAGCCCCGATGCAAAAATAAAATGAGCAATATTTAAAACCATTTTACTTCCCGGCAGAAAGACGCCCCCCAAGTCCCTCTTTAAACACTGCCTTTTTTCTCTTCATTTTCCGCCTTTTTTTTAGGGCAGATTTTTGCTTGCACTCTGTTTTTTGCATTTGGGAAAGGTTGCATAAAAAAAGGGGAGGCTCTTCTTTCCCGGGGCGTATTGGGGGCAATTTAAAAGGCTGCTTTTACTTTGCGTTTAAGGGGGACGTTCCCCTTCCACAGTGAAGGGCGACTTGCCCCAGAGAACAAGTGTTGAATTGGGGGCATACGTTTTTCTGCTTAAGATTTTTTGGGGTCAGTCGAGGGGAAAGGGGAAACATTTGGGAAAAGTGGGCTGAGATTTAAGACCAGGATGAAAAAAGAGGGGAAGAGAGGGGGAGAAAGAGAAGAGAGAGAGAGTGAGAGGAGGAGAGAAAGAAGAAGGGGACAAAGAAGACAGAAGGGAAAAATTTAAAAAAATAAAAAGAAAAAAAAGAACATTCATAAAGGTTTTTAAAAGTTTCTCTTATGGAATCATGGGGAAAAATAAAAATGGATTTTTCCTGAAAAATTTTTCCCCCTCCATCGAGGAAAATCCGCAGAATGGCCCAAAAAAAGAAATGGGAAAATTTTTTAATATGTTGCCGTTTTCCCCGGGGTTTGTTCCAAGGTCCAGTGGGTGATTAATGAGGCGTCCAACAACCCTTTAACGATAAGGTCGGATTGTTCCTTGGAGTTGAAGTTAAGGATTCCCCTCCCAGCTTCCACTTCCTTGAAGTTTACTCCAGATGATGTATACTGTAGAATTGTACCTCTCTCCTCTACGTATTTATTATAACAAAGGATGGTGTAGACTTCTAGAAGAGTACGACTAGGCTTCATAGGAGAGGTAGGACTATGCTTCATAGAAGGAGTAGGACTATTCTTCATACAAAGAGTAGGAGTATGCTTCATAAGAGTAGGTCTACGCTTCATAGAAAGAGTGGCACTGTGCTTCATAGGAGTGGCACTGTGCTTCAAAGAAGTGGCACTGTGCTTCAAACGAGTGGCACTGTGCTTCATACGAGTGGCAATGTGCTTCATAGAAGGAGTAGACTATATTTCACAGGAGTAGGATTGTGCTTCATAGAAATAGGACTATTACGACCCACGTACTCAAAGACCTGTTATCCTGGGTGTAAAGGGAGAAAAATAAACACAGTAGAAAACTTTGAATTATATTATCCTTCACCAAGTATAAACAGAAGTATGTACACTATATACATTATGTACAGCAAAAGGTATTAGTGCATGCCACGGTAATTAAGGCAAAACAGCAGCCAAGGGAGAGCAGACCACCGTGCTTCAACCAGCAGAAGAATGAAAATGACAAGGGTGCAAAGGCGAGTGGTAACCATGTCACCTTCACAATTGCCAGATCCACATGTGATTGGCTGAACCTAGATATTGATCTGACGATGGGGCCCCGTTGGATCATCAGACCCTTAGCATGTGGTTTGCTGGTTGGTGAGTCAGCCCATGTGAGTGTGTTAACATGCTCCAAATAAAGGATACATATTCTTTGCATGCAACAAGGACTGTGCTTTATAGGATGAGGACAACTACGCTTCATAGGATGAGAACTATGCTCTGTAGGAGGATATAGATATAGCGACAGCATTCAAGTTGCTTCAAGCAACCTCCTGGCAGATGTTGGTAGCAACGTCTCCAGGTGCGACCACTAGAAACCCCTTGGTAGACTGTTCTGTTGGGGTGAATTAAGGATAGGTTGATCCTGCAGCACCAGATGAAGACAAAGGGTGGAAAAAATAGCAAAAACTTGTAAAGGTTTGAGCAACGTAGGAAATGCCTTAAGAAGAAGCCTCTACAGTCACCTCTACATGTGAGATAGTAACTGTATATAGAAATATAGAAATGACTCTGATCACCCTTGTTGGTAGGTTTCCTATACACTGAGAAGAGGAGGTTGTCCCTGCACTAGATCAGGTCCAGGAGAGGGAGTCAGCATTCATTTCAAGTTTGAGCTAATGCGAACTGCAGGCATGGCTGGACAGAGAGCCATTTAGAAGTCAATCTCTCTAGAAGTAGAGCCATGTAAAAGTCAATCTCTCTAGACATAGAACCATGCAGAGGTCAGTCTATCTGGAGAGAGAGAGCCATGTAGAAGTCAATCTTTCTAGACAGAAATGTATAAATCACTCTGTCTAGAAAGAGAAACATGAAGAAATCAGTATAACTAGACATGGAGAAATGTAGAAGTCAATTTATCTAGACAGGGAGCCATTTAGAAGTCAATCTATGTAAATGAGTGAACGACAGTGCCCTCTACGGGAATAATATGGGACACTGCATGACTGGCAGAAACACAACTTGTCATCTCTGAAACCGACGTTAGACGTTGCAAGTGCCTGGAAGCCTCACTGATCAACATCATTGACACCTCGCAACAACAAAAAAAGATCTGGTCACTACAACGTGTCAGCAATAAAGACGTATTTCAAGGTCAACAACAGTGATATACATCACTGTCGGCAACATTGACATACATCACTGACAGCAATAGTGATATATATCACTGTCAACAGCAAAGACATACATCACTGTCAGTAATAGTGACACACATCACTGTCGACAACAGTGATATATATCACTGTCAACAACAAAGATATACATCACTGCCAGCAACAGTGACATACATCACTGTCAACAACAGTGATATACTCACTGTCAACAACAGCGACATTTGTCACTACAACAACAATGATATACATCACTGTCAACAACGACATACGTCACTGTCTGCAACAGTGACAAACATCAGTGTCAGCAACAGTGGTATAGGATAAGCCTGGTCCACATAACAAGTTGAGACAACAATGACCTGAACTACCTAAACACTATCTTCAAACTTCATCAGGTCAATTCCAGTGTTTCACAAGTCACTTTCATGCCTATAATGAGTCTCACTTCTGACTCTTGAATGATAGAAATGATCAGGCTCCAAGGACTGAGATGTAATCTAATACATAGACCTAGTGTTTGCTCATGTATATTTTCAGAACCTTCCTTAGATGGGAAAGTAGGCATACTGCTATGCCCCACACTCCTAGTTGATCCTGACCCACTGCACCACCAGTGATGACCCACCCTCCAAACTGATCCTGATCCACTCCAAAAGTGATGACTCACACTCCACACTGATCCTGACCCACTACACCACCAGTGATGACCCACCCTCCAAGCTGATCCTGGCCCACTCCACAAGTGATGACTCACCCTCCATACTGATCCTGACCTACTCCACCACCAGTGATGACCCAGTATCCTCATTGATCCTGACCCAATCAAGCACCAGTGATGACCCACCCTCCACACTAATCCTGACCCAATCCAGCACCAGTGACGACCAACCCTCCACACTGATCCTGACCCACTCCATCACTAGTGATGACCCACTCACCGCAATAATCCTGACCCACTCCAGCACCAGTGTTGACCCACCCTCCTCACTGATCTTGACCCACTCCACAAGCGATGACTCACCCTCCACACTGATCCTGACCCACTCCACCACCAGTGATGACCCACCCTCCTCACTGATCCTGACCCACATAACAAGTGATGACTCACCCTCCACACTGATTCTGACCCACTCCACCACAAGTGATGACCCACTCTCCGCACAGATCCTGACCCACTCCAGCACCAGTGATGACCCACCCTCCTAACTGATCCTGACCCACTCCACAAGTGATGACTCACCCTCCACACTGATCCTGACCCACTCCACAACTAGTGAAGATCGACCTTCATAACTGATCCTGACCCACTCCACCACCAGTGATGATCCACCCTAATTGATCCTGCCCCACTCCACCACCAGTGATGACCCACGCTCCTAACTGATCCTGACCAACTGCACCACCAGTGATGATCCACCCTCCAAACTGATCCTGACCCACTCCACAAGTGATGACTCACCCTCCACACTGACCCTGACCCACTCCACCACCAGTGATGACTCACCCTCCTCACTCATCCTGACCCACTCCAAAAGTGATGACTCACCCTCCACACTAATCCTGACCCACTCCACCACTAGTGATGACCCACTCTCCGCAATAATCCTGACCCACTCCAGCACCAGTGATGACCAACCCTCCTCACTGATCCTGACAAAATCCAAAAGTGATGACTCACCCTTCACACTGATCCAGACCCACTCCACAACTAGTGATGACCCACTCTCCGCACTGATAATGATCCAATCCAGCACCAGTGATGACCCACCCTCCTCACTGATCCTGACCCACTCCAAAAGTGATGACTCACCCTTCACACTGATCCAGACCCACTCCACCACTAGTGATGACCCACTCTCTGCACTGATCCTGACCCACTCCAGCACCAGTGATGACCCACCCTCCACACTGATCCTGACCCACTCCACCACCAATGACGACCCACTCTCCTCACTGATCCTGACCCACTGCACAAGTGATGACTCACCCTCCACACTGATCCTGACCCACTCCACCACCAGTGATGATCCACCCTAACTGTTCCTGCCTCACTCCACCAAAAGTGATGACCCATGCTCCTAACTGATCCTGACCAACTGCACCACCAGTGATGACCCACCCTACAAACTGATCCTGACTCACTCCACAAGTGATGACTCACCCTCCACACTGATCCTAACCCACTCCACCACCTGTGATGACCCACCCTCCCCACTGATCCTGACCCACTCCAAAAGTGATGACTCACCCTCCACACTGATCCTGACCCACCCTCCTCACTGATCCTGACCCACTCCAAAAGTGATGACTCACCCTTCACACTGATCCAGGCCCACTCCACCACTAGTGATGACCCACTCTCCTCACTGATCGTGACCCAATCCAGCACCAGTGATGACCCACCCTCCTCACTGATCCTGACCCATTCCACAAGTGATGACTCACTCTCCACACTGATCCTGACCCACTCCACCGCTAGTGATGACCCACTCTCCGCAATAATCCTGACCCACTCCAGCACCAGTGATGACCCACCCTCCTCACTGATCCTGACCCACTCTAAAAGTGATGACTCACCCTTCACACTGATCCAGACCCACTCCAACACTAGTGATGACCCACTCTCCGCAATGATCCTGACCCACTCCAGCGCCAGTGATGACCCACCCTCCTCACTAATCCTGACCCACTCCACAAGTGATGACTCACCCTCCACACTGATCCTGACCCACTCCACCACCAGTGATGACCCACTCTCCTAACTGATCCTGACCCACTTAGCAAGTGATGACTCTCCCTCCACACTGATTCTGACCCACTCGACCACCAGTGACGACCCACTCTCCTCACTGATCCTGACACACTCCACAAGTGATGACTCACCCTCCACACCGATCCTGACCCACTCCACCACCAGTGATGGTCCACTGTCCTCACTGATCCTGACCCACTCCAGTGCCAGTGTTGACCCACCCTCCTCACTGATCCTGACCCACTCCACAAGTGATGACTCACCCTCCAAACTGATCCTGACCCACTCCAGCACCAGTTATGACCCACCCTCCTAACTGATCCTGACCCACTCCACAAGTGATGACTCACCCTCCACACTGATCCTGACCCACTCCACCACCAGTGACGACCCACTCTCCTCACTGATCCTGACCCACTCCACAATTGATGACTCACCCTCCTCACCGATCCTGACCCACTCCACCACCAGCGATGACCCACTGTCCTCACTGATCCTGACCCAATCCAGCACCAGTGATGACGACCCTCCTCACTGATGCTGACCCACTCCACAAGTGATGACTCACCCTCCAAACTGATCCTGACCCACTCTGCCACCAGTGATGACCACCCTCTTCACTGATCCTGACCCACTCCACCACCAGTGATGACACACCCTCCTCACTGATCCTGATCCACCCCACAACCAGTGATGACCCACCCTCCTCACAGATCCTGACCCACTCCAGCACCAGTTATGACCTACCCTTCACTTTGATCCTGATCCACTCCACAACAAATGATGACCAACCCTCCTCACTCGTCCTGACCCAACCACTAGTGATAACCCACCCTCCTCACAGATCCTGACCTACTCCAGCACCACTTATGACCCACTCTCCACTTTGATTCTGACCCACTCCACCACCAGTGATGACCCACCCTCCTCACTGATCCTGACCCACTCCACAACAAGTGATGACCCACCCTCCTCACTGATCATGACCCAACCACCAGTCATGACCCACCCTCCTCACTGATCCTGACCCACTCCACCACCAGTGATGACCCATCCTCCTCACTGATCCTGACCCACTCTACCACTAGTGATTACCCACCCTCCTCACAGATCCTGACTCACTCCAGCACCAGTTATGACCCACCCTTCACTTTGATCCTGACCCACTCCACAACAAGTGATGACCCACCTTCCTCACTCATCCTGACCCACTCCACAACAATTGATGATCCACCTTCCTCACTCATCCTGACCCTCTCCACAACAAGTGATGACCGACACCCCTCAGTGATCCTGACCCACTCCACCACAAGTGATGACCCTCCCCATCACTGATCCTGACCCACTCCATCACAAGTGACGACCCACCCTCCTTACTGATCTTGACCCACTCCGACACAATTGACGACCCAACCTCCTCACTGCTCCTGACCCAGTCCACCGCAAGTGATGACCCACCCTCCTCACTGCTCCTGACCCAACCCACAATATATATATATTGGGGAGTCTGGTGTTGGTGACACTTCGTGTTGTTGAAATCTTATCCGTTGCTGATGTGGGGGGAGGGGGGGTGTCGCAGGTGCTGGTGACCACCACCGGCAAGTTCTTCACAGAGTATCGCCGTGAGTATTCTATCCCGATGACAGGAAAGCAGGTTCTTTACCGCTGCAATGATGTGGGGTTACGTCCTGCAATTTCATACAGGTGCACAGGTAATTAAATCCAAAATGGGACGTCTCTAGGATGTTAGTCCGTCTTCATCAGTTTTCCTCGTTGACTGGCAGGTGACCCTCTCTGTCATCCAAGCTGGAAAGATAAACAGGTTACCCACTGCTTAAGAAATCACTCTCCATGATAAGTACAATACCTAAAAGACGTGGTGATTATTACAACAGTCAACTTAGAGCAAGGCTGAAAAGACTGAGTTTATTATTGGTCAAAAGTGAAGCTTTCAACCAATAAATCCACTAGAATACAAGACAGGCATGTACTTACAGTAGTGCTGGGAGCTGTGAGTCTAGTGATTACTGTTTGGACCAGAGCCCCACACGTCACCTTTCGGGGGGGGGGGGGGGGAAGAAGGAGGGGAAGGGATAGCGGGAGCTAGACTGACCCTACCTTTACAAGCAGCCGGCAATCAAACTATCACTTTAGGGGTGGGGGGGAAGAAAAGGCAGCAATAGCAGGAGCTGGACTTACCCTACCTTAACAAGTAGCCGGCAATGAAACTATTGTTACTATATACTCCCTCGCTACTCCCATCTATTGAACTTTTCCCTCACACTCCCCCATTCCAAGACTTACAGTCAAGGAGTATAAGAAGAATAGGCGAGGAAAAAGTTCTAACATATGGAAGTCGCGTAAGGCAAGAAATCTTCTACTGACTCTCATGACTTAACCAGTCAGAGAAATAATTGGATGAACCATTGATATACACAATATGGAACTTAAAAGCCTGGAGTGCCAATGTCCACCTCAAGAGGCGACTGTTGGTTCCCTTAAAAGTTTCTAGGTATATCAAAGGTTTGTGGTCCGTTTCTAAAATGAATTCTTTTCCCAGCAAATAAATTTAGTTTGGAGATACCCCACACAAGAGCAAAACACCCTTTTTCTATGGTGGAGTTTCTCGTTTCTGCGGGAGAGTTTCCGGCTTAGGAAGCATACAGGGAAGGGAGTACCAATCATGGTATTGTAGTAATACCGCACCTAAGCCAGTATTGGAGGCATCAGTTCTTAAACAAAATGTTTTATTAATATCTGGAATCTTAAGTATAGGGTCTTTCGAAAAGATACTTTTAATCTCATTAAACTTTTCCCGAGCTACGTCGGAAAGTTCAAGAGGTTCCTTCACGGACTTTTTAAGGAGTTGGATAAGATGCCTGTAGATCAGTAAGGTTCGGGATAAACCGTGCATAAAAATTTACAGAACCAAGAAAGCTACGCATGAGCTTCTTGGTTTGGGGGAATTTAAATTCTAATAAAGCTTTGATCTCACTGGGGAGAGGCTGCAGAGAGTTATTAGAAAGTATCAGTCCAAGATATCTAATTTTGTTATACCCAAGGAAGCATTTCTTCGGCTTGGCAGTGAGGCCATGTGAGCGTAACCTACGCAAAACTGATATTAATGTTTGGATATGTTCGCCTCTCGTGGATGTCATTACGTAAATGTTATCAAAATAAACTGAAACATTTGGCATTTTACCCAAGACCTTTCTCATCAGTCTCACGTAGGTAGCACAGGCAGTTACCAAACCGAAGGGCATAGTTCTATATTGCATCAGTCCTTGGTGTGTAGGAAAAGCGGTGTACTGCTTAGAAGAAGAATCTAACATTACTTGATGATATGCCTGCGCAATATCAATCTCAGAAAAGAAGGAAGCGTCATAAAATTTGTGTAGATCGCTATCTATTAAGGGCATAGGCTCAGCATCCCACCGAGTTATAGCATTAAGGCCTTTGAAGTCAATAGCAAGTCTATATGAATTATCCTCCTTCTTAACCATGACTGCTGGTGAGCAATATGCAGATACTGAAGGTTCAATGATCTTTAGTTTTAATAATTTGTCTACCTCTCGGTCAAATGCATCCCTAAGATGAACTGGAACTGGGTATAATTATCGTTTGATAGGATTGTCCGTCACTAAGTCAATCTTATGGACTACCGTGGAGGTAACACCTGGAATATCAGTAAAGACGTCTGAAAAGTTACTCACACATTGAAGTAGTTCATGTCTCTTATGGTCATCCAAAGATTCATTAATATTAATGTTGGTTGCGTCCGAGTGGTCAAGAGTCACCAAGTCATGTAGTTCTTCATCATAGTCTATGTTAGAGGTGTCAATTATGCACACCTTACATTCTTCAGTTGTCTTATCAAGTTCGTGAGGAAAAACTAAGTCAAAGTTATTAAGGCAGTTAACCGAATTTCTTCGGTAATATTTCTTAAGGATATTGATATGATAAAGCTTAGGTTTCCCCTTGACTTCTATGAGGTAGCCAACTTTCCCACAAATTTTTAATACTTTATATGGACCTTTCCATGCTACTAATAATTTATTTGACTTGATCGGCAAAAGTACAAGAACTTCATCCCCTACTTTAAAACTTCTCCTCTGACTTTTGGAATCAAAATAGGTTTTGTACTGGTCCATTGACAAGCTTAAGTTTTTCGAAACTATGTCAGAGGTCTCCTCAAGTTTGGATCTAAGGTCAAGGAGAAACTGGTAAGAAGACTGAACCTCAGCACTCACCTCATTAGTCCATAAGTCATGAAGGATGGACAATGGACCTCTGGCCTGTCTACCATAGAGAAGTTCAAAAGGTGAAAACCCCGAAGAGTCACTGGGAACTTCCCTCATGGCAAACAAAGCACAGGGTAGGTAACGATGCCACTCCTTAGGTTTAAGGGAGCAAAGTTTCCTTAAAATTGACTTGAGAATCGAATGCTGGCGCTCAATCCTCCCATTGCAGCTGGGATGATAGGGTGTGGTGAAGAGAGGCTCCACTCCCAGAAGTTGGTATAATGTTGCATTAAGTCAGATGTGAATTGTGTCCCACGGTCAGACAAAATTTCTCTAGGGATGCCCACTCTGGAGAAGATGGACAAAAGGGCTTCAGCCACCTCTGTAGTAGTTATGGTCCTTAAGGGAACGGCTTCAGGGAAGCTCGAAGCATAATCACCTAATGTTAATATATATCTATGTCCCCCAGATGAAAGTGGAGATAAAGGACCAACGATGTCAATAGCTACTCTTTCAAACAGTACCGTAAAGATAGGCATTTTGACCATAGGTACTCGCCTGGTACCTCGGGAGGATGACAGTTGGCAAACTTTACACGATCTACAATAGGTAGTGACATCTGAGGACATTTTTGGTCAAAAATAGGTTTCCCTAATTTTATTTAAGGTTTTACGATGCGAGAAATGTCCGGCCACTGGCAGGTCATGAGCCATTTTAAAAACAGTCTCTCTGCATTGACTTGGAACAATTAAGATGGAATAGTCTATCTCATCTGAATTTAATTTGAATACCGACTTGAGCAAGATACCTTTTATATATTCAAATTTATATGAAAAGTTTTTCCTTTGGATAACTTGATTTTGTTTAGCGGCATTATGGCAATTCTGAAGAGAAGGGCAATTACGTTGTAAATTGACAAAGGAGTCCTTCGATACATCTAATGGCTTGAAGTCAGGGAAAATCAAAGGATGGACAGTAGGAGAAGCCTGGGCTTTGGTCTGAGCCCTAGTCAAAACATTTATAGTATCGGAGGTGATATCTTCACTTTCATCTAACAAGTGAACCGGTGATCCTACTTCCTCGCTTTCGAGAGTAGCATCACTGGTTTTTAATCCCACATGAATCTCGCGAGACATTGTCTCATCTGAACTTTCGAGGGGCTTCTCTGACTCTACAGGAAGATTATCTGAAACACTTATATCCATCTTCGGTGATGAAAGGTCAACCTCAGAAGGAAGAATGGCACCTTTTACATTACCTATTAGTACGGAGCAAGAAGTGATGGGAGCTAGTACGGCTTCAGACCAACCTGTGAACCATTTAGACCTAATGTAACAACGGATGGTAGGAAAAGTGTCTGTACGGCCCAAGTAGTCTGAAAGTATAGCAGAGGAATGAGTTTCTTTAAGATTAGGGTACAGCTTATCAGAAATTACTATACATGTGCATCCAGTGTCTCGTAAAATGGTAGATACATTAAGTCCATTAACTGTTCCTGAACAGAAGGGTGCTTGGTCATTACAGTCTTTAAAACATCTTCCAACTTTTTGGACCTTCTTAGGACAATCTGGACGTTTATGTCCCTTAACGCCACACAAATGACAAACAGGAATAAAAGAAGTCATTTTACTTTTCACTAGAGGCTTTGATTTCCTAAGGTCTGATGAACCCTTGCCCTTAGGGTTCGATCCCTTTAGGTCTTTATAGGAATTGTGAGCCTCAGCATACAAGTCAGCAGCCTCAGCAACTTCCTCAGCTTTAATCAGGTTACGTTCTCTAATGAATGTTCGTATCTGGTGAGGAAGAGCTGTCAGGAACTGGTCAGCAACCATGAAGTCTCGAAGAGATTCATAACTGTGATCAATTCCTGAACTCTCTATCCAAAAGTCGAACAAACGAAAGAGTGTTACCTGTAACTGTTGAAAGTTCTGGCCAGGCTGTAAGGTGGCATACTTGAAATCTTTCCTGTAAGAATTAGGGTTTTTTTGATATGCTTTAAGGATTGCCTTCTTCAGTAGGTTATAATTACATATGATATCCTGCGACAAAGTTGCATAGATATTCAAAGCAGTACCAGAAAATAACATTCCTAACCTGGTAGCTCAGGTGTCTGCAGGCCATTCACAGAGGGTAGCGGTATTTTCAAACCTGATAATGTAAGAAGTTATGTCTTCCCCCTCTGTGAAGCGAGGTAAATTAGGTGTTGGAATATGTGCACTAGCTGCACGTTGTTCCATTACTCCTTCATCTAATTGCTGTTGTGAGAAAGTTAACTTCTTATTCTCTAATTCAAGGCGAGCTTGTTCGAGCTCGCGATCTTTTTCTCTCTCCCTTAACTCATATTCTCTGTCCTTTGCTCTTTCCTCAAGTTCTCTTAATTTAACCTGTTCCTCACGTATCTTAGCTTGTTCCTCACGTATTTTAGCTTGTTCCTCACGTTTTCTAGCTCTTTCTTCACGATCAAGTCTATCACGCTCCTTTTTGTCTTCTCTTTCTCTTTCTAACCGTCTTTCTTGGATTTCTCTCTCAATTCTCTCTCTCCCCTTTTTCTCTTCTCTCTCTCTTTCTATTCCCTCTCTTTCAAGTCTTTCCTGGATCTTAGCACTAATGAAAGATTCTAAATTTTTCCCTGTTATTCCTAACTTACTTCCAGCGTTCATCCAAAACTGGTATTCCTCCATACTTGCAAGAATAACTTAAACTACCAGGGGAAAACTGAAACGGGTATCAAAGAAAACGGAGGGTTCAATTCCTGCTCCGCTCAAACTGCAAATAATCCAGAGGGCTCGATCCCTGCTTCAATTAAACAATATGCATTAATGAAAACGAAGGGTTCTATGCCGGCTCCGAGCAAACAGTAAGTAGAATGGGGTCCCTTGACCATCCAATCTTCTCACCAACAAATCAAGAGTGTCCTATGACAGTTCCCTTGATATAATAAAGAGCTCAAAGAAACAAATTGTCACTGGAAAATCTCGGGTCCCTAGAGTCTAATCCTCCAAAGTGTTTCAAGCTCACAAGAAAGGTGGCAGAATTAAATATTATCCTGCCTGACTTGACTTACAATAAATTGAGACTATAACAATCACCAAATCTTTTAAATACCTGTACTGTAGTCCTACCATAGAGAATGATTACTCATGGTGGTAACCGTCTGTGGTATGCAGCGTTGAAGTTCCAATGGTAGATTCGAGATGGAATTGAATCTTGAATCCGTCGAGTTGAATCTTGGCAAGGTCGAAACTTGTGAAGGCTTACTCAGCTTTGTAATAACTTCAGAGAGTATTACCAAAGCTGGCTCCTCCTCAGGAAAATTAATGAATAGAAAACGAAATAATAATTAACAAAGATAAACACTTTATTATTTATTAAAGCAAACATTAAACAATAAAACATGACAGGTACATCCTATTTGAAAGAAAAATGAAAAACGAAATGAATAAAATAACATTTGAACTCAACGCTAATATATATATATTGGGGAGTCTGGTGTTGGTGACACTTCGTGCTGTTGAAATCTTAGCCGTTGCTGATGTGGGGGGGGGAGGGGGTGTCGCAGGTGTTGGTGACCACCACCGGCAAGTTCTCCACAGAGTATCGCCGTGAGTATTCTATCCCGATGAAAGGAAAGCAGGTGCTTCACCGCTGCAATGATGTGGGGTTACGTCCTGCAATTTCATACAGGTGCACAGGTAATTAATTCCAAAATGGGACGTCTCTAGGACGTTAGTCCGTCTCCATCAGTTTTCCTCGTTGATTGGCAGGTGACCCTATCTGTCATCCAAGCTGGAAAGATAGACAGGTTACCCACCGCTTAAGAAATCACTCTCCATGATAAGTACAATACCTAAAAGACGTGGTGATTATTACAACAGTCAACCTAGAGCAAGACTGAAAAGACTAAGTTTATTATTGGTCAAAAGTGAAGCTTTCAACCAATAAATCCACTAGAATACAAGGCAGGCATGTACTTACAGTAGTGCTAGGAGCTGTGAGTCGAGTGATTACTGTTTGGACCAGAGCCCCACACGTCACTTTTCGGGGGGGGGGGAAGAAGGAGGGGAAGGGATAGCGGGAGCTAGACTGGCCCTACCTTTACAAGCAGCCAGCAATCAAACTATCACTTTAGGGGTGGGGGAGAAAAGGTGGGAATAGCGGGAGCTGGACTTACCCTACCTTAACAAGTAGCCGGCAATGAAACTATTGTTACTATATACTCCCTCTCTACTCCTATCTATTGAACTTTTCCCTCACATACCACCAGTGATGACACACCCTCCTCACTGATGCTGACCCAACCACTAGTGATGACCCACTGTCCTCACTGATCCTGACCCATTCCAGCAACAGTGATGACCCACCCTCCACACTGATCCTGACCCACTCTACCACCAGTGATGACACACCCTCCTCTCTGATCCTGACCCACTCCAAAACAAGTTATGACCCACCCTCCTCACTGAGCCTGACCCAACCACCAGTAATGACCCACCCTTCTCAGTTATCCCGACCCACTGCACCACAAGTGATGATCCACCCTCCTCAGTGATCCTGACCCACTCCACCACAAGTGATGACCAACCCTCCTCACTGAACCTGCCCCCATTCCACCACAAGTGATGACCCACCCTCCTCACTGATCCCGACTCACTCCACCACAAGTGTTGACCCACCCTCATCACTGATCCTGACCCACTCCACCACAAGTCATGACCCACCCCACTCACTGATACTGACCCATTCCACCACAAATCATGAATCATGACCCACCCTCCACACTGATCCTGACCCACTCCACGACAAGTGATGACCCACCCCCCTCACTGATCCTGACCCACTCCACCACTAGTGATGACCCACCCTCCTCACTGATCCTCACCCACTCCACCACAAGTAATGACCCACCCTCCTCACTGATCCTGACGCATTCCAGCACCAGTGATGACCCACCCTTCTCACTGATCCTGACCCACTCCACAAGTGATTACTCACCCTCCACACTGATCCTCACCCACTCCACCATTAGTGATGACACACCCTCCTCACTGTTCCTGACCCACTCTACAACAAGTGATGACCCACCCTCCTCACTGATCCTGACCCAACCACAAGTGATGATCCACCGTCCTCACTGATGCTGACCCACTTCAGCACCAGTGATGACCCACCCTCCACACTGATCCTGACACCCTCTACCACCAGTGATAACACACCCTCATCACTGATCCTCACCCACTCCACCACAAGTGTTGACCCACCCTCCTCAGTGATCCAACCCACTCCACCACAAGTGATGACACACCCTCCTCACTGATCCTGCCCCATTCCACCACAAGTGATGACCCACCCTCCTCACTGATCCTGACCCACTCCACCACAAGTGATGACCCACCCTCCTCACTGATCCTAACCCACTCCAAAACAAGTGATGACCCACCCTTCTCACTGATCCTGACCCACTCCACAACAAGTGATGACCCACACCACTCACTGATCCTGACCCACTCCACAACAAGTGATGACCCACCCTCATTACTGATCCTTACCCACTCCAAAACAAGTGATGACCCACCCTCCTCACTGATCCTGACCGACTCCACCACAAGTGATGACCCACCCCCCTCACCGATCCTGACCCATTCCATCACAAGTGACGACCCACCCTCCTTACTGATAATGAAGAACTGAAGCACAAGTGACTACCCACCCTTCTCACTGCTCCTGACCCACTCAACCACAAATGACGACCCATCCTCCTCACTGATCCCGACCCACTCAACTACAAGTGATGACCCACCCTCCTCACTGATTCTGATCTATTCCAAACAAGTGATGATCCACCCTCCTCACTGGTCCTGACCCAACCACTAGTGATAACCCACCCTCCTCACAGATCCTGACCAACTCCAGCACCACTTATGACCCACTCTCCACTTTGATTCTGACCCACACCACCACTAGTGATGACCCACCCTCCTCACTGATCCTGACCCATTGCACAAGTGATGACCCACCCTCCTCTTTGATCCTGACCCAACCACGAGTGATGACCCACCCTCCTCACTGATCCTGACTCACTCCAACACCAGTGATGACCCACCCTCCTCACTGATCCTGACCCACTCTACCACTAGTGATGACCCACCCTCCTCACAGATCCTGACCCACTGCAGCACCAGTTATGACCCTCTCCATAACAAGTGATGACCCACCTTCCTCACTCATCCTGACCAACTCCACAACAATTGATGATCCACCTTCTTCACTCATCCTGACACACTCCACAACAAGTGATGACCCACCCTCCTCAGTGATCCTGACCCACTCCAACACAAGTGATGACCCACTCCATCACTGATCCTGACCCACTCCACCACAAGTGACGGCCCACCCTCCTTACTGATCCTGACCCACTCTGGCACAAGTGACGACCCACCCTCCTCACTGCTCCTGACGCACTCCACCACTAGTGATGACCCACCCTCCTCAGTGTTCCTGACCCACTCTACAACAAGTGATGAACCACCCTAATCACAGATCCTGACCCACTCCACCTAAAGTGATGACACACCCTCCTCAATGATCCTGACCCACTCCACAACAAGTGATGATCCACCCTTCTCACTGATCCTGACCCACTCTACGACTAGTCATGACGCACCCTCCACACTGATCCTGACCCACTGCACAGCAAGTGATGACCCACACCCCTCACTGATCCTGACCCACTCCAACACTAGTGATGACCCACCCTCCTCACTGATTCTGACCCACTCCACCACAAGTGATGACCCACCCTCCTCACTGATCCTGACCCACTCCACAAAAAGTGATGACCCACCCTCCTCACTGATCCTGACCCACTCCACAAGTGGCGACTCACCCTCCACATTGATCCTGATCCCCTCCACCACCAGTGATGACCCACTCTCCTCACTGATCCTGACACAGTCCAGCACCAGTGAAGACTCACCCTCCACACTGATCCTGACCCACTCTACCACCATTGATGACCCACCCTCCTCACTGATTCTGACCCACTCCACCACCAGTGATGACACACCCTCCTCACTGATCCTGATCTACTCCACAACAAGTGATGACCCACCCTCCTCACAGGTCCTGACCCAACCACTAGTGATAACCCACCCTCCTCACAGATCCTGACCAACTCCAGCACCACTTATGACCCACTCTCCACTTTGATTCTGACCCACTCCACCACTAGTGATGACCCACCCTCTTCACTGATCCTGACCCACTCCACAACAAGTGATAACCACCCTCCTCACTGATCCTGAACCAATCACTTGTGATGGCACACCGCCCTCACTGATCCTGACCCACTCCAGCACAAGTTATAACCATCTCTCCACTTTGATCCTGATCCACTCCACCACCAGTGATGACCCACCCTCTGCACTGATCCTGACCCACTCCACAACAAGTTATGACCCACCCTCCTCACTGATCCTGACCCAACCACCAGTGATGAGCCACCCTCCTCACTGATCCTGATCCACTGCAAAACAAGTCATGACCCACCCTCCTCTCTGTTCCTGACCCACTCCACCACCATTTATGACCCACCCTCCTCACTGATCCTGACCCAACCACTGGTGATGACACACCGTCCTCACTGATCATGACCCACTCCAGCACCAGTTATGACCCACATCAGCATCAGTTATGACCATCTCTCCACTTTCATCCTGACCCACTCCACAACCAGTGATGACCCACTAGACAACAAGTTATGACCCACCCTCCTAACTGATCCTGAATCAACCACTAGTTATGACCCACCCTCCTCCCTGATCCTGATCCACTCCAAAACAAGTGATGACCCACCCTCCTAACTGTTCCTGACCCACTCCACCATCAGTGATGACCCACCCTTCTCACTGATCCTGACCCACTCTACCACTAGTGATGACCCACCCTCCTCACTGATCCAAACCCACTCCAGCACCAGTTATGACCCAGCCTCCACTTTGATCCGAACCCACTCCACAACAATTGATGACCCACCTTCCTCATTGATTCTGACAGACTCCACAACAAGTGATGACCCACACCTCTCACTGATCCTGACCCACTTCACAGCAAGTTATGACCCACACTCAACACTGATCCTGACCCACTTCAGCGCAAGTGATGACCCACCCTCCTCACTGATCCTGACCCACTCCACCACAAGTGATTATCCACCCCTCACTGATTCTGACCCATTCCACCACAAGTGACGACCCACCCTCCTTGCTGATCCTGACCCACTCCACCACAAGTGACGACCCACCCTCCTCACTGCTCCTGACCCACTCCACCACTAGTGATGACCCACCCTCCTCACTGATCCCGACCCTCTCCACCACAAGTGATGACCCACCCTACTCACTGTTCCTGACCCACTCCACAACAAATGATGACCCACCCTCCTTACTGATCCTGAATCACTCTACCACTAGTGACGACCCACCCCCTCATTGTTCCTGACCCACTCCACAGCAAGTGATGACCCACCCACTCCACAACAAGTGATGACCCACCCTCCTCACTGATCCTGACCCTACCACAAGTGATGATCCACCGTCCTGACTGATGCTGACCCACTCCAGCACCAGTGATGACCCACCCTCCACACTGATCCTGACCCACTCTACCACCATTGATGACACACCCTCACCACTGATCCTCACCCACTCCTCAACAAGTTATGACCCACCCTCCTCACTGGTCCTGACTCAATCACCAGTGATGACCCACCCTCATCACTAATGCTGACCCACTCCACGACAAGTGTTGACCCACCATCCTCAGTGTTCCTGACCCACTCCACCACAAGTGATGACACACTCTCCTCACTGATCCTGCCCCATTCCACCACAAGTGATGACCCACCCTTCTCACTGATCCTGACCCACTCATCCACAAGTGATGACCAACCCTCCTCACTGATCCTAACCCACTCCAAAACAAGTGATGACCCACCCTTCTCACTGATCCTGACCCGCTCCACAACAAGTGATGACCCACCCTCATTACTGACCTTGACCCACTCCACAACAAGTGATAACCCACCCTCCTAACTGATCCTGACCGACTCCACCACAAGTGATGACCCACCCCTTTCACTGATCCTGACCCACTCCACCACAAGTGACGACCCACCCTCCTTACTGATAATGAACAACTCAACCACAAGTGACGACCCACCCTTCTCACTGCTCCCGACCCACACAACTACAAGTGATGACCCACCCTCCTCACTGGTCCTGACCCAATCAGTAGTTATAACGCACCCTCCTCACAGATAATGACCAACTCCAGCACCACTTATAACCCACTCTCCACTTTGATTCTGACACACTCCGCAACCAGTGATGACCCACCCTCCTCACTGATCCTGACCCACTCCACAACAAGTGATGACCACCCATCCTCACTGATCCTGACCCACTCCAACACTAGTGATGATCCACCCTCCTCAGAGATCCTGACCAACTCCAGCACCAGTTATGACCCACCCTTCACTTTGATCCTGACCCACTCCACTACAAGTAATGACCCACCTTCCTCACTCATCCTGACCCACTCCTCAACAATTGATGATCCACCTTCCTCACTCATCCTGACCCACTCCACAACAAGTGATGACCCACACCCCTCACTGATCCTGACCCACTCCACAACAAGTGATGACCCACCCTCATCACTGATCCTGACATAATCCAACACAAGTGTTGACCCACCCTCCTCAGTGATCCTGACCCACTCCAACACAAGTGATGACCCACCCCATTACTGATCATGACCCACTCTACCACAAGTGACGACCCACCCTCCTTACTGATCCTGACCCACTCCGCCACAAGTGACGACCCACCCTCCTCACTGCTCCTGACGCATTCCACCACTAATGATGACCCACCCTCCTCACTGATCCTGACCCTCTCCACCACAAGTGATGACCCACCCTCCTCACTGGTCCTGACTCAACCACCAGTGATGACCCACCCTCATCACTAATGCTGACCCACTCCACCACAAGTGTTGACCCACCATCTTCAGTGATCCTGGCCCACTCCACCACAAGTGATGACACACCCTTCTCACTGATCCTGACCCACTCTACGACTAGTGATGACCCACCCCCTCACTGATCCTGACCCACTCCACAACAAGTGATGACCCACCCTCATCGCTGATCCTGACCCACTCCACCGCAAGTCATGACGCACCCTCCACACTGATCCTGGCCCACTCCACCACAAGTGATGACCCACACCCCTCACTGATCCTGACCCACTCCACAAGTGATGACCCACCCTCATCCCTGATCCTGACATAATCCAACACAAGTGTTGACCCACCCTCCTCAGTGATCCTGACCCACTTCAACTCAAGTGATGACCCACCCCATCACTGATCATGACCCACTCTACCACAAGTGACGACCCACCCTCCTTACCGATACTGACCCACTCCGCCGCAAGTGACGACCCACCCTCCTCACTGCTCCTGACGCATTCCACCACTAATGATGACCCACCCTCCTCACTGATCCTGACCCACTCCACCACCAGAGATGACCCACATTCCTCTCTGATCCTGACCCACTCCAGTATCAGTGATGACAGTAATGACCCACCCTCCTCTCTGATCCTGACCCACTCCACCACTAATCATGACCCACCCTCCTCACTGATCCTGATCGACTCCACCACCAGTAATGACCCACACTCCTCACGGATCCTGACCCACTCCACCACTAGTGATGACCCACCCTCTTCACTTATCCTTACCCACTCCAGCACCAGTGATGACCCACCCTCTTCAATGACCCTGCCCACTCCAGCACCAGTGATGACTCACCCTCTGACAATGATCCTGCCCTCTCCAGCACCAGTGATGACTCACCCTCAACAATGATCCTGCACACTCCAGCACCAGTAATGACCCACCCTCTACAATGATCCTGCCTACTCCACCACCAGTGATGACCCACGCTCCTCACGGATCCTGACCCACTCCACCACTAGTGATGACCCACTCTCTTCACTGATCCTCACCCACTCCAGCACCAGTGATGACCCACCCTCTACAATGATCCTGCCCACTCCAGCACCAGTGATGACTCACCCTCTGCAATGATCCTGCCCCCTCCAGCACCAGTGATGACTCACCCTCTACAATGATCCTGTCCTCTCCAGCACCAGTGATGACCCACCCTCAACAATGATCCTGCCCACTCCAGCACCAGTAATGACCCACCCTCTACAATGATCCTGCCCACTCCAGACCAGTGATGACCCACCCTCTGAGCTGATCCTGCCCACTCCAGCACCAATGATGACCCACCCTCTGCACAGATCCTGCCCATTCCACCACCATTGATGACCTGCCCTCTGCACTGATCCTGACCCACTCCAGTACCAGTGAAGACCCACCCTCTGCACTGATCCTGACCCACTGCAGTACCAGTGATGACCCGCTCTCTGCACTGATCCTGACCAACTCCAGTACCAGTGATGACACACCCTCTGCACTGATCCTGACCCACTCCAGTACCAGTAATGACCCACCCTCTGCACGGATCCTGACCCACTGCAGTGTCAGTGATGATACACCCTCTGCACTGATCCTGACCCACCCCAGCACTAGTGATGACCCACCCTCTGCACTAATCCTGACCCACTCCAGTACCAGTGATAACCCACCCTCTGCACTGATCCTGACCCACTCCAGTACCAGTGATGACCCACCCTCTGCACTAACCCTGACCCACTCCAGTACCCAGTGTGACCCACCCTCTGCACTAATCCTGACCCACTCCAGTACCAGTGATGACCCACCCTCTGCACTGATCCTGACCCACTCCAGTACCAGTGATGACCCACCCTCTGCACTAACCCTGACCCACTCCAGTACCAGTGGTGACCCACCCTCTACACTAATCCTGATCCACTCCAGTACCAGTGGTGACCCACCGTCTGCACTAATCCTGACCCACTCCAGTACCAGTGATGACCCACCCTCTGCACTGATCCTGACCCACTCCAGTACCAGTGATGACCCACCCTCTGCACTGATCCTGTCCCACTCCAGTACCAGTGATGACCCACCCTCTGCACTGATCCTGACCCACTCCAGTACCAGTGATGACCCACCCTCTGCATTGATCCTATCCCACTCCAGCATTAGTTACTACCACCATGATCACAAAACTTGCAACTTATTTTCCCCCATGATCATTGCACTTACAACTCAATTTCCCTGATTATCACAACGCTTGCAACTCATTTCCCCCAATGATCACAACTCTTGCAACTTATTTTCTTTCATGATCAGAACTCTTGCAACATATTTTCCCCAATGATCACAACTCTTGCAACTTATTTTCCCCAATGATCACAACTCTTGCAACTTATTTTCTCCAATGATCACAACTCTTGCAACTTATTTTCCCCAATGATCACAACTCTTGCAACTTATTTTCCCCAATGATCACAACTCTTACAACTTATTTTCCCCTATGATCACAAGTCTTGCAACTTATTATCCCTAATGATCACAACTCTTGCAACTTATTTTCCCCAATGATCACAACTCTTGCAACTTAATTTCCCCCATGATCACAACTCTTGCAACTTATTTTCCCCAATGATCACAACTCTTGCAACTTATTTTCCCCTAGGATCACAACTCTTGCAACTTATTTTCCCAAATGATCACAACTCTTTCAACTTATTTTCCCCAATGATGAAAACTCTTGCAACTTATTTTCCCCCATTTATCACAACTCTTGCAACTTATTTTCCCCCATGATCACAACTCTTGCAACTTATTTTCCCCCATGATCACAACTCTTGCAACTTATTTTCCCCCATGATCACAACTCTTGCAACTTATTTTCCCCCATGATCACAACTCTTGCAACTTATTTTCCCCCATGATCACAACTCTTGCAACTTATTTTCCCCCATGATCACAACTCTTGCAACTTATTTTCCCCCATGATCACAACTCTTGCAACTTATTTCCCCCATGATCACAACTCTTGTAACTTATTTCCCCCATGATCACAACTCTTGCAACTTATTTTCCCCCATGATCACAACTCTTGCAACTTATTTTCCCCCATGATCACAACTCTTGCAACTTATTTTCCCCCATGATCACAACTCTTGCAACTTATTTTCCCCCATGATCACAACTCTTGCAACTTATTTTCCCCCATGATCACAACTCTTGTAACTTATTTCCCCCAATTATCACAACAATGCAACTCACTTTCCCCCATTATCACAACTCTTGCAACTTATTTTCCCCAATGATCACAACTCTTGCAACTTATTTACCCCCATGATCACAACTCTTGCAACTTATTTTCCCCCATGATCACAACTCTTGCAACTTATTTTCCCCCATGATCGTTCAGTTCGGTTACATTGATACACAAAACACTTTCCGCTCCTTGACGTACTTGAAAAAATCTGAATTAATTTTTTTCTACAGTCCAGCGGAGATAAATTATTTTAGTGATGAAATACAACAACATAGCGTAGAATGTTGATGTAATGTTGACTGAGTCAATGTGGGATGCTGACTGATTCATTGTGGATGTTGACTGATTCATTGTGGGTGTTGACTGAGTCATTGTGGATGTTGACTGAGTCATTGTGGATGTTAACTGATTCACTGTCGATGTTGATTAAGTCATTGAGGATGTTGACTGAGTCACTGTGGATGTTGACTGAGCCACTAAGGATGTTGACTGAGTCACTATGAATGTTGACTGAGTCAGTGTGAATGTTGACTGAGTCATTGTGGATGTTGACTGAGTCAGTGTAGACAATGTTGATTGAGTCACTGAGGATGTTGATTGAGTCACTGAGGATGTTGACCGAGTCATTGAGGATGTTGAAAGAGTCACTGTGGATGTTGACCAAGTCAAAGAGGATGTTGACAGAGTCACTGTGGATGTTGACTTAGTCACTGTGGTTGTTGACTGAGTCACTTCAGATGTTGACTGAGTCACTGTGAAAGTGAGGGTCACTGTAGAGTAGATATGACTCGTCTTAACGTTGTACGAGATCACGTTCGTCATTTAATGTAAAAAACATTTCACGCACCAGCAACTTGAGAACTTCCCACTATGGGTAGAAATAGATGAAACTTAGTGGAGAGTCATGTAGAGTACATATGGGAGAGTGGAGTCACTCATAGTAAAGTTCACTCAAATGAAAACATCGAATTATGAGATTGTTGAGTTAGAAAAGCGAACCTCAACACTTTTCCATTAAGTTCACGTTACACTTGCGTCACATCCGGTGAGATAATGTCTGGACAGTGCTTCAGAAATCAGGGATTTACCTGATTTCCGAGTGGTGATATTAATGGCTGCGATCAGAGAACATTCTGGGAAAAGTGTACTTTGTTTGTGCGTACTCTTGATAGCTAGTTCAAGACTGTGTTGGTAAGTTCATGAGAGGGTCGTCTGTGTTGCTGTGAGTACTATGCAAGTGTTGCTGTAAGTGGTATACAAGTCTTGCTGTGAGTGCTAAACAAGTGTTGCTGTGAATGCAATACAAGTGTTGCTGTGAGTGCTATACTAGTGTTGCTGTGAATGCAATACAAGTGTTGCTGTGAGTGCTATGCAAGTGTTGCTATAACTGGCATATAAGTGTTGCTGTGAGTGCTATACAAGTGTTGCTGTGAGTGCTATACAAGTGTTGCTGTGAGTGCTATACAAGTGTTGCTGTGAGTGCTATACAAGTGTTGCTCTGAGTGCTATACAAGTGTTGCTGTGAGTGCTATACAAGTGTTGCTGTGAGTGCTATACAAGTGTTGCTGTGAGTGCTATGCAAGTGTTGCTGTGAGTGCTATGCAAGTTGTGCCGTAAGCGCTATACAAGAGTTGCTGTGAGTGCTATACAATTGTTGTTGTGAGTGCTATACAAGTGTTCCTATGAATGCTATACAAGTGTTGCTCTGAGTGCTATACAAGTGTTGCTGTGAGTGCTATACAAGTGTTCCTATGAGTGCTATACAAGTGTTGCTCTGAGTGTTATACAAGTCTTGCTCTGAGTGCTATATAATTTTTGCTGTGAGTGCTATACAAGTGTTGCTGTGAGTGTTATAAAAGTGTTGCTGTAAGTGGTATAAAAGTGTTGCTGTGAGTGCTATACAAGTGTTGCTCTAAGTGCAACACAAGTGTTTCTATGAGTGCTACGCAAGTGTTGCTGTAAGTGGTATATAAGTGCTGCTGTGAGTGATATTCAAGTGTTGCTGTGAGTGCTATGCAAGTGTTGCTGTGAGTGCTATGCAAGTGTTGCTGTAAGCGCTATACAAGTGTTGCTGTGAGTGCTATGCAATTGTTGCTGTGAGTGCTATGCAAGGGCTGCTCTGAGTGCTATACAAGTGTTGCTATGAGTGCTATACAAGTGTTGCTGTGAGTGCTATACAAGTGTTGCTGTGAGTGCTTTGCAAGTGTTGCTGTGAGTGCTGTGCAAGTGTTGCTGTAAGCGCTATACAAGTGTTGCTGTGAGTGCTATGCAATTGTTGCTGTGAGTGCTATACAAGGGTTGCTCTGAGTGCTATACAAGTGTTGCTATGAGTGCTATACAAGTGTTGCTGTGAGTGCTATGCAATTGTTGCTGTGAGTGCTATACAAAGGTTGCTCTGAGTGCTATACAAGTGTTGTGCGAGTGTTATAAAAGTGTTGCTGTAACTGGTATACAAGTGTTGCTGTGAGTGCTATACATGTGTTGCTGGGAATGCTATACATGTGTTGCTGTGAATGCTATACATGTGTTGCTGTGAGTGCTATACAAGTGTTGCTGTGAGTGCTATACAAGTGTTGCTGTAAGTGCTATACAAGTGTTGCTGTAAGTGCTATTCAAGTGTTGCTGTGAGTGCTACACAAGTGTTGCTGTGAATGCTATACATGTGTTGCTGTGAGTGCTATACAAGTGTTGCGGTGAGTGCTACACAAGTGTTGCTGTGAGTGCTATACAAGTGTTGCTCTGAGTGCTGTACATGTGTTGCTGTAAGTGCTATACAAGTGTTGCTGTGAGTGCTATGCAAGTGTTGCTCTGAGTGCTATACAAATGTTGCTGTCAGTGCTACACAAGTGTTGCTGTGAGTGTTATGCTAGCGTTGCTCTGAGTGTTATATGAGTGTTGCTCTGAGTGCTATACAAGTGTTGCTGTAAGTGCTATGAAATGTTGCTGTAAGTGCTATACAAGTGTTGCTGTGAATGCTATACACGTGTTGCTCTGAGTGCTATAGAAGTGTTGCTGTGAGTGCTATACAAGTGTTACTGTGATTGATATAGAGGTATTGCTGTAAGTGCTATACAAGTGTTTACCTGGAGAGACCTGGAGAGAGTTCCGGGGGTCAACGCCCCCGCGGCCCGGTCTGTGACCAGGTCTCCTGGTCACAGGAGTGTTGCTATGACTGCTATACAAGTGTTGCTGTGAATGCTATGCAAGTGTTCCTGTAAGTGCTATACAAGTGTTGCTGTAAGTGGTATACAAGTGTTGCTGTAAGTGGAATACAAGTGTTGCTGTATGTGGTATACAAGTGTTGCTGTGAGTGCTATTCAAGTGTTGCTGTGATTGCTATACAAGTGTTGCTGTAAGTGGTATACAAGTGTTGCTGTATGTGGTATACAAGCGTTGCTGTGAGTGCTATACAAGTGTTACTGTGAGTGCTATACAAGTGTTGCTATGAGTGCATTATAAGTGTTGCTCTGAGTCCTATACAAGTGTTGCTGTAATTGCTATACAAGTGTTGCTGTAAGTGCTATACAAGTGTTGTTGTGAGTGCTATACAAGTGTTGTTGTGAGTGCTATACAAGTGTTGCTTTGAGTGCTATGCAAGTGATGCTGTGAGTTCTATGCAAGTGTTGCTGTACGCGCTGTACAAGTGTTGCTGTAAGTGCTATACAAGTGTTGCTGTGAATGCTATACAAGTGTTGCTGTAAGTGGTATAAAAGTGTTGCTGTATGTGGTATACAAGTGTTGCTGTGAGTGCCATGCAAGTGTTGCTGAGAGTGACATGCAAGTGTTGCTGTGAGTGTTATGCAAGTGTTGCTGTGAGTGTTATACAAGTGTTGCTGAGAGTGATATACAAGTGTTGCTGTGAGTGCTATACAAGTGTTGCTCTGACTGCTATATAAGTGTTGCATTGAGTGCTATACAAGTGTTGCTGTAATTCCTACAAAAGTGTTGCTGTAAGTTCTATACAAGTGTTGCTGTGAGTGCCATGCAAGTGTTGCTGAGAGTGACATGCAAGTGTTGCTGTGAGTGCTATGCAAGTGTTGGTGTGAGTGCTACACAATTGTTGCTGTGAGTGCTATACAAGTGTTGCTGTGAGTGCTATACAAGTGTTGCTGCGAGTGTTATACAAGAATTGCAGTAAGTGCTATCCAAGTGCTGCTGTAAGCGCTATACAAGTGTTGCTGTGAGTGCTATACAATTGTTGCTGTGAGTTCTGTACAAATGTTGCTGTAAGTGGTATACAAGTGTTGCTGTGAGTGCTATACAAGTGTTGCTCTGAGTGCTATGCAAGTGTTGCTGAGAGTGACATAGAAGTGTTGCTGTGAGTGCTATACAAGTGTTGCTGTGACTGTTATACAAGTGTTGCTCTGAGTGCTATACAAGTGTTGCTGAGAGTGACATAGAAGTGTTGCTGTGAGTGGTATACAAGTGTTGCTGTGAGTGTTATACAAGTGTTGCTCTGAGTGCTATACAAGTGTTGCTGAGAGTGATATAGAAGTGTTGCTGTGAGTGCTATACAAGTGTTGCTGTGAGTGCTATGCAAGTGTTGCTGTGAGTGCTATACAAGTGTTGCTGAGAGTGATATACAAGTGTTGCTGTGAGTGCTATACAAGTGTTGCTGTGAGTGATATACAAGTGTTGCTGAGAGTGACATAGAAGTGTTGCTGTGAGTGCTATACAAGTGTTGCTGTGAGTGATATACAAGTGTTGCTTTGAGTGCTACACAAGTGTTGCTGTAAGTGGTATACAAGTGTTGCTGTATGTGGTATACAAGTGTTGCTGTGAGTGGTATACAAGTGTTGCTGAGAGTGATATACAAGTGTTGCTGTGAGTGTTAAACAAGTTAAACAAGTGATTCTTCTTATTAACTTCGCATCATCTGCAAACAAGGACACTTCTGAGTCTATCCCTTCCGTTATGTCGTTCACATATACCAAGAACAGCACAGGTCCTAGGACTGACCCCTGTGGAACCCTGCTTGTCACAGGCGCCCACTCTGACACCTCGTCGCGTACCATGACACGTTGTTGCCTCCCTGTCAGGTATTCTCTGATCCATTGCAGTGCCTTTCCTGCTATGTGTGCCTGATCCTCTAGCTTTTGCAGTAACCTCTTGTGAGGAACTGTGTCGAAGGCCTTCTTGCAGTCCAAAAATATGCAGTCGATCCACCCCTCTCTCTCTTGTCGTACTTCTGTCACCTTGTCATAAAACTCTAGCAGGTTTGTGACACAGGATTTTCCTTCCTTGAAACCGTGCTGGTTGTCAATTATACACTTGTTTCTTTCCAGGTGCCCCGCCACTCTTCTCCTGATGATCTTCTCCATGACCTTGCATACTATACACGTTAGTGATACAGGTCTGTAGTTTAGTGCCTCATGTCTGTCTCCCTTTTTAAAAATTGGGACTACATTTGCCATTTTCCATACCTCAGGGAGTTGCCCAGTTTCAAATGAAGTGTTGAAGATATTTGTTAATGGCTCACACAATACCTCTGCTCCCTCTTTAAGGACCCATGGAGAGATGTTGTCTTGTCCCACCGCCTTTGAGGTGTCAAGTTCGCATAGCAGCTTCTTCACCTCCTCCTTGGTTATATGTACCTCATCCAGCACTTGCTGGTGTGCCACCCTGTTCTGATTTCCTGGAGTCCTTCTGCTTTCCACTGAAAATACCTCTTTAAATCTTGTGTTGAGCTCCTGACATACCTCTTGGTCGTTTCTTGTGAATTCCCCTACACCCTTCCTCAGTCTGATTACCTGGTCCTTGACTGTTGTTTTCCTCCTGATGTGGCTGTACAACAGCTTCGGTCAGTCTTTACTTTTGATGCTATGTCATTTTCATATTGTCTCTGAGCCTCCCTTCTTATCTGTGCATATTCGTTTCTGGTTCTTCGGCTGATTTCTTTATTTTCCTGAGTTCTCTGTCTTCTGTACCTTTTCCATTCTGTAGTACACCTAGTTTTTTGCCTCCCTACACCTTTGGGTGAACCAAGGACTCGTTCTGTTCTTCCCATTATTTCTGTTTCCCTTGGGAACAAACCTCTCCTCTGCCTCCTTGCATTTTGTTGCTACATAGTCCATCATTTCTTGTACTGGTTTTCCTGTCAGTTCCCTCTCCCACTGAATGTCTTGAAGGAAGTTCCTCATCCTGAGTAGTTCCCCTTTTGTAGTTTGGTTTTTCCCAGCCTATTCCTGCTACTCTCTCCACTTGGAGCTCAACTATGTAGTCCGAAGCACAGAACCACATAATCACTAGCTCCCAGGGGCCTTTCAATACATGATACCCTCGATGTCCGAACTACTCCTGGTGAATACAATGTCCAGCCTTGCTGGTTCATCCTCTCCTCTCTCTCTGGTAGTGTCTCTAACATGTTGATGCATGAGGTTTTCCAGTACCACATCCATCATCTTGGCTCTCCATGTTTCGGGCCCCATGGGGCTCCAATTTTTTCCCAGTCAATCCCCTTTTGTGATTGAAATCACCCATAACTAGTAACTTTGCTCCCCCCATTTTGTGCCCCTCGTGGCCACCTCGGCTAGTGTGTCGATCATTGCTCGTTGCTCTCATCATATTCTTCTCTTGGCCTCCTGCAGTTCTGTGGTGGGTTGTACATTACTGAAATTTATCACCTTATGCCCCTCAGACTGGATTGTTCCTACTAAGTAGTCCCTTTCGCCCCATGCCATCCATTCCTTCCATTTTCTAAAAATCCCACTGGTTTTTAATGAGCATTTGCAAACCCCTTTCCCCCCCTCTCCTCCCTCTGTCTTTCCTGAGATTTGGTACCCCGGATAGAAAGATTGAATCTTTTTTATTTTTTCTGGTGAGTTTTGTTTCTGTGAGTGCTATTATATCTGGGGATGTCTTTTTGATTCTTTCGTGCCACTCCTCATACTTGTTTGTTATTCCATCTGCTTTTGTATACCACACCTTCAACTTCTTTTCTAAGACTGTGGTCTGGGAGGTATATTGGGGTTGGGAAGTGGGAACCTGGTAAGGAACTATGGGTTGTTGCTGGGGGGGTGGAGTTTGTAATGTAGTGGGTGGGGGCATTGGATGTGGCATGGGTGTTTTGATTTAGAGTGTTTGGTTGCACTGGGGTTGACCTGGTTGAGAGGCTTCTATAGGAATTTGTGAGGGAGGCTGTATTTGATCTTTTTCCGGGGTCTGGGATCCCCTGTCTGTCTTCTCCATCCCCTCTCTTTCCTCCTTTCGCCTTTGTACCATCTCTCTCAGTTTCTGCCTTTCTTTTTGTGTTTTTGTTGCAGTCGAGATACCCCTTCCTGTATGCCGGCATGTCCCTTAATCGTGCTTTCTCCTGCAGTATCCTGGTCCGAGTCGCTTCTGCCTTGAAGGTCACTTTCACTGGCCAGGTTCTTTCTTTAACAAACCCCCCCTATTCTCCGAAAATTTTCCAGCTGGGTCATGTCGTCTTCTCCTATGCTTTCATGATGCTTCAATTGCTTTTTTTCCCCT
>NC_069415.1:60133998-60146010 GCF_026875155.1 Cherax quadricarinatus | reverse complement strand
GTCCTTTTATTCCGTAGAGGGCCTGTCGTTCATCTTTTAATAGATTGATTTTAAATGGCCCCTTCTAGATAAATTGACTTCTACATTTCTCCATGTCTAGTTATACTGATTTCTTCATGTTTCTCTTTCTAGACAGAGTGATTTATACATTTCTGTCTAGAAAGATTGACTTCTACATGGCTCCTCTCTCTCCAGATAGACTGACCTCTGCATGGTTCTATGTCTAGAGAGATTGACTTTTACATGGCTCTACTTCTAGAGAGATTGACTTCTAAATGGCTCTCTGTCCAGCCATGCCTGCAGTTCGCATTAGCTCAAACTTGAAATGAATGCTGACTCCCTCTCCTGGACCTGATCTAGTGCAGGGACAACCTCCTCTTCTCAGTGTATAGGAAACCTACCAACAAGGGTGATCAGAGTCATTTCTATATTTCTATATACAGTTACTATCTCACATGTAGAGGTGACTGTAGAGGCTTCTTCTTAAGGCATTTCCTACGTTGCTCAAACTTACAAGTTTTTGCTATTTTTTCCACCCTTTGTCTTCATCTGGTGCTGCAGGATCAACCTATCCTTAATTCACCCCAACAGAACAGTCTACCAAGGGGTTTCAAGTGGTCGCACCTGGAGACGTTGCTACCAACATCTGCCAGAGGTTGCTTGAAGCAACTTGAATGCTGTCGCTATATCTATATCCTCCTACAGAGCATATTCTCATCCTATGAAGCGTAGTTGTCCTCATCCTATAAAGCACAGTCCTTGTTGCATGCAAAAGAATATGTATCCTTTATTTGGAGCATGTTAACACACTCACATGGTGACTCACCAACCAGCAAACCACATGCTAAGGGTCTGATGATCCAACGGGGCCCCATCGTCAGATCAATATCTAGGTTCAGCCAATCACATGTGGATCTGGCAATTGTGAAGGTGACATGGTTACCACTCGCCTTGCACCCTTGTCATTTTCATTCTTCTGCTGGTTGAAGCACGGTGGTCTGCTCTCCCTTGGCTGCTGTTTTGCCTTAATTACCGTGGCATGCACTAATACCTTTTGCTGTACATAATGTATATAGTGTACATACTTCTGTTTATACTTGGTGAAGGATAATATAATTCAAAGTTTTTCTACTGTGTTTATTTTTCTCCCTTTACACCCAGGATAACAGGTCTTGAGTACGTGGGTCGTAATAGTCCTATTTTCTATGAAGCACAATCCTACTCCTGTGAAATATAGTCTACTCCTTCTATGAAGCACATTGCCACTCGTATGAAGCACGTGCCACTCGTTTGAAGCACAGTGCCACTTCTTTGAAGCACAGTGCCACTCCTATGAAGCACAGTGCCACTCTTTCTATGAAGCGTAGACCTACTCTTATGAAGCATACTCCTACTCTTTGTATGAAGAATAGTCCTACTCCTTCTATGAAGCATAGTCCTACCTCTCCTATGAAGCCTAGTCGTACTCTTCTAGAAGTCTACACCATCCTTTGTTATAATAAATACGTAGAGGAGAGAGGTACAATTCTACAGTATACATCATCTGGAGTAAACTTCAAGGAAGTGGAAGCTGGGAGGGGAATCCTTAACTTCAACTCCAAGGAACAATCCGACCTTAGTCGTTGAAGGTGTCTGGATGCCTCATTAATCACCATCACTGAGACCTTGGAACAAAGCCCAGAAAACTGCAACATATTGAAAACATTTCATTTCTAATTTGCGCATTCTGCTGAAGAGGTCCTCAGATGGAGGTGGAAAATTTCAGGAAAAAATCCATTTTTATGTTTCCATGATCTACATAAGAGTATCTATTAAACATTAGTGAATGTTCATTCTGCTCTCTCTTTCTCAATCTTGCTCTCTGTCTGTCTGTTAGTCTCTCTCTCTCTCTCTCTCTCTCTCTTCTCTCCTCTCTCTCTCTCTCTCTCTCTCTCTCTCTCTCGCCTCATTTTCATCCTGGTCTTCATCTCAGACACATTTACCAATGTTTCACCTTCCTCGACTGACACATAAAATCTTCCAGGCAGCAAACGTATGCCTCCAGATGTCAACACTTGTTCTCTGTGGCTAGTCGTCTTCACTGTGTGAAGGGGAACGTCACCCTTAACGCTAGTGAAAGCAGCCTCTTATTGCCCTCCAATACGACCCAGGAAGTAGAGCCTCTCTTTTTTTATGCAACCATTCCACTGCAAATATCAGAGTGCAAGCAGTAAAATCTGCCTAAGAAATGGCTCGTAATGAAGAGAAAAAAAGGCAGGTGATAAAGATGACTTGGTGGGGCGTCTTTCTGCACGGGAGATATATAGTGTTAATATTGCTCAGTTAGTTGCATCTGGCATGATACAGACAGCCTTGAGAGGCACTGGGTAAGGCTCTGCAAGCACTGGCCTCCATCTGGGGACACCAACCACCTACAAGCAATGAAATAAATGAGCCCAAGCAAATAGAGAAAGACGGTAAGAGCAAAGCAACCAGTAACCTAAAACAATATATATATAATATATATATATATATATATATATATATATATATATTATATATATATATAATATATATATATATATATATATATATATATATATATATGCATTAAGATCACAGTAAACAGGTGATTTTAGAATATGCAAAACAACCACTGTGAAAGAATAGAGAAATTCCAAGCTCTTTCGTGACTTCTCACATTATCAAGGAACTATGAAAGTAAAGCATCCAATGAAGGTATATAAGGGGTCTGGCCAACAACTCACTATCAGGTCTCACAACAGTTAAACATCTGACTTGCGCCGGCCCAACTGGACAGGTCCTTCGCACAACCCAACAACAAACTATTCTACCCAAGAAAATTTTAAAAATTATTATTTGTCCAGTGTATTATTAAATTCTTCCCAAATTCTATTAATTATAAATGGATCTAATTTATATAAACCAAAGGAAATATTCATATTATTGTCAAAACTGCTTTTTATGAAACAAGATTCAATTATATTCCTGTCGACCATGGACTTGCTTGATATTACTTTCTCAACTTTTTGAAAAATCAATTGGATGGTTAAAATCTCTTACATGAATAAATAGAACATTGGAATCTTGTCCAGTTCTAATGCTATATTTATGTTGTTTTAATCTTAGTTCGAGATTTTTACCAGTTTGACCGTAATAAACTTTATCGCAAATTTTACAAGGAATCTTATAGACACATCCATCAGCATTTTGGGGGGAATTCTTTATCAAAAGTTTTTTTACTGTATCAAGATTTTTGAATACAACTTTAATATTAAAAGTCTTAAGAAGAGAAGGCATATCAACCAAGTTTTCATGGTAAGGGAGAACCAACATATTTTTAATTGAATAAGGCTGGTTGTCCCTTTTTGGATTGTAAAAAGTATTTCTAGCAGCTTTAAAAAATTTATCAATTACATTTCTTGGGTATTTTAAATCATTACCTATTTCATAAATTTTGGATATTTCCTCATCTATGAACTCAGGACTACAAATTCGTAAATCTCTCAAAAACATTGATGAGAAAACAGACAGTTTGACTCTATCTTGATGCGAAGAATAATAGTGGACATAGGAACAGTTATTTGTAGGTTTTCTGTAAATTTTAAATTTGAATTCATTATTACTCTTAATAATTAAAACATCTAGAAAAGGCAATGAGTTATTTTCTTCAAGCTCAACAGTAAAGTTTATAGAATGGGCTAAGCTATTTATTTTTCCAAGGAAATGGTGTATATCTACATTTTTGGGCATAAGACACAAAATATCATCAACATATCTGAACCATTTAGCTCTGTTAGGGAGGATTGTGTTAAGCAACCTTGTTTCAAAAAATTCCTTGTTTAGGTTACTAAGAACAGGTGAAAGAGGATTTCCCATTGCCATACCAAACTTCTGAGTGTAAAACTTATCATTAAATACAAATTTTCCTTGGAAAATTAAATAGCTTAGCCCATTCTATAAGCTTTACTGTTGAATTTGAAGAAAATAACTCATTGCCTTTTCTAGATGTTTTAATTATTAAGGGTAATAATGAATTCAAATTTAAAATTTACAGAAAACCTACAAATAACTGTTCCTATGTCCACTATTATTCTTCGCATTCCCAATTGCCCTCAAAGATTCTTTAAGTCTTATGATACACTTAATAACAATAAAAATTTGCGCCTTACTAAAGGAGACAAAATAAATGCAATAGTAATTATGAAAGAAAATGATTACCAAGAAAAAATGAATAATCTCTCAGATAATACTGAAACCTATTCTAAACTTATGAAAAATCCCCTAGAAACAGTTAACAGCAATTTCAATAAAACAATAAAACTTCTACTGAAAGGCAAAGATGAATTAGTCAAACAATTTACTTCCACTAATCCATCTTTACCTTACATGTATGGACTAATAAAAACACACAAACCAAGGAATCCAGTCAGATCAATTATTAGCTCCATAGGGTCAGTTTCATATAAATTATCCAAATGGCTTGTTGATATTTTGAGCCCTATTGTTGGCAAAATTTCTAACTTTAATGTTAAAAACAACATAGACTTAGTTGATAAATTAAGCTCCTTGACTGACTTAAATGATTTTAACATGGTTAGTTTTGTGATGTTACTTCATTGTTTACGAAAGTTCCTGTTGATGATTTATTAAGTTTCTTATCTGAAGAACTCGTTAACTATGATTTACCATTGCCAGTATCTACTATCATTAAACTTATTAAACTTTGCATTGTTGATGCAAAATTTGTATTTAATGATAAGTCTTACACTCAGAAGTTTGGTATGGCAATGGGAAATCCTCTTTCACCTGTTCTTAGTAACCTATACATGGAATTTTTTGAAACAAGGTTGCTCAACACAATCCTCCCTAATAGAGCTAAATGGTTCAGATATGTTGATGATATTTTGTGTCTTATGCCCAAAAATGTAGATATACACCATTTCCTTGGAAAATTAAATAGCTTAGCCCATTCTATAAACTTTACTGTTGAGTTTGAAGAAAATAACTCATTGCCTTTTCTAGATGATTTAATTATTAAGGGTAATAATGAATTCAAATTTAAAATTTACAGAAAACCTACAAATAACTGTTCCTATGTCCACTATTATTCTTCGCATCAAGACAGTCAAACTGTCTGTTTTCTCATCGATGTTTTTGAGAGCTTTACGAATTTGTAGTCCTGAGTTCATAGATGAGGAAATATCCAAAATTTATGAAATAGGTAATGATTTAAAATACCCAAGAAATGTAATTGATAAATCTTTTAAAGTTGCTAGAAATACTTTTTACAATCCAAAAAGGGACAACCAGCCTTATTCAACTAAAAATATGTTGGTTCTCCCTTACCATGAAAACTTGGTTGATATGCCTTCTCTTCTTAAGACTTTTAATATTAAAGATGCATTCAAAAATCTTGATACAGTACAAAAAACTTTTGATAAAGAATTCCCCCCAAAATGCTGATGGGTGTGTCTATAAGATTCCTTGTAAAATTTGCGATAAAGTTTATTACGGTCAAACTGGTAAAAATCTCGAATTAAGATTAAAACAACATAAATATAGCATTAGAACTGGACAAGATTCCAATGTTCTATTTATTCACGTAAGAGATTTTAACCATGCAATTGATTTTCAAAAAGTTGAGAAAGTAGTAACAAGCATGTCCATGGTCGACAGGAATATAATTGAATCTTGTTTCATAAAAAGCAGTTTTGACAATAATATGAATATTTCCTTTAGTTTATATAAATTAGATCCATTTATAATTAATAGAATTTGGGAAGAATTTAATAATTCACTTAACAAATAATAATTTTTAAAATTTTCTTGGGTAGAATAGTTTGTTGTTGGGTTGTGCGAAGGACCAGTCCAGTTGGGTCGGCGCGCATCAGGTGTTTAACTGTTGTGGGATCTGATAGTGAGGTGGTGGCCAGACCTCTTATATACCTTCCTTGGATGCTTTACTTTCATAGTTCCTTGATAATGTGAGTAGTCACGAAAGAGCTTGGAATTTCTCTATTCTTTCACAGTGGTTGTTTTGCATTATATATATATATATATATATTATATATATATATATATATATATATATATATATATATATATAATATATATATATATATATATATATATATATATATATATATATATGCAAAACAACCACTGTAAAAGAGTAGTGAAATTCCAAGTGCTTTCGTGACTAGTCACATTGTCAAGGAACTACGAAAGTAATACATCAAAGGAAGACAATCAAATGGCTTAGACCACACATCACAGTCAACTCCCACAATAAAGAAACACCTGACGCGCGACAATACTGGACTCATAAGAAAAGAGGAACACTGCAGTAGGTCCGCTGGTCCAACTAAACAGGTCCTCCACTAACAAAATTTTCTACCCAAGAAATAAGGTTTATTATTTGTCCAATGTATTATTAAACTCTGCCCAAATTTTATTAATTATAAACGAATCTAATTTATATAAACCAAAGGAATTATTCATATTATTGTCAAAACTGCTTTTTATGAAACAAGATTCAATTATATTCCTGTCGACCATGGACTTGCTTGATATTACTTTCTCAACTTTTTGAAAAATCAATTGGATGGTTCAAATCTCTCACATGAATAAATAGAGCATTGGAATCTTGTCCAGTTGTAATGCTATATTTATGTTGTTTTAATCTAAGTTCGAGACTTTTACCAGTTTGACCGTAATAAATTTTATCGCCAATTTTACAAGGAATCTTATAGACACATCCGTCAGCATTTTGGGGGGAATTCTTTATCAAAAGTTTTTTTTACTGTATCAAGATTTTTAAATACAACTTTTATATTAAAAGTCTTAAGGAGAGAAGGCATATCAACCAAGTTTTCATGATAAGGGAGAACCAACATATTTTTAGTTGAATAAGGTTGGTTGTCCCTTTTTGGATTGTAAAAAGTATTTCTTGCAATTTTAAATGATTTATCAATTACATTTCTCGGGTATTTCAGATCATTGGCTGTTTCATAAATTTTAGATATTTCTTCATCTATGAACTCTGGACTACAAATACGTAAAGCTCTCAAAAACATTGATGAGAAATCAGACAGTTTAACTCTATCTTGATTTGAAGATTAATATTGTACATAGGAACAGTTATTTGTATTTTCTATTTGCTGCTAGGTGAACAGGACAACAGGTGTAAGAAAACGTATCGAAATGTTTCCACCCGCCTGGAATCGAACCCGTCGGGTTCGATTCCCGGCGGGAATATATATATATATATATATATATATATATATATTATATATATATATATATATATATATATATATATATATATATATATATATATATTTCAACAAGTCTATCGTCTCCCACCGAGGCAGGGTGACCCAAAAAAGAAAGAAAATCCCCAAAAAGAAAATACTTTCATCATCATTCAACACTTTCACCACACTCACACATTATCACTGCTTTTGCAGAGGTGCTCAGAATACAACAGTTTAGAAGCATATACGTATAAAGATACACAACATATCCCTCCAAACTGCCAATATCCCAAACTCCTCCTTTAAAGTGTAGGCATTGTACTTCCCATTTCCAGGACTCAAGTCAGACTATATGAAAATAACCGGTTTCCCTGAATCCCTTCACTAAATATTACCCAGCTCACACTCCAACAGATCGCCCAGGTCCCCAAGTATCATTCGTCTCCATTCACTCCTATCTAACACGCTCATGCACGCTTCCTGGAAGTCCAAGCCCCTCGCCCACAAAACCTCCTTTACCCCCTCTTTCCAACCCTTTCGAGGACGACCCCTACCCCTCTTCCTTCCCCTATAGATTTATATGCTTTCCATGTCATTCTACTTTGATCCATATTCTCTAAATGACCTAACCACCTCAACAACCCCTCTTCTGCCCTCTGACAATGCTTTTATTAACTCCACACCTTTTCCTAATTTCCACTCTCCGAATTTTCTGCATAATATTTACACCACACATTGCCCTTAGACAGGACATCTCCACTGCCTCCAACCGTCTCCTCGCTGCTGCATTACCACCCAAGCTTCACATCCATATAAGAGTGTTGGTACTACTATACTTTCATACATTCCTTCTTTGCCTCCATAGATAACGTTTTTTGACTCCACATGTACCTCAACGCACCACTCACCTTTTTTCCCTCATCAATTCTATGATTAACCTCATCTTTCATAAATCCATCCGCCGACACGTCCCAATTCCCAAGTATCTGAAACACATTCCCCTTCTTCCATACTCCTCCTCCCCAATTTGATATCCAATTTTTCTTTATCTAAACCATTTGATACCCTCATCACCTTACTCTTTTTCTATGTTCACTTTCAACTTTCTACCTTTACACACATTCTCAAACTCATCCACTAACCTTTGCAATTTTTCTTTAGAGTCTCCCATAAGCACAGTATCGTCAGCAAAAAGTAACTGTGTCAATTCCCATTTTGAATTTGATTCCCCATAATTTAATCCCACCCCTCTCCCGAACACCCTAGCATTTACTTCCTTTACAACCCCATCTATAAATATATTAAGCAACCATGGTGACATTACACATCCCTGTCTAAGACCTACTTTTACCGGGAAGTAGTCTCCCTCTCTTCTACACACCCTAACCTGAGCCTCACTATCCTCATAAAAACTCTTTACAGCATTTAATAACTTACCACCTATTCCATATACTTGCAACATCTGCCACATTGCTCCTCTATCCACTCTATCATATGCCTTTTCTAAATCCATAAATGCAATAAAAACTTCCCTACCTTTATCTAAATACTGTTCACATATATGCTTCAATGTAAACACTTGATCTACACATCCCTACCCACTCTGAAACCTCCTTGCTCATCCGCAATCCTACATTCTGTCTTACCTCTAATTCTTTCAATTATAACCCTACCGTATACTTTTCCTGGTATACTCAGTAAACTTATTCCTCTATAATTTTTACAATCTCTTTTTGTCCCCTTTCCCTTTATATAAAGGGACTATACATGCTCTCCGCCATCCCTAGGTACCTTCCCCTCTTTCATACATTTATTAAACAAAAGTACCAACCACTCCAACACTATATCCCCCCCTGCTTTTAACATTTCTGTCATGATCCCATCAGTTCCAGCTGCTTTACCCCTTTCATTCTAGTAATGCCTCACGTACCTCACCACACTTACATTCTGCTCTTCTTCACTCCTAAAAGATGGTTACCTCCCTGCCAGTGCATGAAATTACCGCCTCCCTTTCGTCTTCAACATTAAAAGTTCCTCAAAATATTCTCACCATCTACCTATACTCCCTCTCCCCTTCTTACTAACTCCCCTACTCTGTTTTTAACTGACAAATCCATACTCTCCTAGGTTTTTCTTAACTTGTTTAACTCACTCCAAATTTTTTTCTTATTTTCATTAAAATTTCTTGACAGTGGCTCTCCCTCTCTTTCATTGCTCTCCTTTTGCACTCTCTCACCACTCTCTTTACCTTTCTTTTACTCTCCATATACTCTGCTCTTTTTATAACACTTCTGCTTTGTAAAACTCTCATAAGCTACCTTTTTCTCTTTTATCACACCCTTTACTTCATCATTCCACCAATCACTCCTCTTTCCTCCTGCCCCCACCCTCCTATAACCACAAACTTCTGCCCCACATTCTAATACTGCATTTTTAAAACTATTCCAAACCTCTTCAACCCCCCCCCCCACACTACTCATCTTTGCACTAGCCCACCTTTCTGCCAATAGTCGCTTATATCTCACCCGAACTTCCTCCTCCCTTAGTTTATACACTTTCACCTCCCTCTTACTTGTTGTTGCCACCTTCCTCTTTTCCCATCTACCTCTTACTCTAACTGTAGCTACAACTAAATAATGATCCGATATATCAGTTGCCCCTCTATAAACATGTACATCCTGGAGCCTACCCATCAACCTTTTATCCACCAATTCATAATCTAACAAACTGCTTTCATTACGTGCTACATCATACCTTGTATATTTACGTATCCTCTTTTTCATAAAATATGTATTACTTATTACCAAATTTCTTTCTACACATAACTCAATTAAAGGCTCCCCATTTACATTTCCCCCTGGCACCCCAAATTTACCTACTACTCCCTCCATAACATTTTTACCCACTTTACTCATTACTCTCACACTTGATTCAAAACTCCCCACGCATTCACTCAACATTTCCCAGATTCTCTCTCTCTCCTCTACACTTCTCTCTTCTCCAGGTGCATACACGCTTACTATAACCCACTTTTCACATCCAATCTTTATTTTACTCCACATAATCCTTGAATATTTACATTTGTAGTCCCTCTTTTCCTGCCATAGCTTATCCTTCAACATTATTGCTACTCCTTCTTTAGCTCTAACTCTATTTGAAACCATGACTAATCCCATTTTATTCCTCTCCATTGAAACTCTCCCACCCCCTTCAGCTTTGTTTCACTTAAAGCCAGGACATCCAGTTTTCTCATTCATAACATCCACAATCATCTCTTTCTTATCATTTGCACAAACATCTACGCACATTCAGACTTCCCACTTTGACAAATTTCTTCTTCTTATACTTTTTAGTAATCTTTACAGGAAAAGGGGTTACTAGCCAATTGTTCCCGGCATTTTATTGACTTTTACAACACGCATGGCTTACGGAGGAAAGATTCTTATTCCACTTCCCCATGGATATAAAAGGAAAAGTAATAAGACCAAGAACTATTAAGATAAAATCAAAGAAAACTCAGATGAGTGTGTATAAATAAACGTGTACATGTATGTGTAGTGTGACCTAAGTGTAAGTAGAAGTAGCAAGACGTACCTGTAATCTTGCATATTTATGTGACAGGCAAAAGACACTAGTAATCCTACCATCATGTAAAACAATTACAGGCTTTCGTTTTACACTCACTTGGCAGGACGGTAGTACCTCCTGGGTGTTGCTGTCTACCAACCTACTACCTATATATATATATATATATATATATATATATATATATATATATATATAATATATATATATATATATATATATATATATATATATATCCTAGTAGTAGGTTGGTAGACAGCAACCGCCCCAGGGAGGTACTACCGTCCTGCCAAGTGAATGTAAAACTGAAGCCTGTAACTGTTTTACAGGATGGTAGGATTGCTGGTGTCTTTTTTTTCTGTCTCATACACATGCAAGATTTCAGGAATGTCTTGCTACTTCTACTTACACTTAGGTCACACTACACATACATGTACAAGCATATATATACACACCCCATTGGGTTTTCTTCTATTTTCTTTCTAGTTCTTGTTCTTGTTTATTTCCTCTTACCTCCATGGGGAAGTGGAACAGAATTCTTCCTCCGTAAGCCATGCGTGTTTCAAGAGGCGACTAAAATGCCGGGGGCAAGGGGCTAGTAACCTCTTCTCCTGTATATATTACTAAATGCAAAAGGAGAAACTTTCGTTTTTCCTTTTGGGCCACCCCGCCTCGGTGGGATACAGCCGGTGTGTTGAAAGAAAGATATATATATATATATATATATATATAAATATATATATATATATATATATATTATATTATATATTTATATATATATATATATATATATGTATATATATATATATATGTGTGTATATATATAAATATATATATCATTCCAATAGGGTCGGAGACTCTTGGAGCATGGGGCAAGCGTGCTCTAAAGTTCCTGAAAGAGCTGGGTGAAAAGCTCATCATAGAAACCAAGGACCACAGGGCGACCAGCTTAATCTTTCAGATACTCAGTGTTGCGATCCAGAGAGGAAATGCCTGCAGCAATCTGGGCACAAGGCCCACTGCCGGGGAACTGGACGAAGTATTCGAGATATAGCTCTGAGTTACCTATGTTGTTTTACTTTCCTTTGTATTTTTGTGAATGTTTGGCCAATGTATTTTGTCTTTAATAAAACAAACTTGAAATATAGGGGGTTGTAGGAGAAAATTC
>NC_069415.1:60071463-60128498 GCF_026875155.1 Cherax quadricarinatus | reverse complement strand
TTTAAACAGAAGCTGGAATTGGGTGGAATTTTTATTAAAATACCACATTCTCAGTTTTTTTAATAGTAGCTATGCTCATATTTGTCATTCATCGATCTCTATTATTACAACGTAATGCATTCTGCAAAATGTATTGATAACTGCATAATTTTCGTATGAGAAACAACCTAAATCTCTATTCAAAATAGCACATTTGTTTAATTTCTGCAGGAGATTCAAGTAAAGTTAGTGAGATTACAAGTTGACTAAATCAGAAGGTATGACCCATAGTATCTCTATTCAAAATAGCACATTTTCTGCTGGAGATCAAAGTGAAGTCAGTGAGATTACAAGTGTACTAAATATCAGTTTAATAGATTTAAAAAATAAAATGTACACTGCAGAAGGTATGACTATATTAATTAAAATTATGCAGAATACGATGTATAATGGGTTAAACAGAAGCTCGAATTGGGTGGAAATTTTTTCAACGTAATGTATTCTGCCGAAATGTATTAATCACTGCATTATTTTTTGTATATATGTCAGGTTAATGGGTTTAAAAAATAAAATGTACACTGCAGAAGCTGTGAATATATTAAAATTATGCAGGTGGATTTTTTAATAGTAGTTTTCAAATAAAAATTCCACCCAATTCCAAAATTCCTTTACTTACATTTTTTTACTTTTTAATGTAAATGATTTTTAGGCTTATAAATACAAAACACTAAATACATTCTAGCAAAATAACTACATCAACATATTTTTTAGCTAAATTCACCATGCTATTACTATTTAAGCCAATATTGCAAGTTCTGCCTATTCGGCACGACATATATATATATGTATATGTATATGTATATATATATATATATATATATATATATATATATATATATATATATATATATATATATATATATTATTTTATTATATATATATATATATATATATATATATTAGGAGTCTGTGGAGACAGAGAACTTTGTCCTTGGAGGCAAAGAGGGGAATGTATGAGAGTATAGTTTTACCAACGCTCTTATATGGGTGTGAAGCATGGGTGATGAATGTTGCAGCGAGGAGAAGGCTGGAGGCAGTGGAGATGTCATGTCTGAGGGCAATGTGTGGTGTGAATATAATGCAGAGAATTCGTAGTTTGGAAGTTAGAAGGAGGTGCGGATTACCAAAACTGTTGTCCAGAGGGCTGAGGAAGGGTTGTTGAGGTGGTTCGGACATGTAGAGAGAATGGAGCGAAACAGAATAACTTCAAGAGTGTATCAGTCTGTAGTGGAAGGAAGGCGGGGTAGGGGTCGGCCTAGGAAGGGTTGGAGGGAGGGGGTAAAGGAGGTTTTGTGTGCGAGGGGCTAGGACTTCAGCAGGCATGCGTTGAGCGTGTTTGATAGGAGTGAATGGAGACAAATGGTTTTTAATACTTGACGTGCTGTTGGAGTGTGAGCAAAGTAACATTTATGAAGGGATTCAGGAAACCGGCAGGCCGGACTTGAGTCCTGGAGATGGGAAGTACAGTGCCTGCACTCTGAAGGAGGGGTGTTAATGTTGCAGTTTAAAAACTTTTAGTGTAAAGCACCCTTCTGGCAAGACAGTGATGGAGTGAATGATGGTGAAAGTTTTTCTTTTTCGGGCCACCCTGCCTTGGTGGGAATCGGCCAGTGTGATAATAATAAAAATAAATATATATATATATATGTATGTATATATATATATATATTATATATTATATATATTATATATATATTTTATATATATATATATATATATATATGTATACATATATATATTATATATATATATATATTATATATATATATATATTTTATATATATATATATATATATATATATATATATATATATATATATATATATATATATATATATATATATATGTCGTGCCGAATATGTAAAAACTGGTCAATTAGCAAGAACTCGTTTAAAATTAAGTCCTTTCTAAAATTTTCTCTTATACGTTTAAAGGTATGTTTTTTTTCATTAATGTTAATGTAAAAAATTTTAATTTTGCTCCAAAAGAATCTTAGAAAACTTACCTAACCTTATTATAACAAGAACAATTTATTTTAGCCTAACCCAACTAAATATATTTTAGATTTGTTTACAATAATTTAATACTAAACAAAGTCAGTGAAATATATTTTTTTCGTTATGTTCAGAATAATTTTGCCGAAATTATTGCATTAACAAATTTTCACTTGTCCTATGTGGCAAGATGAGCGTTGCTATTTAAGCCAAGATCGCAAATTCTCCCTATTCGGCACGACATATGTATTATTTTTATATATAATATATTATATATATATATATATATATATATATATATATATGTCGTGCCGAATAGGCAGAACTTGCGATCTTGGCTTAAATAGCAATGCTCATCTTGCCATACAGGACAAGTGAAAATTTGTGTATGCAATAATTTCACCAAAATCATTCTTAAGCTAGCGAAAAAAAATATATTTCATTGTGTGTGTTTAGTGTTAAATTGTTGTAAACAAATCTAAAATATATTTAGTTGGGTTAGGCTAAAATAAATTGCTCTTGTTATAATAAGGTTAGGTAAGTTTTCTAAGATTCTTTTGGAGCAAAATTAATAGTTTTTACATTAATATTGTAAAAGGACACAAGTGCAACTAATGTGACATTTATTGTGGCAACGTTTCGCTCTCCAGGAGCTTTATCAAGCCATTACAAACAATACATGGACACAGAGGGTATATAAAGGCTCAGAGTGAGGTGAATACTAGTGAGGTACCATTCCGATGTTCACTAGTGGTAGTAGTAGTAGTAGTAGTGGTAGTGACAAAAGCAATTAATTCGTACATGAGTAAAAGGATATAAAAGCTATTACTTGGGTAACATAAAAATAGGTTGGACAAATATAAACTGGAATGAGGCAGGTTGTTTCAGTGTTCACTCTCTGTGCTTTGTGTAGTATAACAGGAGAGACTATGTGATGGCAGGGTTTACTGTTTTCAGGAGGATTCTTGCTAAGACTTCGGAGATGGTGAAGCTGCCGTTGTTTTGTTTAATTGTATTCGAAACAGCGATCAGTGCTGATTCAAGGCATTTGCGTGTGCGGAAATTAGTTTCTTTTATCACTAATTGGGCGTCTCTGAATTTCATAAGATGATTGGTGGAATTTCGGTGTTGTACACAGGCGTTGTTTAAGTTGTCGTTCCTACATGCGTATATGTGTTCATTGAGGCGGGTGTCGAGGTTTCTTGCTGTTTCACCTACGTAGATCTTGTCACAGCCTCCACAGGGTATAGTGTAAAACTCCTGCATTGACTGGTTCGTGGTGCTTGGGTTTTGTCCTGGTTAGATCCTTTATTGAAGTGGTAGAAGCGATGGCGACTCTGGTGTTAGCTTGTGAAAGTACTTTTGAGACGTTTAGTGCAACCTGGCTGTTGGGAAGAATTATAACTTTGTTGGGAGCGGTGTTGATGCGTGGAGAATTGATGATCTGAAGAGCTCTTTTCTTGCAGTCTTTGATGAAAAAAGAAGGAAATTGTAACTCAGTGAATGTTTGGTGAATGTAAGTACATTCCTCGTCAAGAAACTCAGGACTACAAATTCGGTATGCTCTTAGGAAAAACCCGAATTTGTAGTCCTGAGTTTCTTGACGAGGAATGTACTTACATTCACCAAACATTCACTGAGTTACAATTTCCTTCTTTTTTCATCAAAGACTGCAAGAAAAGAGCTCTTCAGATCATCAATTCTCCCACGCATCAACACCGCTCCCAACAAAGTTATAATTCTTCCCAACAGCCAGGTTTCACTAAACGTCTCAAAAGTACTTTCACAAGCTAACACCAGAGTCGCCATCGCTTCTACCACTTCAATAAAGGATCTAACCAGGACAAAACCCAAGCACCACGAACCAGTCAATGCAGGAGTTTACACTATACCCTGTGGAGGCTGTGACAAGATCTACGTAGGTGAAACAGCAAGAAACCTCGACACCCGCTCAATGAACACATATACGCATGTAGGAACGACAACTTAAACAACGCCTGTGTACAACACCGAAATTCCACCAATCATCTTATGAAATTCAGAGACGCCCAATTAGTGATAAAAGAAACTAATTTCCGCACACGCAAATGCCTTGAATCAGCACTGATCGCTGTTTCGAATACAATTAAACAAAACAAGGGCAGCTTCACCATCTCCGAAGTCTTAGCAAGAATCCTCCTGAAACAGTAAACCCTGCCATCACATAGTCTCTCCTGTTATACTACACAAAGCACAGAGAGTGAACACTGAAACAACCTGCCTCATTCCAGTTTATATTTGTCCAACCTATTTTTATGTTACCCAAGTAATAGCTTTTATATCCTTTTACTCATGTACGAATTAATTGCTTTTGTCACTACCACTACTACTACTACTACTACCACTAGTGAACATCGGAATGGTACCTCACTAGTATTCACCTCACTCTGAGCCTTTATATACCCTCTGTGTCCATGTATTGTTTGTAATGGCTTGATAAAGCTCCTGGAGAGCGAAACGTTGCCACAATAAATGTCACATTAGTTGCACTTGTGTCCTTTTACTTTACATATTGTCGGTAATTCTACCAACTTTATTACATTAATATTAATGAAAAAATATATCTTTAAACATATAAGAGAAAATTTTAGAAAGGACTTAATTTTAGATGAGTTCTTGCTAATTGACCAGTTTTACATATTCGGCACGACATTATATTATATATATATTATATATATATATATATATATATATATATATTATATATATATATATATATATATTATAATATATATGTATATATGTATATATATATATATTTTTATATATATATATATATATATATATATATTTATATATATATATATATATATATATATATATGTATGTATGTCGTGCCGAATATGTAAAACTGGTCAATTAGCAAGAACTCATTTAAAATTAAGTCCTTTCTGAAATTTTCTCTTATACGTTTAAAGATATATTTTTTCATTAATGTTAATGAAATTTTTTTTAATTTTACACTAAAAGAATCTTAGAAAACTTACCTAACCTTATTATAAAAAGAACAATTTATTTTAGCCTAACCCAACTAAATATATTATAAATACGTTTACAGTAATTTAATACTAAACAAACACAATCAAATATATTTTTTTCGTTAGGTTCAGAATAATTTTGGCGAAATTATTGCACACACAAATTTTCACTTGTCCAATATGGCAAGATGAACGTTGCTACTTAAGCCAAGATAGCAAGTTCTGCCTATTCGACACGACATATATATATATACACATATCAAAATTAGATTTCAAGGAAGCTTTCAATCTCCTGAAGGAGACGTGGTATTAGCAGCAGTACAAGAACATTTCCCTGGTCTCTTCCCTTTTGTTTCAGCTGGGTATAGCATGGAATCAATGCTTCTCTTTGGAGAGCATGAAATCACATCATCGAAGGGTGTCCAACAAGGAGATCCTCTTGCACCATTTCTCTTCTGTATAGCAGTTAGGGAAATCACAGTCAGACTGACCAGCGAGCTAAGCATCTGGTTCCTAGATGATGGCACACTAGCATGTACAAAGGAGTCCCTCCTACATGATCTTACACAGGTAATGACACGGGGACAGGACATGGGTCTCATCCTGAATCCATCCAAATGTGAAATCATCTCAGTCAGTTAACAAGTGATAAATGCAGTGAGATCAAAACTACCAGGAGCAGCAGTCATTGCCCCCACAGACAGCATCTTGCTAGGAGCACCTCTGGGAATCAATGCCATTGACACAATTCTCAGGAAGAAATTGGAAGAGTTAAGGAGAATGGAACAACGAATAGGCAATCTGGACACCCACGATGCCTTGTACCTTCTCACAAGGTGCTTGAGTCTGCCCAGGTTGACATATTTCCTAAGATGTGCACCTTCATATGATAACCCTATACTGCACGAATATTACAGTATTCTGAGGCAGATTTTACGACAGTGCTTATCCTTACTCTAGAAGATGGGCAGTGGAACCAAGCTACACTTCCAGTCAGACTAGGAGGCATTGGTGTCCGCAAGTCATCACAGATTGTGCTACCTGCTTTTCTGTCCTCATGTATTGCATCCAGAGAGCTTGTAGCAGCGATTCTCCCTGAACATCTTAGGGACAAGATTGGAGTCCACGACCAAAAGTTCATTGACGGAGCCATGGTCTGGGATAATCTAACGGGCTCTGAAACCAGACCTGCTCCCCCCAACAACTAAAACAATCGTACTGGGATTATCCAATAGTGGAAAATATAGCCTCAACAATGTTTCAGAGTGCTCGCCTCCTGGCAGTGAGAGCCCCTGTTGGCTGTTCCCAACTCCAGCCTTGGAACACACCTCGACCCACAGACCATCCGCATCGGTGTTGCCCTTGGACTTGCCGCCCCTATTCTCGCCAAACACAGGTGTATTTTTGGCAGTGAAGCACCAGACCGATTCGGGTACCATGGTTTTGTGTGCCGTAAATCCGAGGGAAAGATTGCAAGACATGAGGAGGTTAATCACATTACCAAGTACATCAACAAGTCTCCCAACAAAATCCAATTGCTCCCTCGTATGTAATAGCACAGTAGTATCATCTACATAACCTACAAGAACCGGTCGACCACTACTCAAACCCACGACGAATCTACTCCCCGCCCACAAACAGCCCAGTAAAAAGGGCCCTGCATACATGCAAAAAGCATTTGAGACAGGGGGCATCCCTGTTGAATGCCTCTGTTCAAGTGGACAAAGACACCTAACTTCCCATTAATTTGTACTTTAAGACCAGCACCATTGTACAAAGAACGGGCCCACATGACGACCTCATTTCCAAAACCCTGCCATCTCATGAACTTCCATAGCACCTCCCTTTCCACACTATCGAAAGCAGCTTGCCAGTCTGAAGCCAAAACACCACCCCCGCCCCTCGGTCCTCATTCCTCGACAAACTCCCTGATATTCCCATGACCATCACACATCGACCTACCCGGCACGCCAAACTGACCCATATGGATTACCTTATCAAACACTTTCTTAATCCTATTCATCGAAATTTTTGCATATAGTTTATAGTCACTACACATTAACCATATGGGTCGATAGTCCTTAATCTCTCCCAATGTTTCATCACAAACAGGCTGGTCGCTTTTATCAAACAGCCGCTCCACCTTTCAGACGGCGCGAGTGAGTCATATATACATCATAACCATCTATCTCAAACAAACTTCCTACTTTATGATTATGTTCTTGCAAAAAACACACATCCACTGCAAAGCGATTCAACCACTCACGTACCTGTACACACTTTCTGAGAGTTTTCAAACCATTAACATTAATAGTTACACACCTAACTTTGCCAAAGGTGGCTTTCCTCTAGGGGCCACCACACCCTTTTTCTCTTTGCGTCGGCAAGCACCTAAGGCACCGCCCATACCTTTGGCATTCTCCGTGGTATTACCTGCTGTCCTGAACCCGCGCGACCCCCCACCCGTGATTTCCGACCACGTCTTCCCTGAACGTTGTCCAGGGATAAAGACGTCGTCGGAGTCGGACGGGGTAGCCGCACGCTTCCTAAAAACAGCATCCTCAGCTATGGCAGTATCTGAGGTGTTCTCCTCGTGAATGCCAGCCTCAACAGTATGAACTCTCGGACCCTCCAAATCTCGCACATTAACTAACTGATCAACATCATCTAAACGTACTCTCTCCTCCCCTGAACACTTCAACAAAGGCACACACGGCACAGAATCATACTCATGCTACGCTAAAAGGTCGCTCAATGTAGATACAATATTGGCCTCCATGTCATCTGCCTCTCTTGCTAGAGGGATCTCACTTCTCACGTGTTCAACCTAATCATGGGAGACAGTCCCAGGTAGAGTCGCACTAGCATGGCCCGATCGACCTCAGCACTCCTCGATGTCAGTTGCGGCAAGTCCTCGACGACTTCGTCTTCCGGAGTCTGACGGGGAACCTCGCCGTCCGAACGATGACCACGTTCCGAGGGCAGCTGGTGCTGAACACATTGTGCCACGATGTGATCCAAAGTGCCGCAGAGGCGTCAAGTTCGTCTCTGTCCAGGATACATAACATACACCTGGGAACGAAAATCCGCCAGGTGTACGTACGAAGGAATTGGCTGGCATAGGGGCATTTTCAAAGTGATGGACCCCTCTTGAAGACCAGCATAGAGGCCGTCAGACCACCGACCCATAGTAACCTGGTGGATCTTCCCTTAACGTTCAAAAGCGTCACGTATATCGACTTCATTGGCCTCAAATGGCACGTTTCGCACACTTACCCACTTATAGTATCGTGAAACGTCGTGCAACTGAACAGTGACTGCTGGGGTGACTTGCTTGCTTACATCCTGGTACTGGTTGACAATCTGCTCATTGGTCTGAGTATCACAAAACTTGATGAAAATCTGGGAAAGTCCATTCAAGGCGACGCCACACAGGGATTCACTCTGGATGCCATATGTGTCATGAATGATCACTGGCACTAACACATTAATCGATGCGCTGGTGAATGTGCCCCATATTAGTTCAATACAAACAGTATTAACTCGCCGGCGAAAACCAGTCGCCATTGTTGTTGATGTATCAAAAGCTCCTCCACCAGGTGTCGGGACTGAGCAGAAGCAGCTGACAAACGCTCAGCACAACGTCTGAGCAGAGAATGACACAATTATTAAGGAACAAACTTTGTGAATATAGTGTTTGTAGTTCACTCGGTAGCTGCCTCATCTTGCATACTCAGAGGAGCTGGGTTCCATCCTCCGACGAGTTTTTTTTTATATTTTATTTAAAAACAAAGCAGTACAACATATGAATAAATAAAATAACACATGAACTAGCCATATACAAATATAATGACCTACCATCAACTCTATTGCATACCTTGAATGTTTTGTTTATATTTTATTAAAGGATATCCAATCACCTAACAGGATGAAAAGAGCAAGATAGCTCCTGCACGGAAAATTACATTAACAAAGTCAAAATCTCCAAATTCATGTTTGTGCAAACACAAAATCCCCCACAGCACTGTACAGTAAGACCCCTTGCACAAAGTAAGCAGAAATTATAATACAGCATACAAAAGATAAAAATTATACATTACATTAACATAAACAAAAGCAAAACCTACGCCTACAATAAACAGTGCAATGACACATACTACAATAACCACCCGCATAAACAATGAGCAGGAAACACCCGCAATTAAAACACATAACGTTTATATATATATATATATTATATATATATATATATATATATATATATATATATATATATATATATATATATATATACAAATATATACAATAAATGCATTCGTCTCTCGACACCCAAAGTTGCATAACTGCAACTTTGGGTGTGAGTTGCATTTGAAGGGATGTAAGATGAATATGAGTGGCTCGTTGAGGTTAAAAGGGGGGGTTGCTGTGGCTTTGAAGGAGACCAGTCCCTTGTAGAATTCCCAAGTATTAAGATCCCAAGAAGTTGCAGTGTCTGACAGGTTTGTAGATGAATGGTTCAGAGAACCGACATGTTGATAAATTAGACACATGTGCAACTCTTGGGTATCTTTATCTTTATCTTGGGATCTTAATACTTGGGAATTCTTCGCTTGCCTAATTCTTGGGCACGACCTACTTCGACATTGAACAAATGTTACACGACCTATGACTTCTGCACCTCTCCTGCCAACGGTTTATAAGCTCCTTCTCAGCACGTATGCCGTATTCTATTCAAGATTGATGGACTGACCACATCGACTCAAGGTTGAGGGACTGATTACCTCATTCTCCTCCTGTTCTTCAAGATTCTCCTTTGTATGGACTGATGAAGCCACTGTGTGGCGAAACGTTTCCTCAATAAAGATACCCAAGAGTTGCACATGTGTCTAATTTATCAGACAGGGTGATGTGGACCCGAGGGGGGCGGGGTGTGTGTTGGGCATATTACGCAATTTGTTGGGAGATGTGGGGGTTTTAGATGTACTGGGGAGAGGTGGTTGGAGGGTTGAGTATACATATGTACGAAGAGGTTATGCTGCACGTCTGGAGCTCTATGAAATGGAGGCAATATGCATAGTGGGAGTTAGGACTTTTGATATGGGGTTTTTCTGACCATAGGGTGGTTATTGCGGATCTTGACTGGGATGGTATGGTTAGGATACAACCTGGTTATTTGAAATTAAATGCGAGACTCTTGATAGGGGAGGGGGTGAGTGAGGTTTTTGGGGAATGTTGGCAATCTTTTTGGGGGTCACGGGAAGTGGGGTCATGTGTCTTGGAATGGTGGGAGAAGCAGGCTAAACCAGGTATTGTGGGATTCTTTAAAAATAGGGAAGGGAAGAGGCTAGGTGGAGGTATGGGTTACAGAATTATTTGGAATGTCAGCTGAATGAGTGTTATGAGAAGGGTGGGGGGGGGCAGTATGGGACCATTGCACAACTCAGGAGTAGATTGGCGGAAATATATAATGACAGTTTTGATGCTGTGTGAGGGCAGATCTGGAGGCTGTGCTGTGGGAGGATAAACCTTCGGGTAGCGTTTTGCGACGTTTTAGGGTCAGACAGAAGGAGTCTACTATATTGCAATTGGAGGTAAGTGAGGGTATGAGTAGATATCATAAGGGTCAGGTGCTTACTACTACAGAAGGCATGAGTAATTATGCTGATATTTGGTTCAGGGAGAAATGGAGGCAGGGGGAGGAGGGTGATGCTATTGAGGAAGTGTTGAGGGGGAGGAGTTGGTTAGGGCAGCAAGGGGGGAGGGGATGGAGATAGGAGGTGAGATTAGCATGGGGGAAGTTGAGGAGGCAGTGTTCAACATGAGTACTGGCAAGGCGCCGGGTATAGATGGGATTTCAAATGATTTTTATAGAGTTCAATGGGATCATATTAAGTATTGTCTGGTAGAGGTCATGAATTGCATGCTACAGGAGGGGAAGCTAGGACAGACACAAAGTACGGGAGTGGTCGTATTGGTATGCACAAAGCAAGAGGGGAGAATCTTAAGTGCGTATAGAGCTATTTCACTAATATGTTCTGACTATAAAATTTTTGCAAAGATATTAGGTAATAGGATGAAGAAGGTTATAGGGGAGGTTATACATAGGGGTCAGATGGGCATACCAGGAAGAGGTATGAGAGAAGATCATGGACACATAAGGGATTTTTTGGAAGGTTGCAACGGGGGAGGACTTTTGGGTATTGATTGGAAGAATGCATACGACTGTGTGGATAGGAAATTTTTGAGGGCTAGTTTGTTGCACCAGGGTTTTGGGGAAGGGGTTGTGCAGTGGGTTGATACGCTGTACTCATCGGCAATGGTGTGGGTTTAAGTCAATGGTAAGTTGAGAAGGCTGGTTAAAATGGAGAGGGGCTTGAAGCAGGGGTGCCCGCTTTCTCAAATACTGTTTGCGAGTATGCAGAATCCATTTTATGGGCTTGTAGAGGGTGGGGGGACATTAAATGGGGAGAGGGGCGGGTGTATAGGTATAGTGGAGTATGTGGATGACATCACTGTCCTGATAGATGGGGTAGAGGGTTTGTGTACTGTCGGAAGGGTGTTGGAGCTTTTTGGGGAGGTGACTGGCATGCGTGTAAATAGGGTGAAATCGAGTTTACTGGAAGTGGGTTCTTGGGTGGGAGGGGATTTGGGGTTGGAGTTTGGGTGGGCAGTGGTGGATAGGCTAAAGATTTGTGGAGTTATATACATGGTGGATGCACAGGAGGCAATGGAAAAAGCATTGAGTCAGTTACGGGGTTTACAGGTGGGAGATGCCACCTTACAATGGAGGGCGGTTATATTTAATTTGCTTGTTTATAGTAAATAGTGGAGTATGACTGAAGTGTATCCTTTGAGGACACAAGACGTGCATGAGATCCAGTGGCGGGTATTACGTTATGTTTGGAGTTTTGGGAGAGCATGGTTGAGCAAGGAGGTGGTGATGTCTCATGTACGCAGTGGGGTTGTTGGCCTTTTAGCATTGGGGCCGAGAGTGAAAGCCCTATATGTAAAACAGAGATTCATCAGGGCTGGAGGGAAAACAGGGGTTAGAGTGGGGAAGGTGATGAGTGATGTGTGGAGATGGTGGGGTGGCAAGGAGTTAATCGAATGTGAAGATATGCTGAGAGTTTTATTACTGATTAGGGAGGTCACACGATTTAAAGTGGGGCGTTCGGTGTCGATGAGTAGGAGGCCGGAAATCCTGCAAGGCGTATCAGTTTTCCCCTTGTATGATTGAGGGATGATATGGGAAGACTTCCGGGAGCTTAGGTTAATGCCGAGGGTAAGGGAGTTAGTATACAGATTCATGACGGGGATCTTAGCATCGAAATCAGTTTTGAGTTTAATGGGATTGGTGAGGGAACCGTCCTGCATCCAATGTGGTGAAATGGAAACAGCATTTCATGCTGCTTATTTTTATGAAGCAGTGAGGGAGGTAAGGTCGTGGTTGGCGAGAGTTTTTCGTCTGATGGGTGGGGGTAATATATCAACCCTTCGAGCTTTAACATTAGAAGTGAGAGGGGTCCCAAGGGAGGTGAAAAGGGCGATCATGTATGTGGTAGTGGATTTTCTGTATATTTCCTGGGGAATGAGGGATTCTCGGGGTGGAATTCGAATTAAGGCAATAGCAGCGGGCATATACAGGACTGCTGGTAGGAATAAAATTATTTACGAGGGACAGTGGGGAGTTTGTTTTCCGGAGACCTACCGTGAGCTTACGGTAAGTCGTCTCCTTCAATTGACAGGGATAACTCTGTAGGGGACTGATTTCCTATCGTAGTCGGTTTTTCAAAGGTTTAGGTGGTGTTGGTGTGAGTGTTCGAAGGTTTTTCGCGAAAGAGGGAATGGATGGGGTGGAGCGTATGTGATTATGGTAGGGTGATAACATGCCTTATTTCAGTGTGAAAGGTTTTTCTTTTGTTAAGGAATGTATAATTCATTGCCTTGTTATAAAATTAGGAGGTTTATCATGATTGGCTACATGCAGAACATAAGTCCAGATATTGGTTAATAAATTGTTATAGTTCGTATGTTGTGTATTACGGGTAGGGCTTTTGGGGGGGTCTTACAACATCAGCAATACTGCGTTGTTGTTGTTTTTCGGTGGCCGATGTATAGGAGGCTGTATCATGAATTTTGTGTAATTAAGAATAACCCGAGTTGTGTTACTATTCTTTGTATAAGGTATATAGATAATATATGAATATGTATAACATATCTTGCATTTTGGCTTTTTGTGTAATGCTACAACGCTTTGCTGTTGTTACAAGAATAACACAAGGACACCTGTATGTTCAAGTGTGAGCTGCCTTTTATCTACGTTGTACGAATTGTGTGTGTTCGAGTGGGGCTTGTGTGATGGGATGGGTGGATGGGCGTGCGTGGAGGTGCACGTGTGTAAATGGGCGTGCGTGGAGGTGCACGTGTGTAAATGGGCGTGCGTGGAGGTGCACGTGTGTAAATGGGCGTGCGTGGAGGTGCACGTGTGTAAATGGGCGTGCGTGGAGGTGCACGTGTGTAAATGGGCGTGCGTGGAGGTGCACGTGTGTAAATGGGCGTGCGTGGAGGTGCACGTGTGTAAATGGGCGTGCGTGGAGGTGCACGTGTGTAAATGGTCGTGCGTGGAGGTGCACGTGTGTAAATGGTTGTTTGGTGTGAAAGTAATGTTCTCAGAGATAATGAAGCTCCGTGTTTGGTGTTATCATGCTGCAACAACGCTCAGATGCAAATTAATATAGTCTCTAGAGTTTATTTTTCTTTATGGCTTAGTTCATAGCATATCAGATGGACAATTTAGTGTTTATTAAAAAATTATTCGTGTATCATAGAATATTTTTTACTTGGGAAATGTAATGAATGGTAAATACTTTATGGAGTGGTGAGTCACTCCAACCTCAAGATATTTATGTGAGAATTGATGAAATTTTAATAAAAGTTAAGATGTAAGCCAACATGTGGGTGATAGTGGCTATTTTATTTTGGGGTGATGGGGGGAAAATTTAAGTGTGAAAAGTTTAAGTCATTTACAGTACTACCAACTTTATTGGTAGTTGTTACAAGTGATTAGAAACATAATAATAACATTGTGTTATAGTCTTATTTACATTATTATTATAATCAAGGGGGAAGCGCTAAACCCGGAGGATTATACAGTGCCTGGGGGGAGATGTGGAAGGCATTCAGGCTTAATTCGGGGAACTGGAGCACAGATCCAATTCCCTAAATCAAGAGCCCCTCACCAACATCAAGGAACCTTCCTTGAGGGGTGTCTTATTTACAGCATTGGGAAGTTGGTATTCCTGTATCATTAATGATTGTAAATAGTTTGTCCTCAAGTGACAAGATGCGTCAGGATATTTCCTAAATTGAGGTTACTTACTGTTATGATTATTCATATTGGTGAATGTGATTTAGTTTTCAAAGTGTGTATGGGAGTTGGGGGGGTAATGTGTCAACTGTGTTGCAGCACAGGTTCTTATACTGCTTATTGCAGGTATTGAGTAATTGTTATGAGTTGTGTTGCAGGTGTTAATGTCATTAGGATTGGTGAAGTTGTAATTTGGGAGTTTTTTGTTTATAGCCCATTTGTGGCCATTATTATTATGCTTTTATTCATTCTTGAATTGTGAAATGTTTTAAAGTTTTAAATAAAAAAAAGAGCAGGAATCACCCGCAATTAAAACACATAACATTATATATATACAATAACAGCCCATACAAATGATGAACTCATGACATAATGGAGAACAGAATGCCTCCAAACACAGTGACCCATGCCAGGTCAAAGAAAAACCATACAAGTACATTTAAGCTCTCCTAAGTACATTCCAACAATATATGTATCAAAACTGCCTACATACAGTACATAAAAGTCCTTTCGCCCTATATGAAAAACAATAGTACACAAGAACATCTGAAGACCTGGTTGTGTGCCCTCCTGTGAAGACCTGTTTGTGTGCTCTCTGTGAATCTGAACCAGGATGCCCTCTCTTGAGCAACTTTACCAGAAGCTGAAAGAAGAGCTAAGGGTTGCTAAGCTGGAGATACAGCGATTAACGGAGGAGAACAAGGGGATTCGTAGTAATCTTCCTGCTGTGAGTCCACAGTAAGCTTCTCTCTTTTATGTGCGGGTTATTTGTGTATCGTTCCAGTCACGGTATTGTGCCTTTTTGTTATTTAAGAGGGGAGCTTGGTCAGTGGCCGGATAACATGGAGCCAAGCTGAGGATCAAGAAGACTGTTGGAGAGGCAGAAACAATGAGAAACCAGAAGACTACTGTGGAAACTTCCAACCCATTTTTGGTGCTACCTGACGAATGTGGGTGTTCCACTGGGTATGTCACAAAGAGCACCAAGGAAGCATTGGCACACGTGAGTGAGACATCCCTAGAAACCCCAACGAAGACCATCGAGAACGTCTTGACGAATTCCACAATTGAAGGTGTAGTGCTACCTAACGAATGTGAGCCGACTACTGGGAACATCACGACGGACCTCGCCAAGGAAGGTAAAACATTGTTGTTGTTTGGGATAGCCAGAGTAGGTACATGGATAGGGCATTTTGCTTGAAGGATAGGAGTAGGAGGCAGAGAGTGTGTTTTCCTGGGGCTGGGATGAAGGTATTGTTAGCCATCCGGATGACATTATGAGAGGTAATGGGAGCAATCCTATTATCTCTCTCAAGGATGTTGGCAGACGTAGGAGTGAGGACCTGATTAGCAGGTATAGGTCAGCAATAGAGATAATTAGGAGGAAGGGTGGGAACCCTGTCATATGTGGTATTTTGCCAAGAAGAGGAGTTGGAAATGAATGGTTGTACAGGGCAATTGGTGTCAATTGCTGGCTGGACAAATACTGTAAGGAAAATGCGGTAACATTTATTGACAACTGGGACCTCTTCTATGGCAGAAATAACATGTATGCCAGGGATGGGGTTCACTTATCTAGGTTTGGGGTGGGAGCACTGGCCATCGCAGTGGAGGGAGCTGTTAGGTGTTTAAACTAGGAATAGTTAGTGGTATGGATTTTGGCAGGAAAACAGTGAAGTCTCAGTGTAGTAATATGAGTACTAGGAGAACTAGTAATAGGCAAAATGAGGTGGATATTGGAAAGCCAGTGGCACTAGGTGACAAGGACAGTAATAGGTTTAGTGGAATAACAGAAAGGACCAGGAAGGGTAAAGAGAAAGGAGAGTCCTTAAATATATATTACACAAATAGTCGTAGTGCTAGGAATAAGATGGACGAGTTGAGACTAGTTGCTAGTGCACGTAACATTGATGTATTTGCCTTAACTGAGACGTGGTTCAATATGAAAAATCGGAACATGCCTGCTGAATGTCACATACAGGGTTTTAAATTGTTCCAAGTAGACAGAAGTATCGGGAAGGGGGGTGGGGTGGCACTGTATGTCCGAGGTCGCTTGAACTGTTGCATAAAAATGGGTATTAAGTCTGAAGTAATACATAGAGAGTCTGTTTGGATAGAATTTTCAGAGGGACATGAAAAAATTATTTTAGGTGTGACATACCGTCCCCCAAACTTAGATAGGGACCAAGAGAGACTACTATGGGAGGAAACTGTTAAGGCCACAAGGCACGATAACATAGTAATTCTAGGAGACTTTAACTTTAGTCATATTGATTGGAATTTCTTGACTGGGAATTTAGAATCAAACAACTTCTTAGAGGTAGTTCAGAATTGTTTTTTGAAGCAGTTTGTGACAGAGCCTACAAGGGGAAATAACCTGCTTGACTTGGTTTTGGCAAATAAGGAAACACTTGTCAATAATTTAGAAATTACAGAGGAACTCGGAACAAGCGATCACAAATCAGTTACCTTTAGCATTGAATGGAAATATGTTAGTAGTGATAATTCAGTACTGGTCCCAGATTTTCGCTTAGCAGATTACAATGGGCTTAGAGAGCACTTATCATCTGTGGACTGGGGTAATGAAGAGAGCTATCAGTATGACAGCTTTCTTAACACAATACATGCTGCCCAAAGGACATTTATCCCATATAACGAAATTAGATCGAATAGAAACGACCCCAAATGGATGAATAATAGGCTCAGATATCTTTTAGGGCAGACAAAAGGAGTTTATAGGCGCATCTAAAGAAGTGAGGGTCATCTTATGAATCGGTATATTGACATTAAGAGGAACGTTAAAAAGGGGATAAGAAAAGCTAAACGGGACTATGAAATTAAAGTTGCTAGGGATTCGAAAACTAACCCAAAAAGTTTTTTTCCAGGTTTATAGAACAAAAGTTAGAGATAAGACAGGTCCCCTTAAAAATAACTCTGGGCATCTAACTGACAAGGAGAATGAAATGTGCTCAACTCTTAATAATTATTTTCACTCGGTTTTCACTCAGGAATACACTAACAATATCCCAGTAATTAATTTTTATAGTGGGTCTGATGATGATAAATTATGCAAAATCACAGTCACTACCGAGCTGGTTATCAAACAGATAGACTGGTTAAAGCAAAATAAATCCCTGGGCCCTGATGAACTTTTTTCAAGGGTTCTTAAAGAGTGTAAAATGGAACTTTGTGAACCAATGACTAATATTTTTAATATTTCTCTTCAAACAGGTGTAGTGTCTGATATGTGGAAGATGGCTAATGTAATTCCTATTTTTAAAACAGGGGACAAGTCGTTACCGTCAAATTACCGCCTAATAAGCCTAACCTCAATTGTAGGCAAATTACTAGAGTCAATAGGTTAGGTTAGGTAAGGTTCGTCAGGAAACAGGACAAATGTTTCCTGACGCGGGTCTTAGTCAGATGATGACCCGCCTTTGGAGCTTTTGGTCATCTGACCGAGGCCTTCCGCTGGCTTACCGGTCCACCCCTTTAAAAATTATGGTCATTTATAACCAGTCTACTAGAGTCAATTATAGCTGATAATATAAGAAGCCATCTGGAAAAGCATGGCTTGATTAATGATACTCAGCATGGATTCACCTGGGGCCGTTCCTGTCTAGCTAATTTATTAACCTTCTTCAGTAAAGCTTTTGAGGCCGTTGATCATGATAAAGAATTCGATATTGTTTATTTAGATTTTAGTAAGGCTTTTGATAGAGTACCTCTCAGATTAAACAATTCTCACTTGAAAAGTTGTCCAAGGTGTTTTCTCTTCTGCACCAAGATGCCACTGTGTTGCAGTGTCTGACAGAGTGAATATCAGAAGATAAAACACCTTGGACAACTTTTCAAGTGAGAATTGTTTGATCTGAGAAGGACATGACCTCCCAGTGGCTACATTCTCACTACTACTACTCTGCACCTCTTCTTCCAACAGTATTTAAGTCTCACACTGTCGCTTGATATTCAGTTAGTTCCAGACATTGGAACAGAACTTCTCTAGGCTGAGGGACTGACAACCTCAAATCTACGACTTCAAGGGTGGTGAACTGATTACATCGTCTTCACATCTCTACTGCTCCTGCCTACTTTCTGTACTCGACTGAAGAAGCCTACTATGTAGGTGAAACGTTTCTGAATAAAGTTGCCTAAATGTGGCTTATGTGCCTTACCTACCAACCAACTACTGGAAGTGCTGGTAGTAGTAGTAGTAGTACTGGTAGTGCTAGTTTAAACACTGCTGGTAGTGCTGGTAGAATCACTACTGGCAGTGCTGGTAGAAACACTACTGGTAGTGCAGGTAGAAACACTGCTGGAAGTGCTGGTAGAAACACTACTGGAAGTGCTGGTGGTAGCAGTAGTACTGGTAGTGCTGGTTGAAACACTACTGGTAGTGCTGGTAGTATTAGTACTGCTAGTGCTGGTAGAAACACTACTGGTAGTGCTGGAAGAAACATGGCTGTTAGTGTTGGTAGAAACACTACTTTAGTGCTGGTAGTAGTAGTACTGGTAATGCTAGTAGAAACACTACTGGAAGTAATGGTAGTGCTGGTTTAAACACTGCTGGTAGTGCTGGTAGAAACACTACTGGCAGTGCAGGTAAAAACACTACTGGTAGTGCAGGTAGAAACACTACTGGTAGTGCAGGTAGAAACACTACTGGTAGTGCAGGTAGAAACACTACTGGTAGTGAAGGTACAAACACTACTGGTAGTGCAGGTAGAAACACTACTTGTATTGCAGGTAGAAACACTATTGGAAGTGCTGGTAGAAACATTACTGGCAGTGCTGGTAGAAACACTACTGATAGTGCTGGTAGATATACTACTGGAAGTGCTTGTGGTAGAAGTAGTGCTGGGTGAAACACTACTGGTAGAGCTGGTGGAAACATTACTGGTAGTGCTGGTAGAAACACTGTTGGTAGTGCTGGTAGAAACACTGCTGGTAGTGTTGTTAGTAGTAGTACTGATAGTGCTGGTAGAAACATTGCTGGTAGTGCTGGTAGAAACACTACTGATAGTGCTGGTAGAAACACTGCTGGTAGTGCTGGCAGAAACACTACTGGTAGTGCTGGTAGAAACACTGCTGGTAGTGCTGGTAGAAACACTGCTGGTAGTGCTGGTAGAAACACTACTGGTAGTGCTGCTAGAAACACTGCTGGTAGTGCTGGTAGAAACACTGTAGGTAGTGTTGTTAGTAGTAGTAGTACTGATAGTGCTGGTAGAAACATTGTTGGTAGTGCTGGTAGAAACACTACTGATCGCACTGGTAGTAGTAGAACTGGTAGTGCTGGTAGAAACACTACTGGTAGTGCTGGTAGAAACACTGCTGGTAGTGTTGTTAGTAGTAGTACTGATAGTGCTGGTAGAAACATTGCTGGTAGTGCTGGTAGAAACACTAATGGTAGTGCTGGTGGAAACACTACTGGTAGTGCTGGTAGAAACACTATTGGTAGTGCTGGTAGAAGCACATCTGGTAGAGCTGGTAGAAACACTACTGGTAGTGCTAGCAGAAACACTTCAGGTAGTGCTGATAGAAACACTACTGGTAGTGTTAGTAGTGCTGGTAGAAAGACTGCTGGTAGTGCTGGGAGAAACACTACTGGTAGTGCTGGTAGAAACACTGCTTGTAGTGCTAGTAGTGCTGGTAGAAAGACTGCTGGTAGTGCTGGTAGAAACACTACTGGTAGTGCTGGTAGTAGTAGTACTGGTAGCGCTGGTAGAAACACTACTGGTAGTGCTGGTGGAAACACTACTGCTAGTGCTGGTAGAAACGCTAGTGGTAGTGCTGATAGAAACACTATTAATAGTGCTGTAGAAACACAACTGGTAGAAATGGTAGAAACACTACTGGTAGTGCTGGTAGAAAAAGTTCTGGTAGTGCTGGCACAAACACTACCGGTAGTGCTGGTAGAAACAGTTCTGGTAATGCTGGTACAAACACTACTGGTAGTGCTGGTAGAAACAGTTCTGGTGGTGCTGGAACAAACACTACTGGAAGTGTTCGTAGAAACACTACTGTTAGTGCTGGTAGAAACAGTACTGGTAATGCTGGTACAAACACTACTGGTAGTGCTGGAAGAAACACTACTGGTAGTGTTGGTAGAAACACTACTGGTAGTGCTGGTAGAAACAGTTCTGGTAGTGCTGGAAGAAAAACTACTGGAAGTGTTCGTAGAAACACTACTGTTAGTGCTGGTAGAAACAGTTCTGGTAGTGCTGGAAGAAACGCTACTGGTAGTGTTGGTAGAAACACTACTGGTATTGCTGTTAGAAACAGTTCTGGAAGTGCTGGTAGAAACAGTTCTGGTAATGCTGGTAGAAACACTACTGGTAGTGCTGGTAGAAACACTACTGGTAGTGCTGGTAGAAACACTTCTGGTAGTGCTGGTAGAAAGACTAATGCAAGTACGGGTAGAAAGACTACTGGTAGTACTGCTACAAGCACTACTGGTAGTGCCGGAAGAAACACTGGTGGTAATGGTGGTAGAGCTACTAGTATCTCCGTTAGAAGTGCTGGTATTGAAACTTCGGTAGCGCTGTAATAGTAAAAATAGTAAAACTGATGGTAGCACTAATAGTAGCACTGGTGGTAGCACTGGTAGTAGCACTAATGGTAGCACTGGTAGTAGCACTAATGGTAGCACTGGTAGTAGCACTAATGGTAGCACTGACAGTAGCACTAATAGTAGCACTGGTAGTAGCACTAATAGTAGCACTGGTAGTAGCACTAATGGTAGCATTGGTAGTAGCACAAACGGTAGCACTGGTAGTAGCACTAATGGTAGAACTGGTAGTAGCACTAATGGTAGCACTGATAGTAGCACTAATAGTAGCACTGGTAGTAGCACTAATAGTAGCACTGGAAGTAGCATAAATGGTAGCATTGGTAGTAGCACTAATGGGAGCACTGGTAGTAGCACTAATAGTAGCACTGGAAGTATCACTAATGGTAGCACTGGTAGAAGCACTAATAGTAGCACTAATAGTAGCATTGGTAGTAGCACTAATAGTAGCACTCGCAGTAGCACTAACAGTAGCACTGGTAGTAGACCTAACATTAACACTGGTGGTAGCACTAATAGTAGCACTGGAGGTAGCACAAATAGTAGCACTGGTAGAAGCACTAATAGTAGCACTGGTAGTAGCACTAATAGAAGCACTGGTAGTAGAACTAATAGTAGCACTGGTGGAAGCACTAATAGTAGCACTGGTAGTAGCATTAATAGTAGCACTGGAGGTAGCACTAACAGTAGCACTATTAGTAGCACTAATGGTAGTACCGGTAGTAGCACTAATGACAGCACTTGTAGTAGCACTAATAGTAGCACTAATGGTAGCAATAGCAGTAGCACTAATGGTAGAACTGGTAGTAGCACAAATAGAAGCATTCGTTGTAGCACTAATAGAAGCACTGGAAGTAGCACTAATAGTAGCACTGGTAAGAGCACTAATAGTAGCACTGGCGGAAGCACTGGTGGAAGCACTAATAGTAGCACTGGTAGTAGCACTAATAGTAGCATTGGTGGTAGCACTAATAGTAGCACTGGTGGTAGCACTAATATTAGTGCTGGTAGTTGCACTAATAGTAGCACTGGAAATAGCACTGATAGTAGCAATGGAAGTAATACTAATAGTAGTGCTGGTAGTAGTACTTATAGTAGCATTGGTACTAGCACTAATAATAGCACTGGTGGTAGCACTGGTGGAAGCACTAACAGTAGCACTGATATTAGCACTAATAGTAGCACAGGTAGTAGTACTAATAGTAGCATTGCTAGTAGCACTGGTGGTAGCACTAATGGTAGCACTGGTAGTAGCACTAATGGTAGCACTGGTAGTAGCACTAATGGTAGCGCTGGTAGTAGCACTAATAGAAGCACTGGTAGTAGCACTAATACTAGAACTGGTAGTAGCACTAATGATAGCAATGGTAATAGCACTAATGGTAGCACTGGTAGTAGCACTAATAGTAGCACTGGTAGTAGCACTACTAACAGTAGCACTGGTAGTAGCACTAATAGTAGCACTTGCGGTAGCACTGGTAGAAGCACGAATAGTAGCACTGGTAGTAGCACTAATAGTAGCACTTGTGGTAGCACTGGTAGAAGCACGAATAGTAGCACTGGTAGTAGCACTAATAGTTACACTGGTAGTAGCACTAACAGTAGCACTGGTCTTAACACTAATAGTAGCACTGGTGGTAGCACTAATAAAAGCACTGGTAGCATTACTAATAGTAGCACTGGTAGTAGCACTAATAATAGCAAAAGTGGTAGTACTAATAGTAGCACTGGTAGTAGCAATGGTGGAAGCAATAGTAGTAGCACTGATAGTAGCAATAACAGTAGAATTCGTAGAAGCACTGGTGGAAGCACTAGTAGTAGCACTGGTGGTAACACTAATAGTAGCATTGGAAGTAGCAATAATAGTAGCACTGATAGTAGCAGCAATAGTAGCACCGATGGTAGCACTAATAGTAGCACTGGTGGTAGTACTAATAGTAGCACTGGTAGAAGCACTAACAACAGCACTGGCAGTAGCACTAATAGTAGCATTGGTGGTAGCGCTAATAGCAACATTGGGTTTAGCACTTGTAGTAGCACCGGTAGTAGTACTTGTAATAGCACGAATAGTAGCAGTGGTGGTAGCACTAATAGCAGCACTGGTAGCCGAACTAATAGTAGCACTGGTAGTAGCTCTAATAGCACTGGTAATAGCTCTAATGGTAGCACTGGTAGTAGCACTAATAGTAGCACTGGTAGTAGCACTGGTGGTAGCGCTAATAGTAGCACTGGTGGTAGCACCAATAGTAGCATTAATAGTAGCACTGGTGGAAGCATTAATAGTAGCACTAATAGTAGAGCTGGTCGTTGCACTAATAGTAGCATTGGCGGTAGCATTAATAGTAGCACTGGTAGTAGCACTAATAGTAGCGCTGGTGGTAGCACTAATAGTAGCACTGTAGGTAGCACTAATTGCAGCACTGGAACTGGCACTAATGGTAGCACTGGTAGTAGCACTAATGGTAGTACTGGTAGATGCACAAATGGTAGCACTGGTAGTTGCACTAATATTAACACTCGTAGTAGCACTAATGGTAGCACTGGCAGTAGCACTAATGGTAGCACTGGTAGTAGCACAAATAGAAGCACTGGTAGTAGCATTAATAGTAGCACTGGTAGTAAAACTAATAGTAGCACTGGTGGTAGCAGTGGTGGAAGCATTAATAGTAGCACTGGTAGTAGCACTAATAGTAGCACTGGTGGTAGCACTAATAGTAGCACTGGTGGTAGCACTAATAGTAGCACTGGTAGTTGCATTAATAGTAGCACTGGTTGGAGCACTAATAGTAGCACTGGTAGTAGGACTAATAGTAGCAATGGTAGTAGCACTAATATTAGCACTGGTAGTAGCACTAATAGTAGCACTGGTATTAGCACTAACAGTAGCTCTGGTACTAGTAATAATAGTAGCACTGACGTAGCACTAATAGTAGCAATGGTTGTCGCACTTGTGGAAGCACTAACAGTAGCACTGGAAGTAGCACTAATGGTATCACTGGTAGTAGCACTAATGGTAGCACTGCTAGTAGCACTAATAATAGCACTGGTGGTAGCACTGGTGGAAGCACTAATGTTAGGACTGGTAGTAGCACTAATAGTAGCACGGGAAGCAGTACTAATAGTAGCACTGCTAGTAGCACTCGTGGTAGCACTAATGGTAGCACTGGTAGTAGCACTAATGGTAGCACTGGTAGTAGCACTAATGGAAGCACTGGTAGTAGCACTAATGGTAGAGCTGGTAGTAGCACTAATGGAAGCACTGGTAGTGGCACTAATACTAGCACTGGTAGTAGCACTAATGGTAGCAATGGTAATAGCACTAATGGTAGCACTGGCAGTAGCATTAATGGTAGCACTGGAAGCAGCACTAATGGAAGTACTGATAGAAGCACTAATTGTAGCACTGGTAGTAGCATTAATAGTAGCACTCATAGTAGCATTGAGGTAGCACTTGCAGTAGCACTAATGGGAGCACTGGAAGTAGCACAAACAGAAGCACTGGTAGAAGCACTAATAGTAGCAATGGTTGAAGCACTAATAGTAGCACTGGTTGTAGCACAAGTTGAAGCACTAATAGTAGCACTGGAAGTAGCACTAATAGTAGCACTGGTTTTAGCACTAATAGTAGCACTGGTGGTAGCAGTAATAGTAGCACTGGTAGTAGTACTAACAGTAGCACTGGCAGCAGCACTATTAGTTGCACTGGAGGTAGCGCTAATAGCAGCATTGGTAGTAGCACTGGCAGTAGCACTGGTAGTAGTACTTGTAGTAATACGAATAGTAGCACTGGTGGTAGGACTAATAGCAGCACTGGCAGCCGTACTAATAGTAGCACTGGTAGTAGCACTAATAGCACTGGTAGTAGCGCTAGTGTTAGGATATGTTGTAGCACTAATAGTAGCACTGGTGGTAGCACTGGTGGTAGCGCTAATAGTAGCACTGGTGGTAGCACCAGTAGTAGCGCTTGTTGTAGCACTAATAGCAGCACTGGAGGAAGCGCTAATAGTAGCACTGGTGGTAGCACTAATGGTAGCACTGGTAGTAGCACTAATGATAGTACTGGTAGATGCACAAATGGTAGCACTGGAAGTAGCATTAATAGTAGCACTGGTAGTAGCACTAATAGTAGCACTGATAGAGTAACTAATAGTAGCACTGGTGGTAGCAGTGGTGGAAGCACTAATAGAAGCACTGGTGGTAGCAGTGGTGGAAGCACTAATAGTAGAAATGGTAGTAGCACTAATAGTAGCACTGGTGGAAGCACTAACAATAGCACTGGTGGTAGCACTAATAGTAGCACTAGTAGTTGCACTAATAGTAGCAATGCTGTTAGCACTAATAGTAGCACTGGTAGTAGGACTAATAGTAGCACTGGTAGTAGCACTAATAGTAGCAATGGTAGCAGCACTAATAGTAGCACTTGTATTAGCACTAATAGTAGCACTGGTAGTAGTACTAATGGTAGCACTGGTAGTAACACAAATAGTAGCACTGGTGGTCGCACTGGTGGAAGCACTAATAGCAGCGCTGGAAGTAGCACTAATGGTATCTCTTGTAGTAGCACTAATGGTAGCACTGCCAGTAGCACTAATAGTAGCACAGGTAGTAGCACTAATAGTAGCACTGGTAGTAGCACTAATATTAGCACTGGAGGTAGCACTAATAGTAGCACTGGTAGTAGCACTAATAGTAGCGCTGGAAGTAGAACTAATAGTAGCACAGGTGGAAGCACTAATAGTAACACTGGCAGTAGCAATACCAGGAGCACTGGTAGTAGCACTAATGGTAGCACTGGTAGTAGCAATAATTGTAGTACTGGTAGTAACACTAATAGAAGCAATCGTAGTAGCACTAATGGTAGCATTGGCAGTAGCACTAATGATAGCACTGGTAGCAGCACAAATAGATGCACTGGAAGTAACACTAATAGTAGCACTGGTAGTATCACTAACAGTAGCACTGTTAGTAGCACTAATAGTTACTCTGGTAGTAGCACTGGTGGAAGCACTAACAGTAGCACTGGTAGTAGCACTAGTAGTAGCGCTAGTGGTAGCACTAATATTAGCATTGGTGGTAGCACTAATAGTAGCACTGGAGAAAGCACTAAAGGTAGCACTAACAGTAGCACTAATGGTAGCGCTGGTGATAGCACTAATAGTAGCACTGATGGTAGCATTGCTAGTAGCACTGGTAGTAGCACTGATAGTTGCACGTGAAGTAACACTAATAGTAGCACTTGTGATATCACTAATAGCAGCACTGGTAGTAACGCTAACAGTAGCACTGGTAGTAGCACTAATAGTAGCACTGTAGTACCACTAACAGAAGCGCTATTATTAGCACTATTAGTAGCACTGGTAGTAGTACTAATAGTAGCGCTGGAAGTAGCACTAATAGTATCACTGCTGGTAGCACTGGTAGAAGCACTAATAGTAGCAATGGTAGTAGCACTAATAGTAGTACTCGTAGTAATACTAATAGTAGCACTGGTAGTAGGACTGGTGGTAGCACTAATAGTAGCACTGGAAGTATCATTGAAGGTAGCACTGGCAGTAGCGCCAGTGGAAGCGCTGGATGAAGCACTAACGGTAGTACTGGTATCAGCACTAATGGCAACACTGTTAGTAGCACTAATACTAGCACTGGTAGTAGCACTTATTGTAGCAATAGTAACAGTACTAATGGTTGCACTGGTAGTAGCACTAACAGTGTCACTACTAATAGTAGTACTGGTAGCAGCACTAATAGTAGCTCTGGTAGTAGCACTAATAGCACTGGTAGTAGCACTAATAGTAATACTGGTAGAAGCACTAATTGTAGCACTGGTAGTAGCACTAATAGTAGCACTCGTAGTAGCATTGAGGTAGCACTTGCATTAGCACTAATGGAAGCACTGGAAGTAGCACAAATAGAAGCACTGGTAGTAGCACTAATAGTAGCAATGGTAGCAGCACTAATGGTAGCTCTGGTAGTAGCACTAAGAGCATTGGTAGTAGCACTAATAGCACTGGTTTTAGCACTAATATTATCACTGGTGGTAGCACTAATAGTAGCACTGGTAGTTGCACTTATAATAGCACTGGTAGTAGCACTAATAGTAGCACTGATGGTAGCACTAATAATAGCACTGGTGGTAGCATTAATAGTAGCACTGGTGGTAGCAGTAACAGTAGCCCTGGTAGTAGCATTAATAGTAGCACTGGTAGTAGCACTAATAGTAGCACAAGTGTAGCACTAATAGTAGCACAGGTGGTAGCACTGGTTGGAGCACTAATAGTAGCACTGATAGTAGCATTAATAGCAGCACTGGTGGTAGCACTAATAGCAGCACTAGTGGTAGCACTCGTGTAAGCACTAACAGTAGCACTGATGGTAGCACTAATAGTAGCATTGTTTGTAGCACTGGTGGAAGCACTAATAGTAGCACTTGTGGAAGCACAAATAGTAGCACTGGTAGTAGCACTAATAGTAGCATTGGTAGTAGCACTAATAGTAGCACTGGTGGTTGCACTAACAGTAGCTCTGGTAGTAGCATTAACAGTAGCACTGGTAGTAGCACTAATTGTAGCACAAGTGTAGCACTAATAGTAGCACTGGTGGTAGCACAGGTGGGAGCACTAATAGTAGCACCGATAGTAGCACTAATAGTAGCATTGGTGGTAGCACTGGTGGAAGCACTAATAGTAGCAGTTTTAGTAGTACTAATAGTAGCGTTGGTAGTAGCACTAATAGCACTAATAGAAACACTAATGGTAGCGCTTGTGGAAGCACTAATAATAGCACTGGTAGTGGCACTAATAGTAGCACTTGTGGTAGCATTTATAGTAGCACTGGTAGTAGCAATAATAGTTTCACATGTATTAGCACTAACAGTAGCACTGGTACTAGCACTAATAGTAGCACTCACAGTAGCACTAGTAGTAGCAATGATAGTAGCACTAATAATAGCACTTGTGGTAGCACTAATAGTAGCACTGGTAGTAGCACTAATAGTAGCACTAATAGTAGCACTAATGGTAGCACTAATGGTAGCACTAATAGTAGCACTGGTGGTAGCACTAATAGTGGCACTTGTGGTAGCAATTGTGGCAGCTCTGATCGTAGCACTCATGTCAACACTAATAGTAGCACTGGTAGTAGCACCCGTTGTAGCACTAATAGTAACACTGGTAGTAGCACTAATAGTAGCACTGGTAGTAGTATTAATAGTAGCACTGCTACTAGAACTAACGGTAGCACTGGTAGTAGTACTAATAGTTGCACTGTTAATAGTACTAATAATAACACTGGTAGTACACTAATAGTAGCACTGGAAGAGCTTAATAGTAGCATGGTTGTAGCATTAATGGACCATGGTATAGCATTAATAGTAGCACTATATAGCACTAATGGCAGCCTTTTGGTAGTTTTAAAGTTGCCGGGTGATGTAATTTAAAGTTGAAAGGTGTGGCACTAATAGGCACGGTAATAGCACTAAGGGTAGCATTGGGAAAAATAAAGAGCATCGTAGTTGCCTAATAAAGATAAGTAGCAATTGTGGTAGCACAAAATAGTACGTGGTTTGTAGTCTAATAGTAGCACGGTGGTAGATTAATAGTGCACTGTTAGACATAATTTAGCTTGGGGGAAAGACTAAAGTACCTGGGGGTACACAATAGTAGCATGGTAAAAAACAAAATAGTAACATTGTTGTAGCACTAATGTAGCTTGGTGCAGCAGAAATGTCCCCTGGTAGTACCCAAAAGTTGCCTGGTAGTAGCACAAATAGTAGAAAAGGTATTAGCCTAATATAGCACGGGATAGTTAATAGTAGCACTGGTGATTTCTAATATTAACACTTTAGTTCACTAATAGTAGCACTTGTAGTAGCATTAATGGTGCAAGGTAGTAGCACTTTTTTAGCGCTGGAATGCAAAAGAGCAGCACGGGTATAGCACTAATGGAACCCTGGTAGTAGCACTAAAGTGCATGGTGTAGCATTAATAGTTGCATTGTAGTAGACTAAAAGTAGCACTGGAGTGCGTAATAGTAGCATGGTGAAGCCAATAGTAGCACTGGTAGCACACTAGTATAGCACGGGGGTAGTAGCACCTAGTAGTACCCCTTGGTGGTAGCCCTGGAGGAAGCATAAATGTAGCACTGGTAGTACACTAACAGTGCCCCGGTGTACAAAAATAGGAACGCCGGTGGTGCGCAAATAGAACCTGGTGGTACACAAAAATTTCACGGGATGCAGTAAATTAGCATGGTGGTAAATAATGTAGCACTTGTGTAGCACTTAGTACCCTGATTAGCATAATGCAGCATGGGGGTAGCCTATGGTACACTTGGGTTTCATGGGAAAGAAGCACAATAGTAGCACTGATTGTAGCAAAATAGTGGGATTTTTGGGTGCACTTGTGGAAGCCTAAAGAAGCAATGGGGGAGCACTAATGAGCGGGTTTTGTGGCACTAATATTTTGCATTGAAATAGCACTGTGTAGCACAAATAGTCCCCGGTAGTAACAAAATTGTAGCACTGTAAAGCAGTAATAGTCTGGTGGTAGCTCTAATAGTGTCATTGTAGTAGCACGGGTTTAGCAGAAAATGGTAGTAGCATAATAGTAGCATGGTGGCAGCACTAATAGTAGAACTCAGAGTGCACATTTTTCAAATTTGCATGGTATTTTACATACTGATAGCACTGTTAGTAGCAAAATGTAGCCCTGGTAGTAGCACTGGGGGGGACCCTTTAAATACTGGGAGGGTGGTTCCTTAGTACACTTTAAAAGCACTGGTGGTGTCATAATAGTGCACTAATGTAACACTAATGGTAGCATGGGGTGCATAATGTGCAGCGGATATAGCTTAATAGTAGCACTCGTAGAGCTTAACAGTAGCATGGGGTCCCCGGGTGTAGCAATAATAGAACATGGATAGCACTAATCTAGCATTGATGGTAGCAAATGGTAGCAAGGTGTACCTGGTGGTGCACTGTTGGAACAAAATGAGCACTGGTAGCGCATAATTTAGCACTGGGGGAGGAAATAACATAAATTGGGGGTAGCACTAATAGTGCCGTAGTAAAATAGTAGCACTGGTAGCGCTTAATAGAGCACTAAAGGGTGCACTAATAGAGCACGGGTAATGACAAATGGACCCTTGGTGGTAGACATATAGTAGCATGGTTTGGGGCACAAAATAGTTTCCCGGGGTTTTTACCTGGAGAGAGTTCCGGGGGTCCGCCCCCGCGGCCGGTCTGTGACCGGCCTTTGGGGGTTTCAGGCCTGTAAACCCAGGCTGTTGCTGCTGGCTGCCCCCAAACCAACGTCGAGCCACAGCCCGGCGATCCAAAACTGACTTTGGTGCGTCCATGCCGTTTGAAGCGCCAGGGGTTTTTTGGAACCCCCCTTTGTGTGCGGGAGGGTTGAACAGCCGGGCCCCTGAACTATTGTAGGGGTCTCTTAACTGCTGTAAAACCCCCCTGTTTTCTTGGGGGGATGGTGCATGTCTGCCAAGTTTTTTTGCTTTGTGTGAGTGTTTTCGTGTGAAAGTTCGGTATAGTCCCTCTGGATTTCCCCGGGTGTATATAACATTATCTCTCCCCCTGCGTTCCGGGGAAATACGGGTTTGGGAAACCTCAGCGCTCCCCAAAAATTGAGGTGTTTTATTCCGTTTGCGCGCCGGTAAAGTTTCTTACATTTTCTAGGTCGGCAATTCACCCGCCCTTTAAAAGGTGTTGTTAGTGGGCAGCAAAATTTCCGCCTAGAAAGAACAAGTGACCTGAAGAGTGTCATTGGGGTTGGCCCTCTGTTTGAAAGGTTTTCATTATCCACCCCGTCATTTTTTTTAGCAGATTGATGATACAATGTTATGGTCCTTGAAGGGGAACCTCCGACTGATCACTCCCAGGTCTTTGAGTTGGTGTTTCGCTCTATTTTGTGGCCAGAATTTTTTTTGTATCTGATGAAAATTTTTTTTTCCTCATGTTTACCATATTTAGTAATTGAAATTTTTCATCGTTTAATTCTATTTTTTTTCTGCAGCCCCCCTGAAAGATTTGGTTTATGCTGCCGGAGCTTTGCAGTGTCTGCAATGGAAGACATGTCATGCAGATTCGGGTGTCATCTGCAAAGGAAAGCCCCGGTGTGTGGGCTCCCTTTTCTATGTCGGATATAAGGTGGGAACAAGATGGGAGCGGTACGTGCCTTGTGGACAGAGCTTTTCCCCTAGCTGCCCCCGGACTTTTCCTGTTGACGATACTCTGTGTTCTGTTAGTGAGGAAATTAAATCCCTCGACCGACTTTTCTTTATTCCTTTTTGCACGCATTTTGTGCGCTATTTTACGCCATGGTCACACTTGTCGAAGGGTTTTGCAAAGTTGTATTATTACAAACTGCATTCTTTTGTCTTTTTGTGCTTTTAGACCTTTCGAGTGGTCCAATGTTGAGACAGACAGGGCGACCCGTTTTCTAAACCCTGTTGCCCCGGGTTGTGTAATGATGGGTTTTAGTGGGTGGTGATCTGTTTTTGGACCCTTTTAAAATTTTTTATATGGGATGTTATGCTATTGGTTGTAGTTTTTTGCTGTTGCTTTACTCCCCCCTTTTTGGGGGGGGGGGGTAGTCGTTTTTTTATAACGTGGGCGACCCCCCCTGCCATGCCCCCTTTTCCCTGGATGGAAAAGGCTCTGATGGGGTTCTTTAGTTCTTGATAACAAAGTTTTCCCTGAGTCTGGCCTGGGGCAAAAGGGGCAGGGATTTTATTTATCGCCCGTTCGAATCATTTGGGTCAGGATAAAATCGGTGGGGTTGTGTTAAAAAATTTTGTGGCTTTCATAAAAATTCATTTTTTATCTTCGATTCAGTCTGGTTAGGGCTTTCTAAAACTGATCTATTGGGACTTGAGTAGCTCATATTTTTTTCTGTCATCTGTTAGGACCCTCTTTTTTAAGTAGGGGCCCAAACTGGAGTTTTTTCGATTTTGATTTGGCTAGGAGGAAATTTCTTTGGGTTTCTTTCGATTTCTTTATGGCTTTTAGTTTTTCTTCCCGCGATTTACTCCCAAAAGGTTCTTTTGCTTAAGTTCGATGCTTGCTATTTTTTGACCAGTGTCTCCCTACGCATTTTAGATTTTGACCCCTTTTTACCGCTCTGTTATTCTTTTCCGTCGGTAAAGGGGCGCCGTCTCTTTTGTTTTTTATCTCTCCTCCTTTTTCTTAGGGAATAAGCCTGGGGCATAATGAGTGCCCCCGAGTTAAACTGTTTAGGCATAAGTTTGGGGGCTGTGTTTCTTAGTTATTTCCCAGCTTATATCGGGTTTGGACTTTTTTTACTTGGTTTCCCCCTTTATGTTTTTTTTTATTGAAGTTGATTTGGTAATGCCCCTGTGACAATCTCATTATGTCTTTTGGGGCTGGCATACATGACTGAACCTCAATTTGTTGTGATCTGAGTATTTGTTTTTTTTATGGTGATTTTCTTATGACATCATTGTTAGTGAAGATGAGGTTAGTGTATTCTCCCTTAGAGGCTTATTATTTTTGGGGTTTAAAATTGAATTTTTTGCAGGATTTAAAAACTCCGTGAGGTGAGTTTTCACCAGAGCTGCCTCTGGTTTTATTAATGCAACAATATTATTTGCTTTAATTTTTCCCCTTTTTTGGGGCCTTAAGTTGAAATCCCCCCCGGGGCAAGATGTTGGGTGCAGGAGCTGGAGGTTTTCCGAAGTGGGCAATTTTAAAAAGTTGTTCCCGAATTGTGGGAGTTTTCATCCGGAGGCTTGAGCTATCCAATGACTAGGTTTTTTGGTTCTCGACCTTTTCTGCTAAAATTCCCACATCATTTGAGGCATTTGCGTTCTGTGCAAACAAGTGACTCTGCAATGTACAGGCCAACCCCCCCCCCCTTTTGCCTGTTCACTCTGTCACATCTGTATAGGTTGTTACCTGGGATCCATATTTCGTTGTCCAAGTGATCCTTTATGTGGGTCTCAGTGAAAGCCGCGAACATTGCCTTTGCCTCTGCAAGCAGTCCACGGATGAAAGGTATTTTGTTGTTTGTTGCTGGCTTTAGACCCTGTATATTTGCAAAGAAGAATGTTATCGGACTGGTGGTATTGTTGGTACTGGGGGGGGATTTTTTTCCGGCATTAGTATCTGTATCTGTAGCAATAATAGTACCACTAATGTAGCAACTGTGGTAGCACTAATAGTAGCACTAGAGGAAACACTAATAGTAGCACTGGTGGTAGCATTAATAGTAGCACTATTATAGCACTAACAGTAGCACTGGTGGTAGCACAAATATTAGCACTGATAGTGGCACTAATAGTAGCACTGGTAGTAGCACTAATAGTAGCACTAATAGTAGCACTACTCGTAGCACTGGTAGTAGCACTAATAGTAGCACTGGTGGTAGCACTAATAATGGCACTGATAGTAGCACTAGTAGTAGCACTAATAGTAGCACTACTCGTAGCACTGGTAGTAGCACTAATATTAGCACTGGTGGTAGTACTAATACTATCACTGGTAGTAGCACTAATAGTAGCACTAATAGTAGCATTAATAGTAGCTCTTATGGTAGCACTGATAGTAGCACTGGTGGTAGCAGTAATTGTAGCACTGGTGGTAGCACTGGTGGTAGCTCTGGTGGAAGCACTAATAGTAGCACTGGTAGTAGCACTAATAGTAGCACTGATGTTAGCATTAATAGTAGCACCCGTAGTAGCGCTAATAGCAGCACTGGTAGAAGCACTAATAGTAGCACTGGTAGTATCACTATTAGTAGCTCTAATAGTACCACTAATGTAGAAATTGTGGTAGCACTAATAGTAGCACTAGTGGAAACACTAATAGTAGCACTTGTGGTTGCATTAATAAAAGCACTGTTATAGCACTAACAGTAGCACTGTTTTTGTAGCACAAATAGTAGCACTGATAGTGGCACTAATAGTAGCACTTGTAGTAGCACTAATAGTAGCACTGGTGGTAGCACTGGTGGTAGCACTAATAATGGCACTGGTAGTAGCACTAATAGTAGCACTGGTGGTAGCACAAATAAGGGCACTGGTAGTAGCACTAATAGTAGCACTAATGGTAGCGCTGGTAGTAGCACTAATAGTAGCACTGGTGGTATTACTAATACTAGTGCTGGAAGTAGCACTAATAGTTGCAAAAATAGTTGCACTGATAGTAGCTCTTATGGTAGCACTGATAGTAGCACTGGTGGTAGCACTAATAGTAGCACTGATGCCAGCACTAATAGTAGCACCCGTAGTAGCACTAATGGCAGCACTGGTAGTAGCACAGGAAGTAGCACTTGTAGAAGCACAGGTAGTAGCACTAATAGTAGCTCTGGTGTCAGCACTAATAGTAGCACTAAGAGAAGCACTGGTAGTAGCACTAATAGCACTGGTAGTAGCACTAATGATAGCACTGGCAGTAGCACTGGTAGTAGCGCTGGTGGTAGCACTAATAGTAACACTGGTGGTAGCATTAATAGTAGCACTAATATTAGCACTGGTGGTAGTACTAATAGTGGCAATAATAGTAGCGCTAATGGCAGCACTGGTAGTAGCAATAATAGAAGCACTGGTAGTAGCACTGGTGGTAGCGCTAATAGTAGCGCTTGTGGTATCGCTAATAGTAGAACTAACAGTAGCACTGGTGATAGCACTTATAGTAGCACTAATGGTAGCAACAATGGTAGCACTGGTAGTAGCACTAATTGTAGCACTTGTTGTAGCATTCATAGTAGCTCTGGTAGTAGCTCTATTAGGAACACTGGTGGTAGCACTAATTGTAGCATTGGTAGTAGCACTAATAGTAGCACTAATAGTAGCACTAATGGCAGCACTTATCTTAGCACTATTAGTAGCACTCATAGTAGCATTAACAGTAGCGCTGGAAGAAGAACTAATAGTAGCACTGGTAGTATCACTATTGGCAGCACTGGTGGTAGCACTAATAGTAACACTGGTAGTAGCACTAATAGTAGCACTAACAGTAGCACTAATAGTAGCACTGATATTGAATTAATAGTAGCACTGGTGGTAGCACTAATAGTAGCACTGGTAGTAGCAATAATAGTAGCACTATTAGTAGCACTACTGGTAGCACTTGTAGTAACACTATTAGTAGCACTGTTAGTACGACTAATAATTGCACTGATAATAGCACTAATAGTAGCACTGGTAGTAGCACTAATAGTAGAATTGGTGGAAGCACTAATATCACTATTAATAGTAGCGCTAATGGTAGCTCTTGTGGTAGCATTAATAGTAGCACTGGAACTAGTACTAATAGTAGCACTTACAGTAGCATTAATAGTAGCACTGATGGTAGCACTAATACTAGCACTGGTAGTAGCACTAATAGTAGCACTAATAGTAGCACTAATGGTAGCAGTTATGGTACCACTAATTGTAGCCCTGGTGGTAAAACTAATAGTAGCACTGGTGGAAGCACTGGTGGTTCCTCTGGTGGCAGCACTAATAGTAGCACTTGTAGTAGCACTAATAGTAGCACTGATGTTAGCATTAATAGTAGCACTGGTAGTAGCACTGGAGGTAGCACTGGAGGTAGCACTGATAGTAACACTGGTAGTAGCACTAATAGTAGCACTGGTGGTGGCACAAATAGTAGCATTGGTAGTAGCACTAATAGTTGCACTGATAGTAACAATAATAGTAGCACTGGTGGTAGTACTAATAGTAGCACTGGCAGTAACAGTAATAGTAACACTTGCTGTAGCACTAATAGTAGCTCTGGTAGCAGCAGAAATAGTAGCACTGGTAGTAGCGCTAATAGTTGCACTGGTAGTAGCACCAATAGTAGCAATGGTATTAGCACTAATAGTAGCACTGGCAGTAGTACTAATAGTAGCACTGGTAGAAGTACTAATAGTAACACTTGTAGTACACTAATAGTAGCACTGGTAGTAGCATTAATGGTAGGAATGGTAGTAGCACTAATTGTAGCGCAGGAAGTAGCAAAAGAGACAGCACTGGCAGTAGCACTAATGGTAACCCTGGTAGTAGCACTAATAGTAGCACTGGTAGTAGCATTAATAGTTGCACTTGTAGTAGCACTAATAGTAGCACTGGTAGTAGCAGTAATAGTATCACTGGTAGAAGCACTAATAGTAGCACTGGTAGCAGCACCAGTAGTAGCACTGGTGGTAGCCCTGGAGGAAGCACTAATAGTCGCACTGGTAGTAGCACTAACAGTAGCACCGGTAGTAGCATTAATAGGAACGCCGGTGGTAGCACTAATAGTAGCACTGGAAGTAGCAGTAACAGTAGCACTGGTGGTAGAACTAATAGTAGCACTTGTAGTAGCACTAATAGTATCACTGATAGTAGCAATAATAGCAGCACTGGTGGCAGCACTAATGGTAGCACTTGTGGTAGCACTGGTAGAAAGAAGCACTAATAGTAGCACTGGTTGTGGCACTAATAGTTGCATTGATAGTAGCACTGGTGGCAGCACTAGTAGTAGCACTGGTAGTAACAAAATTAGTAGCACTGGTAGGAGCAGTAATAGTAGCACTGGTGGTAGCTCTAATAGTGTCACTTGTAGTAGCACTGGTAGCAGCACTGGTAGTAGCACTAATAGTAGCACTGGTGGCAGCACTAATAGTAGAAATAAGAGTAGCACTAGTAGTAACGCTAATAGCACTTGTAGTAGCACTAGTGATAGCATTGTTAGTAGCACTAATAGTAGCACTGGTAGTAGCACTGGTGGGAGCCTTAATACTAGGACTGGTGGTAGCACTATAGTAGCACTATTAGTAGAACTGGTGGTGTCACTAATAGTAGCACTAATAGTAACACTAATGGTTGCACTGGTGGTAGCACTAATAGTAGCAGCGGATATAGCATTAATAGTAGCACTCGTGGTAGCACTCACAGTAGCACTGGTGGTAGCACTGGTGGTAGCAATAATAGAAGCACTGGTAGTAGCACTAATACTAGCATTGATGGTAGCACTAATGGTAGCACAGGTTGTAGCACTGGTGGTAGCACTGTTGGGAACACTAATAGTAGCACTGGTAGCAGCACTAATATTAGCACTGGTGGAGGCAATAACAGTAACATTGGTGGTAGCACTAATAGTAGCACTTGTAGTAGCACTAATAGTAGCACTGGTAGCAGCATTAATAGAAGCACTGGAAGTAGCACTAATAGTAGCACTGGTAATAGCACTAATGGTAGCACTGGTGGTAGCACTAATAGTAGCACTGGTAGTAGCACTAATGGTAGCAATAATAGTACCACTAATGTAGCAATTGTGGTAGCACTAATAGTAGCACTAGAGGAAACACTAATAGTAGCACTGGTGGTAGCATTAATAGTAGCACTATTATAGCACTAACAGTAGCACTGGTGGTAGCACAAATATTAGCACTGATAGTGGCACTAATAGTAGCACTGGTAGTAGCATTAGCAGTAGCACTAATAGTAGCACTACTCGTAGCACTGGTAGTAGCACTAATAGTAGCACTGGTGGTAGCACTAATAATGGCACTGATAGTAGCACTAGTAGTAGCACTGATAGTAGCACTATTCGTAGCACTGGAAGTAGCACTAATAGTAGCACTGGTGGTAGCACTAATACTAGCACTGGTAGTAGCACTAATAGTAGCACTAATATAAGCATTAAGAGTAGCTCTTATGGTAGCACTGATAGTAGCACTGGTTGTAGCAGTAATAGTAGCACTGGTGGTAGCACTGGTGGTAGCTCTGGTGGAAGCACTAATAGTAGCACTGGTAGTAGCACTAATAGTAGCACTGATGTTAGCAATAATAGTAGCACCCGTAGTAGCACTAATAGCAGCACTGGTAGTAGCACAGGTAGTTGCACTTGTAGAAGCGCAGGTAGTAGCATTAATAGTAGCACTGGTGTCAGCACTAATAGTAGCACTAAGAGAAGCACTGGTAGTAGCACTAAGAGCACTGGTAGTAGCACTATTGATAGCACTGGTAGTAACACTGTTAGTAGCATTGGTGGTAGCACTAATTGTAGCACTGGTAGTAGCGCTAATAGTAGTACTGGTAGAAGCACTAATAGTAGCTGTGGTGGTAGCACTAATTGAAGCATTGGAAGTAGCACTAATAGTAGCACTAATAACACTAATGGCAGTACTTATCTTAACACTATTAGTAGCACTCGTAGCAGCATTAACAGTAGCGCCGGAAGTAGCACTAATAGTGGCACTGGTAGTATCACTATTTGCAGCACTGGTGGTAGCACTAATAGTAGCACTGGTAGTAACACTAATAGTAGCACTTATAGTAGCACTAATGGAGCAATTGTAGTAGCACTAATAGTAGCACTGGTGGTAGCCTTAATAGTAGCACTTGTATAACACTAACAGTAGCACTGGCGGTAGCACTAATAGTAGCAGTGGTAGTAGCACTAATAGTAGAAGTGATAGTAGAATTAATAGAAACACTGGTGGTAGCACTAATAGTAGCAATGGCAGTAGCACTAATAGTAGCACTAATTGTAGCACTACTGGTAGCACTTGCAGTAGCACTAACAGTAGCACTGTAAGTAGGACTAATAGTTGCACAGATAATAGCACAAATAGTAACACTGGTAGTAGTACTAATAGTAGCACTGGTGGTAGCACTAATATTAGCACAGGTAGTAGCACTAAGAGTAGCAGTAATAGCAGCACTAATGGTAGCACTTGTAGTAGCACTAATGGTAGCACTGGTATTAGCACTAATAGTAGCACTGGTAGTAGCACTAATAATAGCACTGCTGGTAGCACTAATAGTTGCACTGGTAGTAACACTAATAGTAGTACTAATAGTAGCACTAATGGTAGCACTTGTGGTAGCACTAATAGTAGCACTGGAACTAGTAATAATAGTAGCACTTACAGTAGCATTAATAGTAGCACTGGTGGTAGCACTAATACTAGCACTGGTAGTAGCACTAATGATAGCAGTTATGGTGCCACTAATTGTAGCACTGGTGGCAGCACTAATAGTAGCACTGGTGGAAGCACTGGTGGTAGCTCTGGTGGTAGCACTAATACTAGCACTGGTAGTAGCAGTAATAGTAGCACTGATGTTAGCACTAATAGCAGCACTGGAAGTAGCATTGGAGGAAGCACTAGTGGTAGCACTAATAGTTACACTGGTAGTAGCACTAATAGTTGCACTTGTGGAGGCACTAATAAAAACACTGGTGTAGCACTAATAGTAGCACTGGTAGTAGCAGTAATAGTAGCACTGGTAGTAGCACTAATAGTAGCAATGGTGGTAGCGCAAATAGTAGCATTGGCAGTAGCACTAATAGTTGCACTGGTAATAACGCTAGTAGTAGCACTGGTAGTAGCACTAATAGTAGCACTGGTGGTAGCACTAATAGTAGCACTGGTAGTAGCACTAGTAATAGCACTGGTGGTAGCACTAATTAGTAGCCTCTGGTAGTAACACTAATAGAAGCACTGGTAGTAACAGTAATAGTAGCACTGGTTGTAGCACTAAGAGTAGCACTTGTAGTAGCACAAATAGTAGCAATGGTAATAGTACTAATAGTAGCACTGGTAGTAGTACTAATAGTAACACTTGTAGTTCACTAATAGTAGCACTGGTAGAAGCATTAATGGTAGCAATGGTAGTAGCACTAATTGTAGCGCTGGTAGTAGCACTAGAGACAGCACTGGTAGTAGCACTAATGGTAACCCTGGTAGTAGCACTAATAGTTGCACTGGTAGTAGCATTAATAGTTGCACTTGTAGTAGCACTAATAGTAGCACTGGTAGTAGCAGTAATAGTAGCACTGGTAGTAGCATTAATAGTACCACTGGTAGCAGCACTTGTAGTAGCACTGGTAGTAGCACATAGTAGTAGCACTGGTGGTAGCACTCGAGGAAGCACTAATAGTAGCACTGGAAGTAGCGGTAACAGTAGCACTGGTGGTAGCACATAGTAAAAGCACTTGTGGTAGCACCTGAGGAAGCACTAATAGTAGCACTGGAAGTAGCGGTAACAGTAGCACTGGTGGTAGCACTAATAGTAGCACTTGTAGTAGCACTAACAGTAACACTGGTAGTAGCATTAATAGTAACTCTGGTGGTAGCACAAATAGTAGCACTGGTGGTAGCACTAAAAGTAGCACTGGAAGTAGCGGTAACAGTAGCACTGGTGGTAGCATTAATAGTAGCAATTGTAGTAGCACTAATAGTAGCACTAATAGTAGCATTAATAGCAGCACTGGGGGTAGCACTAGTTGTAGCACTTGTGGTAGCACTGGTTGAAGCACTAATAGTAGCACTGATTGTAACACTATTAGTAGAATTGTTGGTAGCACTCGTGAAAGCACTAACAGTAGCACTGGAGGTAGCACATAACACTGGTAGTAGCACTAATAGTAGCACTTGTAGTAGCACTAATAGTAGCACTGGTGGTAGCACTAACAGTAGCCCTGGTATTAACACTAATAGTAGCACTGGTAGTAATACAAGTAGTAGCACTTGCAGGAGCAGTAATAGTAGCACTGGTGGTAGCACTAGTAATGTAACTGGTAGTAGCACTGGAAGCAGCACTGGTAGTAGCAGTGGTAGTAGCACTAATAGTAGCACTAGTGGCAGCACTAATAGAAGAACTAAGACTAGCACTGGAAGTAGCAATAATAGCACTGGCAGTAGTACTAGAGATTGCACTGTTAGTAGCACTAATAGTAGCACTGGTAGATGCACTGGTGGTAGCGTTAATAGTAGCACTGGTGGCAGCAATAATAGTACCGCTATTATTAGCACTCTTGGTAGCACTAATAGTAGCACTAATAGTAGCACTAATGGAAGCACTGGTAGAAGCACTAATAGTAGCAGTGGTGGTAGAATTAATAGTAGCACTGGTGGTAGCACTGGTGGTACCAATAATAGAAGCACTGGTAGTAGCACTAATACTAGCACTGATAGTAGCACTAATATTAGCACAGGTAGTAGCACTGGTGGTAGCACTGTAGGTAACACTAATAGTAGCACTGGTAGCAGCACTAATATTAGCACTGGTGGAGGCAATAATAGTAACACTCGTGTTAGCACTAATAGTATCACTGGTAGTAGCACTAATAGTAGCACTGGTAGTAACACTAATAGTAGCAATGTTGGTAGCACTGGTAGTAGCACTGTTTGTAGTACTAATAGTAGCACAGGTAGTAGCACTAATAGTATCACTGGTGGTAGCACTATTAGTAGCACTGATAGTAGCACTAATAGTTGCACTCGTGGTAACGTTAATAGTAGCACAGGTAGTAGCACAAATAGTAGCACGGGTAGTAGCACTAATAGTTGCACTGGTAGTAGCATTAATAGTATCACTGGTACTAGCACTAACAGTAGGACTAATAGTAGTACTAATGGAAGCATTGGTAGTAGTACTAATAGTAGCACTTGCAGTAGCACTTGTGGTAGCAATAATAGTAGCACTGGGAGTAGCACTAATGGTAGCAACGATAGTAGCACTAATGATAGCGCTAGTAGTAGCACTAATGATAGCACTCGTAGTAGCACTAATGGTAGCACTGGTAGTAGCAATAACAGTAGCATTGATAGTAGCACTAATGGTAGCACTGGTAATAGCACTAATGGTAGCACTGGTAGTAGCACTAATAGTAGCACTGTTAGTAGCACTAATAGTAGCACTGGTAGTAGCGCTAATAGTAGTACTTGTAATAGCACCTAATAGTAGCAATGGTGGTAGCAGTTGTGGAAGCACTAATAGTAGCACTGGTAGTAGCACTAATAGTAGCACTTGTAATAGCACCTAATAGAGGTAATGGTGGTAGAAGTGTTGGAAGCACTAATAGTAGCACTGGTAGTAGCACTAATAGTAGCACTGGTAGTAGCACTAATAGTAGCACTGGTTGTAGCACCAAAAGTAGCACTGGTGGTTGCACAAATAGTAGCACTGGTAGTAGCACTGGTAGTAGCACTGGCGGTAGCACTAATAGTAGCACTGGTAGCAGCGCTAACAGTAGCACTGATAGTAACACTAACAGTAGCACTGGTGGTAGTACTAATAATAGCACTGGTGGTAGCACTTGTTGAAGCACTAATAGTAGCACTAGTAGTAGCACTAATAGTAGCACTGGTAGTAGCCCTAATAGTAGCACTAGTAGGAGCAGTAATAGTAGTGCTGGTAGTAGCAGTATTAGTAGCACCTGTAGCAGCACTAATAGTAGCACTGGTAGTTGCAGAAATAGTAGCACTGTCAGTAGCACTAATAGTAGCACTGGTGGAAGCACTTATCGCAGCACTGGTAGTAGCACTAATAGTAGCACTGGTAGTAGCCCTAATAGTGGCACTGGTAGTAGCAGTAATAGTAGCACTGGTAATAGGACTAATAGTAGCACTGGTAGTAGCACTGATAGTAGCACTGGTAGTAGCCCTAATAGTAGCACTGATAGTAGCAGTAATAGTAGCACTGGTAGTAGGACTAATAGTAGCACTGGTAGCAGCACTAATAGTAGCACTGGTAGAAGCACCAATAGTAGCACTGTTATTAGCACTAATAGTAGCACTGGTGGTAGCACTGGTGGAAGCACTAATAGTAGCACTGGTAGTAGCCCTAATAGTAGCACTGGTAGTAGCAGTAATAGTAGCACTGGTAGTAGGAATAATAGTAGCACTGGTAGTAGCACTAATAGTAGCACTGGTAGTAGCCCTAATAGTAGCACTGATAGTAGCAGTAATAGTAGCACTGGTAGTAGGACTAATAGTAGCACTGGTAGCAGCACTAATAGTAGCACTGGTAGGCGCACCAATAGTAGCACTGTTATAAGCACTAATAGTAGCACTGGTGGTAGCACTGGTGGAAGCACTAATAGTAGCACTGGTAGTAGCACTAATAGTAGCACTCGTGGTAGCACTAGGAGTAGCACTGGTGGAAGCACTAATAATAGCATTGGTGGTAGCACTGGTGGAAGCACTAATAGTAGCACTGGTAGTAGCACTGATAGTAGCACTGGTGGTAGCACTATCAGTAGCACTGGTGGTAACACTAATAGTAGCAAGAGCAGTAGCACTAATAGTAGCACTATTAGTGGCATTAATAATAGCACTGGAGGTAGCACTAATAGTAGCACTGGTAGTAACACTAATAGTAGCACGGGTAGTAGCACAAATAGTAGAACTCGTAGGAGCACTAATAGTAGCACTGGTGGTAGCACTAATAGTGTCACTGATAGTAGCGCTGGTAGCAGCGCTTGTAGTAGCACTGGTAGTAGCACTAATAGTAGCACTGGTGGCAGCACTAATATTAGCGCTAAGAGTAGCACTGGAAGTAGCACTAATAGCGCTGGTAGTAGCACTAGTGTTAGCACTGGTAGTAGCACTAATATTAGCGCTGGTAGTAGCACTGGTTGTAGCACTAATAGTAGCACTGGTGGTAGCACCAATTGTAGCACTATTAGTAGCACTGGTGGTGGGACTAATAGTAGCACAAAGAGTAGCAGTAATAGTAGCACTGGTGCCAGCACTAAAAGTAGCAGTGTTGGTAGCATTAATAGTAGCACTGGTAGTACCACTAATAGTAGCACTGGTGGTAGCACTAGGGGTAGCAATAATAGAAGCACTGGCAGTAGCACTAATAGTAGCAGTGATGGTAGTACTCATAGTAGCACAGGTAGCAGCACTGGTGGTAGCACTGTTAGTAACACTAATAGAAGCACTGGTGGTAGCTCTAATATTAGCACTGGTGGGGGCACTAATAGTAACACTTTTGGTGGCACTAATAGTAGCACTTGTAGTAGCACTAATAGCAGCACTGTATGTAGTACTAACAGTAGCACTGGAAGTAGCACTAATAGTATCACTGAGGGAAGCACTAATAGTAGCACTGCTAGTAGCACTAATAGTAGCACTGGAAGTAGCACAAATAGTGGCACGGGTAGTAGCACTTACAGCTGCACTGGTAGTAGCATTAATAGTATCACTGGTATTTGCACGAACAGTAGGACTGGTCGTAGTACTAATAGTAGCATTGGTAGTAGTACTAATTGTAGCACTTGTTGTAGCACTGGTGGTAGCAGTAATAGTAGCACTGGTAGTAGCACTAATTGTAGCAATGGTAGTAGCACTGATGGTAGCGATAGTAGTAGCACTAACGATAGCACTCTTAGTAGTACTAATGGTAGCACTGGTAGCAGTACTAACAGTAGCACTGATAGTAGCACTAATGGTAGCACAGGTAATAGCACTAATAGTAGCACTTTTAGTAGCACTAATAGTAGCACTGGTAGTAGCATTAATAGTTACACTGGTAGTAGCAGTAATAGTAGCACTGGTAGTAGCACTAATAGTAGCACTATTAGTAGCACTAAAAGTAGCACTGGTGGTAGCACTGACAGTAGCGCTGGTAGTAGCACTAATAGTAGCACGGGTAGTAGCACTAATAATAGCACTGGAAGTGGCACTAATAGTAGCATTGGTGGTAGCACTAATAGTATCATTGGAAATAGCACTGGTAGTAGCACTGGTAGTAGCACTGGTAGTAGCACTAAGAGTCGCACTTGTAGTAGCTCCAATATCACTGATAGTAGCACTAATGGTAGCACTATTAGTAGCACTAATAGTAGCACTGGTAGTAGCGCTAGTTGTAGCACCATTAGTAGCACTGGTGGTAGCACTAATAGTAGCACTAATAGTAGCACTAATAGTAGCACTGGTGGTAGAACTAATGGTAGTACAGTTAGTAGATCTAATAGTAATTCTTTCGGCAGCAATAATAGTAGCACTGCTAGCAGCACTAGTAGTAGCACTAAGAGTCGCACTGATTGTAGCACTATTAGTACTGGAAGTAGCACTAATAGTAGCACTGGTAGTAGCACTGATAGTTGCACTGGTAGTAGCAGTGGTTGTAACACTGATAGTAGCACTGTTGGTAGCACTAATAGTAGCACTAATAGAAGCATTGGTGGAAGAGCTAATTGTAGCAATGGTAGTAGCACTATTAGTAGCACTCGTAGTTACACTAACAGTAGCACTGGTGGTAGCACTAATAGTAGCACTGATAGTAGCACAAATAGTAGCACTGGTAGTAGCACTCATAGCTTCACTGGTAGTAGCGCTAATAGTAGCACTGGGATTAGCACGAATAGTAGCACTGGTATTAGTACTAATAGTAGCACTGGTAGTAGCACTGGTGGTAGCACTAATAATAGCACTGGTAGTAACACTAATGGTAGCACTGGTAGTAGCACTAATGGAAGCGCTGGTAGTAGCACTAATGATAGCACTGGTAGCAGCGCTAATGGTAGCACTGAAAGTAGCACTAATAGTAGCAATGGTAGTAGCACTAATGGTTGCACTGGTAATAGCACTAATGGTAGCACTTGTAGTAGCACTAATAGTAGCACTGGTAGTAGCACTAATAGTAACACCGATAGTAGCACTAATAGTAGCACTGGTGGTAGCACTAATAGTAGCACTGGTGATAACACTGGTGGAGGCACTAACAGTTGCAGAGATAGTAGCACTAATAGTAGCATAGTTGGCAGCACTGGTGGAAGCACTAATAGTAGCGCTGGTGGTAACACTAATAGTAGCACTGTAAGTAGTATTAATAGTAACACTGTTAGTAGCACTAATAGTAGCACGGTTGGTATCACTAATAGTGGCACTGGTGGTAGCGCTAATAGTAGCACTGGTAGTAGCAGCGATAGTAGCACTGGTAGTGGCACTAATAGTTGCACTGGTAGTAGCACTAACAGTAGCACTGGTAGTGGCACTAATAGTAGCACTGGTGGTAGCACTATTAGTAGCACTGGTATTAGCACTGGTAGTAGCACTGGTAGTAGCACTAATAGTAGCACTGGTTGTAGCACTAATAGTAGCACTGGTAGTGACACTAATAGTTGCCCGGGTAGTAGCACTAATAATAGCACTGGTGGTAGCACTAATAGCACTGGTAGTAGCACTAATGGTAGCACTGGCTGTAGCACTGATAGCTCTGGTAGTAGCACTGGTGGGAGCACTATTTGTAGCACTTGAGGTAGCACTAATAGTAGCACTAATAGTAGCACTCGTGGTAGCACTATTGGTAGCACTGTTAGTAGCACTAATAGTAGCACTGGTGGCAGCACTAATAGTAGAACTGGAAGTAGCACTGGTGGTAGCACTAATAGAAGCACTGGTGGTAGCACTAATAGTAGCACTAATAGTAGCACTGGTGGGAGAACTAATTGTAGCACTAATAGTTGCACTAATGGTAGCACTGATGGTAGCACTATTTGTAGCACTTGTGGTAGCATTAATAGTAGCACTGGTAGTAGCACTAATAATAGCCCTGTTGGTATCACTAACAGCACTGGTAGTTGCGCTAATAGAAGCACTGTTAGTAGCACTAATTGCAGCACTGGTGGTAGCACTAATAGCACTGGCACTAGTAATAATAGTAGCAGTAATAGTAGCACTAATGGTAGCACTTGTGGTAGCATTAATAGCAGCACTACTAGTAGCACTAATAGTAGCACTGGTAGTAGCACTAATAGTAGCACAAATAGTAGCACTAATGGTAGCACTTGTGGTAGCACTAATAGTAGCACTTGTGGTAGAACTAATAGCAGCACTGGTAGTAGCACTAATAGTAGCACTCGTGGTAGCACTAACAGTAGCACTGTTAGTAGCACTAATAGTAGCACTTGTTGAATCCCTAATTGTAACACTGTTGGTAGCACTAATAGTAGCACTGGTAGTAGCACTAACAGTAGCAGTGGTAGTAGCACTAATAGTAGCACTGGTAGTAACACTAATAGTAGCACTGGTAGCAATATTAATAGTAGCACTGGTAGTAGCACTAATAGTAGCACTGGTAGTAGCACTAATAGTAGCACAGGTAGTAACAATAATAGTACCACTGGTAGCAGCACTAATAGCACTGATGGAAGCACTAATAGTAGCAATGGTAGTAGCACTAATAGTAGCACTTTCAGTAGCACTAATAGTAGCACTTGTGGAAGCACTAACAGTAGCACTGGAAGCAGCACTAACATTAGCACTGGTCGTAGTGCTAAGAGTAGCACTGGTAGAAACACTAATAGTAGCACTGGTTGTAGTACTAATAGTTGCATTAGTAGTAGCACTAATAGTAGCACTAGTAGTAGCACTATTAGTAGCACTGGTGGAAGCACTAATAGTAGCACTGGTAGTAGCATTAATAGTAGCATTTGTTGTAGCACTAATAGTAGCCCTTGTGGAAGCATTAATACTAGCACTGGTAGTAGCACTAATAGTAGCACTGGTAGTAGCACTAATAGTAGCACTGCTGGTAGTACTAATAGTAGCACTTGTGGAAGCACTAATAGTAGCACTTGTAGTAGCACTAATAGTAGACCTGGTAATAGCACAAATTGCAGCTCTGGTGGTATTACTAATAGTAGCACTGGTAGTACCATTAATAGTAGCACTGGTGGAAGTACTAATAGTAGCACTGGTGGAAGCACTAATAGTAGGACTTGTAGTAGCACTAATAGTAGCACTGGTATGATCACAAACAGTAGCACTGGTGGTAGTACTAATAATAGCACTGGTGGAAGCACTAATAGTAGCGCTGGTAGTAGCACTAATAGTAGCACTGGTAGTAGCACTAATAGTAGCACTGGTGGTAGTACTAATAGTAGCACTGGTGGAAGCATTAATAGTAGCACTTGTAGTAGCACTAATAGTAGAACTGGTAGTAGCCCTAGTGGCAGCTCTGGTGGTATTACTAATAGTAGCACTGGTAGTACCATTAATAGGAGCACTGGTGGTAGTACTAATAGTAGCACTTGTGGTAGCACTAATAGTAGCACTTGTGGTAGCACTAATAGTAGCACTGATAGTAGCACTAATAGTAGCACTGGTGGTAGTACTAATAGTAGCACTGGTGGTAGTAATAATAGTAGCACTGGTGGTAGCACTAATAGTAGCATTGATAGTAGCACTGATAGTAGCACTGTTGGTACACTAATAGTAGCATTGGCAGTAGTACTAATAGTAGCACTTATAGTAGCACTAATTGTAGCACTTGTGGTAGCACTAATAGTAGCACTGATAGTAGCACTAATAGTAGCACTGGTAGTACACTAATAGTAGCTTTCGTAGTAGTACTAATAGTAGCACTGGTGGTAGCACTAATAGTAGCACTGGTGAAGGCACTAATAGTAGCACTGGTGGTAGTACTAATAGTAGCACTGGTGGAAGCACTAATAGTAGCACTGGTGCCAGCACTAATAGTAGCACTGGTAGTAGCACTAATAGTAGCACTGGTGGTAGCACTAATAGTAGCACTGGTAGTAGCACTAATAGTAGCACTGTTGGTACACTAATAGTAGCACTGGTAGCAGTACTAATAGTAGCACTGGTTGTAGCACTAATAGTAGTTCTGGTGGAAGCACTAATAGTAGCACTGGTATTATCAGTAATAGTAGCACTGGTGGTAGTACTGATAGTAGCACTGGTGGAAGCACTAATAGTAGCACTGGTAGTAGCACTAATTTTAGCCCTGGTAGTAGCACTAATAGTAGCGCTGGAGTTAGCACTAATAGTAGCACTGATAGTAGCACTAATAGTAGGACTGGTGGTACATTAATAGTAGCACTTGTAGTAGTACTAAAAGTAGCACTGGTAGTAGTACTAATAGTAGCACTGGTGGTAGCACTAATAGTAGCACTGGTGGAAGCACTAATAGTAGCACTGGTGGTAGTACTAATAGTAGCACTGTTGGAAGCACTAATAGTAGCACTGGTAGTAGCACTAATAGTAGCACTGGTAGTAGCTCTAATAGTAGCACTTGTGGTAGCACTAATAGTAGCACTGGTGGTATACTAATAGTAGCACTGGTAGTAGTAGTAGCGCTGATGGTAGCACTAATAGTAACACTGGTAGTAACACTATTAGTAGCACTGGTAGAAGCACTAATGGTAGCACTGGTGGTAGCACTAATAGTAGCACTGGTAGTAGCACTACTAGTAGCACTGGTAGAAGCACAAATGGTAGCACTGATAGTAGGACTAGTGGTAATGGAATTATTTGTACTGGTGGTATCTTAAATAGTAACAATGGTACCAGCACTAAGGGTAGTACTTGTCATAGCGCAAATGTTTTTCATTAATGGTTTGAAATCGATCGGTAGAAGCATTGTTCATGTAGTGAAAATAGATGAATATTATCAATATTTATTTTAATAAGCGAACTATTATGATTGATGTCATGAAATGTGAACATTAACCTTTTGTTCAGAGCACTAACACAACACCTGTGTTCAGAGCACTAACACAACACCTGTGTTCAGAGCACTAACACAACACCTGTGTTCAGAGCACTAACACAACACCTGTGTTCAGAGCACTAACACAACACCTGTGTTCAGAGCACTAACACAACACCTGTGTTCAGAGCACTAACTCAACACCTGTGTTCAGAGCACTAACTCAACACCTGTGTTCAGAGAACTAACACAACACCTGTGTTCAGACCACTAATTCAACACCTGTGTTCAGTGCACTAACACAACACCTGTGTTCAGAGCACTAACACAACACCTGTGTTCAGAGCACTAACACAACACCTGTGTTCAGAGCATTTAACCAACCCTGTGTTAAAGACCCTAACACAACCCCTGTGTTCAGGGGCAAAAAAAAAAAACCCTGTTTTTCAGGCATTACTCACCTGTGTTTGAGGCCTAATCAACACCTGGGTTCAGGCACCCCCCCCCAACCCCACCTTTGTGTTCGGGCCCTTTTAACTCCCTTTGTGTTCAGGAAAAAAACTCAACCCTGTGTTCGGGAAAACTAACACAACCCCTGGTTCGACCACAAAATTAAAAAATGTGTTCAGGCACTAAAAAAAAACCCCCTGTGTTCGGCTTAACACAACAACCGGTGTTCGGCACTTATCAACACCTGTGTTCAGACCCACTAACTAAACCCCTGGGTTCAGAGCATATACAAAAAATTGGTTAAGAGCACTAACCACCAGTGTTAAAACACTAACCAACCCTGTTTTTCAGAGCACTAACAAACACTGTGTTAAAGGGGAACTAAAAAAACCTGTGTTCAGAGCACTAACACAAAAACCTTTTGTTCGGGAGTCTAACCAACCCCTGTGTTCAGAGCACAAAAAAAAACCTGGTTCAGAGCACTAATTTTCAAAAACCTGTGTTCGGGCATTTAAAACCCCGGGTGTTTCAGAGCGCTAAAAACCCCTGTGTTAGAGCATTTAACTAAAACCCGGGGTTTTTCAGAGCACTAACACAAACCTGTGTTCAGAGCACTAGCACAAAAACCTGGTTCAGGCACAAACCCACAAAAAACCTGTGCCAGAGCACAAACTCAACCCCTTTGTGTTCAGAGCACTAACAAAACACCTGGGTTCAGAGGACAAAAAAACACCGGTTTTAAAGAGCAAAAACACAACCACCTGTTTCGGTCACAAAAAATAAACCCTGTGTTCAGGGCCAAAATAAAATCTGTGTTCAGAGCACTAACACAACCTGTTTTCTGAAACTAACACAACCCTGTGTTCAGAGCCCCTAACACAACCCCTGTTTCGGAGCACTAACACAACCCCTGGTTCGGCATTTAACAAAAACCCCCTGTGCTCAGAGCACTAACCAACCCCTGTTTTTGGGGAGCATTAGCCAAAAACCTGGGGTTAAGGCATAACAAAAATTTTCTGTGTTCAGGGGCACAAACAAAAACCCCTTTGTGTTCGGCCTAAAAACAACCCCGTTTTTCGAGCACTAAAAAAACTCCTGTGTTCAAGCCCAACACAACCTGTGTTAAAACCCCATAAAAAAAACACCTTTTTTGGGGGAGAACTAAAAAAATCCTTTTTTTGGAAAAACCCACAAAAACCTGGGTTCGGGCTCTAAACAAAAACCTGTGTTCAGAGAAACAAAACAAAAACCCTGTGTTAAGAGACTAACCAACACCGGGCTCCGGGAGAATTTAACAAAAGCACCTGTGTTCAGACCCACTAAACAAAAAACCTGGGGTTCGAGCCTAACTCAAACCTGGGGTTCAGAGCACTTACAAAACACTGTATTCAGAGCACTTACTAAAAAACCCTGTTTTCGAGTCAAACCCAAAAAAACCTTTGTTCAGAGCACAAACACAAAAAGGTGTTCGAGCACAACAAAAACCCTGTGTTTGACCCACAAACACAACACCTGTGTTCGAGCACTAAAACCACCTGTGTTAGAGCACTAAAAACTTTGTTTTAAAGGGCCCTTTTACTAAACCAACTGTTTTCGGGGCCAAAACACAAAACCTGGGTTCAGTGCACTCCACAACCATGTGTTCAGAGCACTAACAACACCTGTGTTCGAGCACAAATTCAACACCTGTTTTCAGAGCACAAACAACATCTGTGTTCAGAGCAAAACTTAAAAAACCTGGGTTTCGGCACTAACACAACCCTGTGTCAGAGCACAAATTTCAAAAACCTGTGTTCAGACCCTTTTACAAAACACCTGGGTTCAGAGGAAACAACCCTGTTTTTCAGAGACAAACACAACCCCTGTGTTCAGAGCAAAAAATAAAATTTTGTGTTCAGAGCAAAAAAAAACATCTGTGTTCGGCCAAAACACCAAACCTGGGGTTCTGGCACAACAAAACCCCTTGTTCAGGAGCCTAACACAAAACCGGGGGTTCAAAAGCACTAACAAAACACCTGTTTTTCGGGCCCACTAACACAAACCTGTGTTCAGGCAATAACTAAACACCTGTGTTTGGCATTAACAAAAAACCCCTGGGGTCGGAAATAAAAAAAAAACCTGTGTTGGGCCCTTTTAAAAAAACCTGTTTTTCAGAGCACTAAAACACACCTGTGTTCAAATTAAACAACTCCTGTTTTTCGAGCACAAAACCAAAAAACCCTTGTTTTTAAAGCACAACACAACACCTGTGTTCAGAGACTAACAACCCCTTTGGGTTCAGGTTTTTAAAAAAAACCCTGTTTTCCCAGGGCCCCTTCACAACACCTGTGTTAAAGAGCCTAACAAAAACCCTTTTGGTTTTTTTTTTCAGGCCTAACACAAAAACCTGTATTAAGGCACTAACCAGCACCGGTGTTCGGGCCCATTAACCCAAAACCCCTGGGTTCAGAGCAAAAACAACACCTGTTTTCACGCATTTAACAAAACCCGGTTTTTCGGCATTTAACTACACCTGATTTTGGGGGCCCAAAACAAAAACCCTGTGTTCTGAGCACTTTCCCAAACACCGGGGTTCAGAGCACTAACAAACCAACCTCGGTTAGGCTCAAAACCCAAAAACCTGTGTTAGGCATTTAACCTTCACCTGTGTTCAGGAAATAACAAAACACCTGTCTTAAGAGCACAAAACACAGCCCTTTTGTTCAGGGGATTTAACACAAAACCTGTGTTCAGAGCACTAACAACACCTGTTTTCACAGTTTTAAAACAAAAAACATTTGTTTTTTCCCAAAAGCCTAATACACCGTGTTCAAGCACTAAAACAACACCTGTTTTTCAGGCACTTCCCAAAAACCCTGTGTTCAGGCACAAACACAACCCTGTTTTCGGGCACTAACAACACCTTTGTTCGGAGCTTTAACCAACCCTGTTTTCAGAGCACAACACAAAAAATGGGGGTTCAGAGCATAAAAACATTTTGGTTAAGAGCCAAACCCACAACACCTTGTTCGGCACTAAACAAAAACCTGTCTTCAGAGCACAAAACAACCCCTTTGTTCACAGCACAACAAAACCCCTGTGTTAAGAGCACAAAAACAACACCGTCTTCAGGCATAAAAACCCCTGTGTTTCAGAAAACAAAAACACAACCTGTGTTCTGAGCTTTTAACAAAAAAAATGTGTTCAGGCACTAACACAACCCTTGTGTTTTTTTCCTAACAAAAAAACCCCTGTGTTTGTCCTTTTAACCCAAACACCTGTGTTTGAGCATAACGAACACCTTTTTTTCAGACCCACTATACACAACCCCCGGTGTTCAGGGGCCCTAACAAAACCCCCCTGGGGTTCGGCCTCCCAACCCGGGTTTTCAGGCACAAACTCAACCATGTGTTAGGGGCAAAACACAACCCCCCCTGTGTTAAGGCACTAACGAAAAAAACCGTTTTCAGAGCACAAAACACAAACACCTGTGTTCCCAGAGCAAAAACAAACCTGTGTTAGGCACTAACACAACCCCTGTGTTAAAAGCACAAACACAACACTGCAATCAGAGGCACTAACCAAAAACCTTTGTTAGAGCACTAACAAAACACCGGTGTTCAGAGCCCTAACAAAAACACTGTTTTTCAGGTTTAAAACAAAAACCCTGTGTTCGGAGCACAAACAAAATCCCTGTGTTAAAAGCACAAAACAAAAACCTGCTTTTGGGCACAAAACACAAACCAATATTTTCCCAGAGCATTTTAACAAAACAGGGGTTTTCCCGACGCTAAAACAACTCCGGGGTTCAGGCACTAACAAAACACCTGTTTTTGGGCCCAACTACACCTGTGTTCAAAGAACTAACAAAAACACCTGTTTTTTTGGCAAAACCACCCGGGGTGTTCTGGCATTTTAAACAAAAAACCTTTTTTTCAGAGCATAAAAACTTTTTGTTCACAGCACAAACCCAAAAACACCTGTGTTCGAGCATTTAACTACACCCTGTTTTCCCAAAGCACTAAAACAAAAACCTGTGTTCGAGCCCCAAACGCCACCTGTGTTCAGAGACTAAACAAAAACCTTTGGGGTTCAGGCATAACAACCCCTGTGTTCACAGCATTTTAACACAACCCCGGGTTTTTTCAAAAGACTAACTACCCGGGTGTTCAAAGCATTAACAAAAACCCCCTGTGTTCAGGCCTAACGAACACCTGTGTTCGAGCACTTAAACAACACTGTGTACGAGCACTAAAACACCTGTGTTCAGGGGCTTTAAACCAAAACACCTGTGTTCGAGAAATAAAAAAACCCACCTGTGTTCGAGCACTAACAAAAAACAGCTGGGGTTAAGCATTTACTCAAAAACCTGTGTTCAGAGCACTAACCAACACCTGTTTTTCGGGAGCCACTAACACACCCCCTTGTTGTTCAGAGACTTACTAACCCCTGTTTTGGAAAAGCATTAACCAACCCTGTTTTCAGACTCAAACACAACACTGTGTTCAGGCACTTATCAACCCTGTGTTCAGGGGAAACTAACACAACCCTTGTGTTCAGATCACTAAACAAACACCTGTGTTCGACCCTTTTACTCAACCCAGTTTTTCGGGCCCACTTTTCAAACCTGTGTTCGAGCACTAAAACAACCCCTGTGTTCGAGCACTAAAAAAACCTGTGTTTCAGAGCACTAAACAACACCTGTGTTCAGAGCACAAAACACAACATCTGGTTCAGGCACTAAACACAACACCTGTGTTCAGAACACAAACAAAAAACCTGTTTTCCCAAGGTAAAACACAACCTGTTTTTCAGGGGAACAAACACAACCCCTGTTTTCCCGGGCCCACTAATAAAACCCTGTTTTCGGAGAAACAAAACAAAACACCTGTTTTCAGAGAAACTAAAAACACCTGTGTTCAGAGCACTAACTAAACACCTGTGTTCGAGCATTTAACACAAAACTGTTTTCAGAGCACTACCCACAAAAAACCGGGGTTTTCAGAGCAAAACCCACAACCCCGGTGCTCGGAGCCCCAAATCAAACCTGTGTTCGGAGCACTAACAAACCGGGGTTTCGGGGGAAAACAACACCTGGTTCAGAGCATTTAAAAAAACACCTGTGTTCGGGGATTTTAAATCAACACCTGGGGTTCAGAGTACTAAAACATCTGTTTTCAGAGCACAAACCCACAAAACCTGTGTTCTGAGACTAAAACAACACCTGTGTTCAGAGCACTAACACAACCCTGTTTTTCAGAGCACTAAACAAACCTGTGTTCGAGCCCTAACAAAAAACCTGTGTTCAGAGAATAATAAAACCCGGGGTTTTTCAGAGCATTAAACACAACCCCCGGTGTTAAGAGCACTAACACAACACCTGTGTTCAGAGCACTAACACAACACCTGTGTTCAGAGCACTAAACAACACCTGTGTTCAGAGCACTAACACAACACCTGTGTTCAGAGCACTAACACAACACCTGTGTTCAGAGCACTAACAACACCTGTGTTCAGAGCACAAAACCCCAACAACCTGTGTTCAAAACTAACACAAACCTGTGTTCAGAGCACTATCACACGTTTCAGGCACTAACAAAAAACCTGTGTTCAGAGCACTAACAACACCTGTTTTTCAGAGCACTAACCAACACCTGTGTTCAGTGCACTAACACACCTGTGTTCAGAGCATAAAACAACACTCTGTGTTCAGAGCACTAACAAATACTGTGTTCAGAGCACTAACACAACACCTGTGTTCAGAGCACTAACACAACACCTGTGTTCAGAGCACTAACACAACACCTGTGTTCAGAGCACTAACACAACACCTGTGTTCAGAGCACTAACACAACACCTGTGTTCAGAGCACTAAACAAACACCTGTGTTCAGAGCACTAACCAACACCTGTGTTCAGAGCACTAACACAACACCTGTGTTCAGAGCACTAACAACACCTGTGTTCAGAGCACTAACACAACACCTGTGTTCAGAGCACTAACACAACACCTGTGTTCAGAGCACTAACACAACACCTGTGTTCAGAGCACTAACAACACCTGTGTTCAGAGCACTAACACAACACTGTGTTCAGGCCTAAAAACCCCTGTTTCAGAGACTAACAACACTTGTTTTTCAGGCACTAACCAACACCTGTGTTCAGCACTAACAACACTGTGTTCAGAGCACTAACAACACCTGTGTTCAGAGCACTAACACAACACCTGTGTTCAGAGCACTAACACAACACCTGTGTTCAGAGCACTAACACAACACCTGTGTTCAGAGCACTAACACAAACACCTGTGTTCAGACCACTAACAACCACCTTGTGTCAGAGCACAACACAACACCTGTGTTCAGAGCACTAACAACACCTGTGTTCAGAGCACTAACACAACACCTGTGTTCAGAGCACTAACACAACACCTGTGTTCAGAGCACTAACAACACCTGTGTTCAGAGCACTAACACAACACCTGTGTTCAGAGCACTAACACAACACCTGTGTTCAGAGCACTAACACAACACCTGTGTTCAGAGCACTAACTCAACACCTGTGTTCAGAGCACTAACAAAAACACCTTGTTCAGAGACTACACAACACCTGTGTTCAGAGCACTAAACAAACACCTGTCTTCAGAGCACTAAACAACACCTGTGTTCAGAGCACTAACAAACACCTGTGTTCAGAAGCATAAACAACACCTGTGTTAAAGGCAGTAACACAACACCTGTTTTTCAGAGCATTTACCAACACCTGTGTTCCCCTTCCCCACGTTTAAGCACTAACACAACACCTGTGTTCAGAGCACTAACTCAACACCTGTGTTCAGAGCACTAACACAACCCACCCCCCCCCCCCCCCCCCCCCCCCCCCCCCCCCCCCCCCCCCCCCCCCCCCCCCCCCCCCCCCCCCCCCCCCCCCCCCCCCCCCCCCCCCCCCCCCCCCCCCCCCCCCCCCCCCCCCCCCCCCCCCCCCCCCCCCCCCCCCCCCCCCCCCCCCCCCCCCCCCCCCCCCCCCCCCCCCCCCCCCCCCCCCCCCCCCCCCCCCCCCCCCCCCCCCCCCCCCCCCCCCCCCCAAAAAAAAAAAAAAAAAAAAAAAAAAAAAAAAAAAAAAAAAAAAAAAAAAAAAAAAAAAAAAAAAAAAAAAAAAAAAAAAAAAAAAAAAAAAAAAAAAAAAAAAAAAAAAAAAAAAAAAAAAAAAAAAAAAAAAAAAAAAAAAAAAAAAAAAAAAAAAAAAAAAAAAAAAAAAAAAAAAAAAAAAAAAAAAAAAAAAAAAAAAAAAAAAAAAAAAAAAAAAAAAAAAAAAAAAAAAAAAAAAAAAAAAAAAAAAAAAAAAAAAAAAAAAAAAAAAAAAAAAAAAAAAAAAAAAAAAAAAAAAAAAAAAAAAAAAAAAAAAAAAAAAAAAAAAAAAAAAAAAAAAAAA
>NC_069415.1:59996510-60070963 GCF_026875155.1 Cherax quadricarinatus | reverse complement strand
CACAACGAAAGAGCATTGTGGATCTAAATACTCATCTTTGGGTAAACTCTTAAGAGTTACAGCTCTTGTCTTTAAATTCATTAAAGGAATAAAACCTGACTATGAATATCTTGAACCCATTAAATACTGGGTGAAACTAATACAGTAAGATGTTTTCTGTAGAGAATATAAATTTCTGGAAACACAAGATAAATCTCCAAAGAAACCTGTCATGATTAATTCTTTAGGACTTTATCTCGACTCAGAAAAGATTATAAGATGTCGAGGAAGAATTCATAATTCTTCACTACCTAAAGAAGCCATACATCCAATATTGATCCCCAAGAATCATTGGCTAACAAAACTGATTGTGCAAAACTCCCACAGTAACGTGTTACATGGTGGGGTTAGCTGCCCAAACCCCTTTGTCATATACGACAATCCTACTGCATACCTCAAGGTCGACAAAGTGTGAAAAAACAAATAAAGAACTGTATTACTTGTCGTCACTACGATATGCGAGTATGTCAGTATCCAGGCCCACCTCCATATCACTCTGAAAGAGTTTGTCATATCACTCCATTTGAGGTGACAGGTGTAGATTACACTGGACCAATAATTTTAACTAAAACAGTTGACAAAGTTCCCATCAAGGTGTACATCTGTTTGTTCACTTGTGCTACGACTAGAACAGTACATCTAGAAGTAGCCACTGACATGTCGCTGAAACTTTTATCAAATTATTCAGAAGGTTTGCAGCCAGAAGGGCATATCCCAGACTGATGATTTCAGATAATGCAACGAACTTTGTTGCTGGTGCTGCTTATATAAGCAAGATCTTTGATCAACCAGAAGTACAACAGATGCTGAATCAACGCAGGTGTCGTTGGAGATACATTCCTCCTAAATCTCCATGGCACTGCGGATTTTATGAAAGAATGATCGGCATTGTAAAACGTTGTTTAAGGAAGACTCTTCATCGTCAGTGAATAGACTTAGAAGAATTCCGTACAGTTGTGACTGAAATAGAAAACAGAGTCAACAACAGACCTCTAACTTATGTTACCGATGATCTAGACAATTTAGAAGTGTTAAGTCCATCTCATTTACTCCATGGCAGAAGGCTCGAACCTGTTCCTCCCATGAATGATAAAGAAATCATAGAGGATCCTACTTATTTCGAACCTGAGCAACTCAGACGTAAATTCAAACACCTTAATAAAGTGATTGAACGTTGGGAGAAAATTTGGCGAGAAGACTATCTCACCTCATTGAGAGAACACTTCTATGGAGCTGGTGTTCCTGAAAATCATAAGTCCTTAAGACCTGGTGACATAGTGATTATCGACAATGATGGTCCGAGGTCCCAATGGCCACTTGGAAAAATTGTGACCATATATCCTGATGCAAATGGAATCATCAGGACAGTTGATGTTTTAAGCAAAGGTGTAGTGAATAAGAGGGCAATAAATAAACTAGTGCCGTTAGAATTACACAGTGTTGAAAACAAAATTAGTGATTCTCCAGAAACCACACAGACTAAAGCTGTTCAGAAAAGACAAGCAGCAGTGGTGGCGAGTGAGAAAATCAAATTAATGTTAAGTGATGAATAGTTCACCTGCAGCAAACCTCCGCCACCCCCCAGTGTGGAGAAATTTTCTCCAGGAGGGGGTATCAGCCCCCTTCAGCCCCCTTCAGCCCCTTCAGCCCCTTTCAGCCCTGAGGGGCCCAGCCCTCTCAGAAGGGGCAAATATCTTGTTTACTGCTACAGCGAGTAATTGATCCCAGATGCTGTACGAGAATGCGACGTGGTCAAGCGACCGCTGCTCCTTGCAGTCCAGTGTTGCAGAGTGTATTTTAATAAGAGACAGTGCATCTCTTACTTTAGCAGGACAATTGAGGAAAATCCTGCTCCCACTTTATTACCATAGTAAAGATAGTGGATATTGTTGTCTATGCTTAAGACAGCAAGATTTAAACATTCTGCTTTGCTTCATCGAGGAAGTGGCAAGGAAGCAAAAGTACTAGGTCAGCTTTTCCTTTGTGCTAGGGGAGTAACGGCGTGGGGCGCTGTGGCGTCTTGAGATTACTTTTGACTCTACTGAGAGTGACACTGATGCCAGGATAACCAACAAAGAACGATCTGTGCGTTAGTGTGAACAGTGTGTCTCATAAAACACAATAAACACTTAAGAGAAGTGTGATCAGCTTCTTTAGTGATAATGTTCAAAAATGGCATTACCAGCTAAGTTTAAAGGGTTTGTACTTAACATAGAAAGACAGCTCATCGCCTGCACAGCCGCCCCTGCAGACGAGGTCTTGAGAAGCTGTCGAAGTCATCTCTCAAAGGGCTGTAAAGATTTATAATTTGTAAGATTATAAATTACCCCTAGGGGGTGTTATGTGAGCATATTTCATTCACTGATTGCTGACAAATTACATACTTGTTTGGACTCAAAAGTCCGCACCTTTCTCCCGACTATAGGTTGATTACAAACTCCTTTTGACTCAAGAACTGCACAGTCCCCCGTACTACAAGGAATTCGTAACCTACCTTGCTCTTGTAGCATGAGCTATGGTGTTCTTCACACCTTCGACAGGTATCGGTGACTTGATAGAAGCTGAAGTGTCCTTGGATGTCCACGTCTTCCATAGTCTAGGAATACGCACACTGGTACACTATGTTCCACAAGATTTGTCTTTATTATTCACAATCTTATCACTAAAGAAGCTGATCACACTTCTCTTAAGTGTTTATTGTGTTTTATGAGACACTTTGTTCACACTAACGCACAGATCGTTCTTTGTTGGTTATCCTGGCGTCAGTGTCACTCTCAGTAGAGTCAAAAGTAATGTGAAGACGCCACAGCACCCCACGCGGTTACTGCCCCTTGCACAAAGGAAAAGCTGACATAGTACTTATGCTTCCTTGCCACTTCCTCCATGAGGCAAAGCAGAATGTTTGATTCTTGCTGTCTTAAGCATAGACAACAATGTCCACTATCTTTACTATGGTAATAAAGTGGGAGCAGGATTTTCCTTAATTGTCCTGCTAAAGTAAGAGATGTACTGTCTCTTATTAAAATACACTCTGCAACACAGGACCGCACGGAGCGTCGAGCCACGTCACATACTGGTACTACATCTGGGGTCAATTACTCGCTGTAGCAGTAAACAAGATATTTGCCCCTTCTGAGAGGGCTGGGCCCCTCAGGGCTGAAAGGGGCTGAAGGGGCTGAAAGGGGCTGATACCCCCCTTCTGGAGAAATTTTCTCCACAGATAAGATTGTGAACAATAAAGACAAATATTGTGGAACACAGTGTACCAGTGAGCGTTTTCCTAGACTATGGAAGACGTGGACATCCAAGGACACTTCAGCTTCTTTCAAGTCACCGATATCTGTCGAAGGTGTGAAGAACACCATAGCTCAAGCTACAAGAGCAAGGTAGGTTTCGAATTTCTTGTAGTACGGGGGACTGCGCAGTTCTTGAGTCGCAAGGAGTTTGTAATCAGCCTACAGTCGGCAGTAAGGGGCGGACTTTTGAGTCCACACAAGTAAGTTTGTCAGCAATCAGTGAATGAAATATGCTGACATAACACCCCCTAGGGGTAATTTATAATCTTACAAATTATAACTCATTTGCAGCCCGTTGAGAGATTACTTCGACAGCCTCTCAAGACCTCGTCTGCAGGGGCGGCTGTGCAGGCGATGAGCTGTCTTTCTAAGTTAAGTACAAACTCTTTAAACTTAGCTGGTAATGCCATTTCTCAACAGGAGCAGTAGTTAAGGAGCAGTAGTGAAGAAACTGTTGTGAGGAAACAGTAGAGAAGGAACAAGAATGAAGGAACAAGAGGGATGAAACAGTAATGAAGAAACAGTAGTTAAGCAACAGTAGTGAAGCAACAGTAGTGAAGCAACAGTAGTGAAGCAACAGTAGTGAAGCAACACTAATGATGGAAAAGTAGCGAAGGAACAAGATTAAAGGAACAGAAGTGAAGGAACAAGACTGAAGGAACAATAGTGATGCAACAGAATTGAAGGAACAAAAGTGAAGGAACGGTAGTGAAGCGACAGTAGTGAAGGAACAGTAGTAAAGGAACAGTAGTGAAGGAACAGTAGAGAAGCAACAGTAGTGAAGGAACAAGAGTTAATGAACCGTAGTGAAGGAACAATAGTGAAGGAACAATAATGAAGGAGCAGTAGTGTAGGAACAGTAGTGTAGGAACAGTAGTGAAGGAACAGAAGTGAAGGAACAGCAGTGAAGGAACAGTAGTAAATGAACAGTAGTGAAGGAACAGTAGTGTAATAACAGTAGTGTAGGAACAGTAGTGTAGAAACAGTAGTGTAGGAAGAGTAGTGAAGGAACAGTAGTGAAAGAACAGTAGTGTAGAAACAGTAGTGAAGGAACAGAAGTGAAGGAATAGTAGTGAAGGAACAATAGTGAAGGAATAAGAGTGAAGAAACAGTAGTGAAACAACAGTAGTGAAGCAACAGTAGTGAAGAAACAGTAGTGAAGGAACAATAGTAAAGGAACAAGAGTGAAGAAACACTAGTAAAGCAACAGTAGTGAAGGAACAGTTGAAAAGCAACAGTAGTGAAGAAACAGTAGTGAAGAAACAGTAGTGAAGCAACAATAGTGAAGGAACATTGGTGTAGGAACAATAGTGCACAAACAGTAGTTAAGGAACGGCAGTGAAGGAACAGTATTGAAGCAACAGTAGTGAAGCAACAGTAGTGAAGGAACAAGAGAGAAGGAACAGACGTGAAGGATTAGTAGTGAAGGAACAAGATGAAGGAACAATAGTGAAGCAACGGTATTGAAAGAGCAAGACTGAAGGAACAGAAGTGAAGGAACAGTAGTGATGAAACAGTAGTTAAGTAGCAGTAGTGACGAAACAGTAGTGAAGGAACAAGAGTGAGGGAACAGTGCTGAAAGAACAGTAGTGAAGCAACAGTAGTGAAGCAACAGTAGTGGAGAACAGTAGAGAAAAAACAGTAGTGAAAGAACAGTACTGAAGGAACAGTAGTGAAGGAACACTACTGATGAGACAGTAGTTAAGTAACAGTAGTGAAGAAACAGTAGTGAAGGAACAGTAGTGAAGGAATAGTAGTGAAGGAACAGTAGTGAAGAAACAGTAGAGAAGCACAGTAATGAAGAAACAGTAGTGAAGGAACGGAAGTGAAGGAACAGTTAGTGAAGGAACAGTTAGTGAAGGAACTGTTATTGAGGGAACAGTAGTGAAGTAACATTAGTGATGGATGTTGCAACCCCTGAATGGGTTGCAATGATTATTATGTATATATATAATTATTATCTTTTCATATAATTTTATATTGCTTATATTTAGTAACGATAATAGCTAAATCGTAAATGTATTGCTTTATACTGTTATTTGACTTAGCTTCCTTTGGTTAGGTAGGATGTAACATATGTGCACAGTTCAAGTCTTGATTGTCTAACTACTGTAATTATGGCTTGTGGCTCCTTAGACTGCCGGCTTATGTTTCTGAGCTGCAGCTGTCCATGGAGCTATCACGTGATCGGGGGGGGTGTCCTCACCTAGCCTGAAGTATTCAGTCTGGTCTAGACTCGCTGGGTGGTTGGACGTATTCCAGACAAAGTGCCTAAATCTCCCTTATAGGCCCTTGTTGGAAGACCGTCTCTTGTCTCATTATTGTTAGTTCTGTGAGACTCTGTTCACAGAACATTGTATAGACTTAGTGATTTTCGACGTTGTACTGAGGTTGTGTGTCTCATAGACACTCGAAGCAACTCAGGTCCTGAGCTGTAGCTTCTGACCTAACTTGTACTGGTATCTGTGTATTATCACAGTTGGGATTTTCTTATGCTGAACTTAGATTCAGTAGTATGGGAGTTTTGTGACTCTTGTGGAGGATCTGCAGATGGTCCCTACTTAGTGTCGTTATATTATCTCCTTGTTCCTGATTCTGTGTCGCAGTTGCTTGTTATATTGCTATTGGGCTTAGCATTCTTTTTATTGTTCAAGCAGACTGTTCTGATTGTCAGTTGGTCAAGAAGTTAGTTTATGTGAGGACTTGGTCAGTCTCTTGTTTAAGTCTAGTCGAGTCGTGAGACATAGCGAACTACTTAGAGCACTTACACACATACACAAACTTACTTGTACATATTTGTAATATCTAATTAAATGTTAATGTACCAGACGGTACTTAAGAATTATAAATGTGATATGTGCTTTAAGCACAATAATACTGTACACGAGAGAAGTGATTATTATTATTTTCATTATTATTAATTTAATTTACTTTGATGATATACCTCTAGACGATACTCAATAAATTTATTAAATTTTATTTTCTCTAGTTAGTAACCTACCTGTTGTTATCCTAAAGTACTAATAATTCATACTGAATTCCAATGGATAATTGGACAAGGATACTGACTAATTGTTACGAAAACCCAGTAACAGGCTGGATGCTAGAAGAGCAGTCCTTTCTAGTATTCACTGGAGATCTCTAAGCTTTTAGAATTGCGTTTTTTGTAACAATGGAACAAGAGTGAAGGAACAGTAATGAAGCAACAGTAGTGTAGGAACAGTAGAGAAGGAACAGTAGTGAAATAACAGTAGTGAAGCAACAGTAGTGATGGAGCAGTAGTAAAGGAACAGTAGTGAAGGAACAAGAATGATGGAAAAGAAGTGAAGGAACAGAAGCGAAAGAAAAAGAGTGAAGAAACATAAGTGAAGGAACAGTAGTGAAAGAGCAAGACTGAAGGAACAGAAGTGAAGGAACACTAGTGATGAACAGTAGTTAAGTAACTGTAGTGAAGAAACGTAGTAAAGGAACAAGAGTGAAAGAACAGTGCTGAAGGAACAGTAGTGAAGCAACAGTAGCGAAGAAACAGTAGTGGAGAAACAGTAGAGAAAAACAGTAGTGAAAGAACAGTACTGAAGGGGCAGTAGAGAAGAAACAAGAGTGATGGAACAGAAGTGAAGGAACAGTAGTGAAAGAAAAAGATTGAAGAAACAGAAGTGAAGGAACAGTAGTGAAGGAATAGTAGTGAAGGAACAGTAGTGAAGCACAGTAGTGAAGAAACAGTAGTGAAATAACAGTAGGGAAGAAACAATATTAAAGTAACAGTAGTGAAGGAAACAGTAGTGACGAAACAGTAGTGAAGAAACAGTAGTGAAAGAATAGTATTGAAGGAACAGTAGTGAAGGAACAGTAGTGAAGGAACAGTAGTGAAGGAACAGTAGTAAAGGAACAGTAGTGAAATAACAGTAGTGAAGCAACATGTAGTGAAGAAACAGTAGTGAAAGAACAGTTGTGAAGGAACAGTAGAGAAGGAACAGTAGTGATAAATTATTAGTAAAGGAACAGTAATGAAGCAAGAGTATTGAAGAAACAGTAGTGAAGAAATAGTAGTGAAGGAACAAGAGTGAAGCAACAGTAGCGAAGAAACAGTAGTGAAGGAAACAAGAGTGGAAAGAACAGAAGTGAAGGAAGAGTAGTGAAGGAACAGTAATGAAGCAACAGTATTGAAGAAACAGTAGTGAAGAAATAGTAGTGATGGAACAGTAGTGATGCAACAGTAGTGAAGAAACAGTAGTGAAGGAACAAGAGTGAAAGAACAGAAGTGAAGGAACAGTATTGAAGAAAGAGTAATGAAGAAACAGTAGTGAAGGAACAGTAATGAAGCAACAGTGGTGAAGGAAAAAGACTGAACGAACAGTAGCGAAGAAACAGTAGTGAAGGAACAAGAGTGAAAGAACAGAAGTGAAGGAAGAGTAGTGAAGGAACAGTAATGAAGCAACAGTATTGAAGAAACAGTAGTGAAGAAATAGTAGTGATGGAACAGTAGTGATGCAACAGTAGTGAAGAAACAGTAGTGAAGGAACAAGAGTGAAAGAACAGAAGTGAAGGAACAGTATTGAAGAAAGAGTAATGAAGAAACAGTAGTGAAGGAACAGTATGAAGCAACAGTGGTGAAGGAAAAAGACTGAACGAACAGTAGTGAAGGAACAGTAGTGAAGAAACAGTGTTGAAGGAACAAGACTGATCGAACAGTAGTGATAGAACAGTTGTGAAGGAACAGTAATGAAGGAACAGTGGTGAATGAGCAGAAGTGAAGGAACAGTAGTGAAGAGACAGTAGTTAAGGAACAAGGTAAAGGAACAGTAGTGAAGGAACTGTAGTGAAGGAAGAGTAGTGAAGAAACAGTATTGAAATAACAGTACTGTAGCGACAGTAGTGAAGGAACAGAAGTGAAAGAACAGTTGTGAAAGAACATTAGTGAAGGAAGCAGTAGTGAAAGAACAAAAGTGAAGAAACAGTAGTGAAGGAACGGTATAGTGAAGAAACAGTAGTGAAATAACAGTAGTGAAGCAACAGAAGTGAAGGAACAAGAGTGAAGGAACAGTAGTGAAGGAACAGTAGTGATGCAAGAGTAGTGAAGAAACAGTAGTGAAGGAACAGTAGTGTGGAGAAATTTTCTCCAGGAGGGGGATATCAGCCCCCTTCAGCCCCTTTCAGCCCTGAGGGGCCCAGCCCTCTCAGAAGGGGCGAATATCTTGTTTACTGCTACAGGAAGTAATTGATCCAGATGAGTACCAGTATGCGACGTGGTCAAGCGACCGCTGCTCCTTGCAAGAGCCAGTGTTGCAAAGTGTAATTTAATAAAAGACAGTCCATCGCTTACCTTAGCAGGACAATTAAGAAAAATCCTGCTCCCACTTTATTACCATGGTAAAGATAGTGTACATTGTTGTCTATGCTTAAGACAGCAAGAATCAAACATTCTGCTTTGCTTCATGGAGGAAGTGGCAAAGAATAAAAAGTACTAGGTCAGCTCTTCCTTTATGTGCTAGGGGCAGTGACTGTGTAAGAGACTGTGACGTGACTCTAATGAGAGTCACACTGACGCCAGGAAAACCAACAAAGAACACTGATCCGTACGTTAGTGTGAACAAAGTGTCTCATGAAACACAATAAAACACTAACAGAGAAGTTTGATCAACTTCTTCAGTGAAAAGATTTTGAACAATAAAGACAAACCTTGTGGAAATATTGTACCAGGGGCTTTATTCCTAGATATGGAAGATGGACATCCAAGACATTTTCAGCTTCTACCCCAATCCCCGGGAACCTGTCAAAGGGTTTTGAAGAACATCATACCCCAGGGCTACAAGAGTAAGGGGGGTTAAAAATTTTCTTTTAGTAGGGGGGGACGCCCCGTTTTTAAAGTGGGCATGGGTTTGTAATCACCCCTAGGGAAAAAATTACATTTACCAAAGGAATTCATTACATACATCCCAAGCAAAGGGTTATAAAGAAAATTTTATTATTTATCAAAGTTACAGAAACAAGTGGGAAATTTTTTTAGGACACCTGGGGTCGAAAAAAAATTTTCCCCTTTCCCGATCCCTTCCCCCATCTCTCCCCCAAGTTGCTCTAAAACCCTAAATTAATTGCAAATAAAAATGTAAATCACCCCAAAGGAAATTCGGGTAAAAAATTATAATTTTTTGTGGATGTATATTAAAATTAATAAATGATTACATAACACATTTATAAAAAGAAGGGGGAATTTAAAATCATAACACCAAAAAATTTTTTTCTGGAGATTACTGTGTTAATAAAAAAAACCCCATCAAACCCAAAATTTTAAATGATGAAAAATTTACGGCCGGGAATTACAAACAAAATTTAATAGCTTATCTGAGGTTCCGGGGAGTTGTCCTGTACATTGTTTAATGCTAAAAAATTATCAAAAATGCACATCCAAAAATTTTTGGGTTTTCCCCTATTTGAGATTTTGTAAGCCCAAAATAACCTAAAGACGATAAAAAATTTTTACCCCTTTTATTTTCACAAAATTTTTTCGGGGGCTCATTAAAAAAAAACCAATGGTAAACTCTTCCGCTCGTCAGGGAAAGGCCCCGAGCTTTCCCATATTTTATAATATAATTTTTAGTAAATACATATTTTTTTAATTAAATTTTACTTAAAAATACACTATTTTGGGGAAAATAAAATATATATTTTTCACAAAAAACCTATAGTCGCAGTGAGGTGCACTTTTGGCCCCACACAAGAAACGTAAGTCAGCCATCATTAAATTTGAATATGCGACAAACACCGCTAGGGGAAATTTAAATGAAAAACCTAATATTCATTTACACCCCGTTTTAAATGGATGACACAGTTTCTCAAGACCCGTTTTGCGGGGGGGCTTTTGCGGGCCCGAAGCTGTCTTTCAAAGCGAATTTTTTCCCAAATTTTAAAACTTAGTTTGGTTAAACCTTTTTCTCTCAATTTGGTCGTGCTCGAACCTATAAAGGCCACATTTTGGGGGGCCAAAATATGTTTTTCTACAGCGAAAAAAATTTAATTTTATCCAAGGCCCCTTCAAAAAAAAGCTGTAAAACTGGGGTTTTTTTTACAATAAATCATAAAATAAGAACATAAAAAAAGAACAAAGGGAACACTGCAGCGGGGGCCAAAGGGCCCCATGAAAGGAAAGGTCCAAGTCCCCTCCCGGGTTTAAACCCCCCAAAAATTGCACCCCCTAGTCGGGTTCAGGTTAATTGACTTTAAGGGAGGAACAGGAACCCCGCCCGGGGTTAGCACAAGCTATCAGGTCCACTCACCCCCCAACCCACATCCCTAAAGAAATTTTACCCCAAGCTTTTTAAAGCTACACAACGTTCTGGCCTCAAATAACTGCACTTGGGATTTTTGTTCCACTCATCCAAAAACTCTATTCCCAAAAACCAAGTACTTTCCAATCCTTCATAATCTGAATTTTTCCCCCTTAAAAACCCATTGCTGAGAGTCCTGTTGGGCGAATTTTTCAGCACACTTTTTACACCCCTTTATTTTTTCCTGTCTTCCTTTTTAAACACCTCAAATCATTTTCCCCCCCAAATTTTCTACGTCTTTTTTTTGAGAGTGCAGATTCGGGGCCCCTTATCTACCCTCTTTGGGAAGGGTTTTTTCTGGCCCGGGGTTTAAATTTTGTCATCCCCCTTTTTGTACATTTTCCAGAGAAAATTCATATTTTTTTTCTGAAATTTAAACCGGTGCCCAAAAAACTGTGCAGCAAAATCAAAATAGGCTTAACCAAGGATGTATAGAGAAGAAAAAAACCCCCCCTGGGGGACTCCTATTTTTTATCTTCTTGATATGAAGCCAAGGTTTCTATTAGTTTTAAATTCGAACACTTATGCACTGTTGTTTTTTTTTTTCAGTTTACGCTAACCAAAAACCCCAAAAAATCTTTTTCAAAAATTTCCGAAATTTTTAAATCTACTTTATTTTAGTTTTTTTGTGGCAGGGTTTATTGTCCTGTCCCCCTTTAGAACTTGAAATTTGTCTATATTAAACGGCATTTTCAACTTCCCCCGACCACGGGTTTCAGTTTTATTCAAATCTTCCTGGAGTGCTCTAATGTCCTGTCAAATGAATTCGAGGGCCCTTTTTGGGTGCCCCATCGGCAATTTGCGATGTCGCTTTTTAAATGCCCTCATCTATGTCGTTTATGTAGATTTTTGAAAAAGCAGGGGGGCCCCCAAAACTGAACCCTTTTGGAACACCGTTTGTGACGCTTCCCCCCTCTGATTTCTCCCCATTTTTGAAACTCTCTGTGCCTATTTGTCAACCATGCCCATATTCAGGAAAAAAATTTTTCCTCCCATTCCCTTGCCTTAATTTTCCTTCCCAAAAGTCCTTTAGTGGGCCACCCGTCCAAAAAAACCTTACTGAATCCATATAAACAATATTGTATCATTACCAAAGATCTACCCCCTCAAATACCTTAAAGGGAAAAAAATTAATAAATTTTGTAAGGAAAGGAAAAGCCCCTTTGTAAAAACCCTTGGATTTTGTTGATTTTTTTTTTTTGCTTTTCAAGGTGGGTCGAACTCCCCCGGCCTTTTTTAAATTTCCCAAAATTTTTCCCCCTATGGAGGTTTGGCTTATTGGGCTATAGTTTTATGCTAAGGACCTGTCACCCTTTGAAAATTTGGTATCACATTTGCCATTTTCCCCTTTTTGACACCATGCCAGTTTTTGTGATATGATGAAAAAAATTAGCCACGGTTTGCTAAGCTCCTTCTTTACAAACCCTTTTGAAAACCTTGCATTTCAGTTCATCAGGGCCTGGGGATTTTTTAGGGTTTTTAATTTAAATTTTTTGCCCAAGGACCATGTCACTTGTGACCCCCAAAACCCCTGCAGTTTTTTTATTATCGTCCTTTTCTACATAAATTTTTCATTTCTGGAATATCCGGTATCCTCCTGTGAAAAAATGAGAAAGGGAAATATTTTTGTTAAAAAATTTTGCCAAAATTTCCTTATCACCCGTAGTGGGGCTGAACCCCAGGAAAATTTTGAGTTGGGGTTTTCTTTTTCCCTGATTTACTTTTGTTACCTGAAAGAATCCTTTTGGGTTTTCTTTGATTTTTTTTGGGACTTAATCTCATAATCTCTTTTTTCTTTTTTAAAATTCCCCCTTTTTTTTTTCTCCATAGCTAATATATCGATTTCTTAATTGCCCCTCTCCTCTTTTTATTTGCCTTATATGCCTCTCTTTTTACCAAACAAAATTTTTAATCTATTGGTTTATCCCCCCGGACACCACCCTTTTGGGAAAATAATTTTTAAATGAGCACTAGAACCCATGCCCTGGAAAAACCCTCATATCGGCAACCCCTCACAACCTACCCGGGCCCTTAGTCAGGTTTATTTCCAGTTCCCGCCCAAACCCAATAATTTTTTCGGCCCCATGAAATCAGCCCAACGAAAGTCAAGGGGTGGGATTGAATTTCCATTATTAGGGGATTCCCTGATATATTTTAAAAATTTTGGGGTTTGTGAAACACTTTCCCCCAACTCACATTAAAACCCCAAGATTATTAATTAGTGTTTTCCCTTTCTTGCAAGAACCAAGTGAAGGGGGGTTTTTCCCCTTTTGGGTCTGTCCAAACTGTTTTAAAAAAAAATTTCCCATCGATAAGGAAATTTTACCTGCTCTAAAATTTTCCCGTCAAATTGCTCCAGTCAATCTGTTTTATAGTTTAAATTTCCCTTTAAAACACAACATTTTTGTATGTAGATGCCCCTTTCGAATTTCGTCCCCCTAGAAATTTTAAATGCCTCCCTATCAAGATTTGGGGGCCCCGAAAATTAAAACCCCAAAATTATTTTTCTCGGGGGCCCCCGAGAAAACTGGAAAACCCAAAAAATTCGTGGGTGAGTTTTAATTTTATATCTTGTCTAACACAACAAAATTTTTAAATTTCCCCGGGCATAACCCTCGCCCACTCCACCACCCTTCCCGGTTTACCCTGTCAAAGGGGGAATTTAAATTTTTAGCCTTTTTATAAAGACATTTAGAGGGGATTCTCTATCCTTTCCCGATTGAGGGCCCGGTCTCGGGTTTTAGCAAAAATATCTATGTCCCTTTTGCCCCTTTCAATTAATCTTAGCCATTATCTTATTTTTTTACACTCCTGCATTAGTTTTAGTTAAAAACCTTAAAGGGGGCTAGTCCCCTTTCGCCCTTGCCCCGTCCCCCCTTTTTTTGCTGACCTATCTATTGTTTTATTTTATAAAATTAGGGTGAAGCCTTTTATACATTTACTTTTTCCCAACCCCAGTGTTGAAAAATCTTTTTTTCCCCCACCAACCCCTACCTCTATCTTCTACAGTTTTAAAAACATAGGCATTTTACCCAAAGGCCTTCTCAAATTTAGTTTGCAAGGCAAACCCCCCCAGCCCCAGAGGTGTACCCCATCCCTTTTATACATAAACCCTGTTTGGGCCCTAAAAATTTTTTTCCCGTTTTTAAAAGAATGGGATTGGGAAGTTCCTTGCAGTATCGTCTAGCCAGCAATTTTTCACCCAATTTTCCCTAGAAAAACCATTCATTTCCTACTCCCCCTTTTAGGGAAGAATTGGGGTACTTTTGATTGGGGACCCCCCCCCTTAGAAAATGAAATCTATAATGGAACCCGTATTATCTACGCTCTTTTTTCCTACCTTTCCCCAAAATTTTAATTTTCCCCCCACCACTGAGACAGATAAAAAAGGGTTGTTCCCCTTACCTGAATAAAATTATCCAGCCTGTTAACTATGTCCCCAACACCAGCTCCGGGAACACACTCTATCTCTCATCTTTTTATTCCTTTTACAAAAGCACGGTCAATATATCTTTCCTGAGAGGGCACCAACCACAAGAATTGCACTTACCTCTATTAGCAGGGGCAGTAGTACCCCTTAACCTTCACTGGCCACTGAAGTACATTCATCCTGAAGAACAGAGAAGCGACCTACCTTCAGATCTTCACTCTGAACTTTCCTTATTCTGATTCTCCTCCCATTACGGGGTTACCACTCGCCCCTTGTAGCAGGTGCTGGACTGGGACCTCACTGCTGTATTGCCGTTTGGCTTACATCCCACTCAGCCTCCTCACAGAGAGAGACAGACTGCACCTCACTGCTAGAAGCCCCATTCCCCTAAACTCCAGCCACCTCACACTCTCTCCCAGACCCATTGAGGTGGACCTTCAGCCTCCTAATCTCCTCCTGGAGAAGCAAGACCTCTTCCTTCAACTCTCCAACCTCAATTTTTAAAACACTGCAGAAGCAAGCCATGCTTTGTAACCGTCCACGCTAATCCCCAAAGCAGCTCAGGGTCTGTGACCTCACGTGACGACTGACCACTGACGACGACTCCAGACTCAATCACAGAGAATGGGCAGCCAAAAGAAAACGGGCGCTCACCCAGCATTCCCCCAAAGAAAACGGCAGCTGCGTGACAAACCCAACAAGAAAACGGGGGATGGCACCCGTCATCGACTGCTCTCAATAACGCTGACGACAGCAGCAACCCAACTGATGTTCAGTTTGTATGAGTGTATATACACATAGTGTTTATAATGTTTATAGACAGAAGTTAAGAGACGAGATTGTTTAAGTTTCTTATAGATATAACTGTTATATTAAAGGAAACATATTAACAGTGACATTTATATATGTGTAAAAAATATGTATGTGTGATTTACAGTTATACAGTGACATTTATAGTGTATAGTGAATGAAGTGTATAACGTTATTTACGATTAATCATCGTTGTCAGGCTGACACAGTAAACTCAAGCCATAAACACCAGCCACATGTACTCTGTACCCTTCATGGTCATTGACCCTGAGGTTAAGCTTAGTAGGTCAGTAGTGTCTGACTCGATTATTGTTGACTTAAGCATAACAAAAAATCAGCTGTTTATAGCAGTACAGTGTTTTTAAACACTCTAAGTGTGGTGCTAGAATTTTCAGTATACCATTAAAATGGCTTGTTTGAAAACTCAGTTCAGTCTTTACAGACTAAGATTACACAATTAGAAAATCTAATTTCAGTCTGTATAGGATTAACTCAAGATACAAACATAGATTTTGATGATCTTGAGGTAAAATCTGAATTACTTACACAAAGTCTGGAAATAATTAATTCGGACTATACACATTATGAAAAAAAATTTCTTGAATCAGATCCATCTGAGGATGAAATTAAAAATGTTTTGGATACTTTTAGTAATCAACCAATAAGGTGGACAGGAGTACATGCTATCTGCCGCAAAACTCTGTCACAGAGACCTACTGTAAGTAGTGGTCAAACACCTGTTACACCTGTAACAACAAGTGTACCATTACCGAGCTTACCTACATTGTCATTACCTATTTTCCAAGGTCATAATTATGAAGAATTCATTAGTGGTTTTCAATCCACAGTAAAATCACGAACTGACATAGATGAGATTGCTAAGTTTAATTATCTTAAATGTATTGTGAAGGGAGAACCCCATGAACTGATTAAGTCATTTCCGGTGGTAAAAGGTAATTATCAAATAGCCTTACGTGTCTTAGCAGACAATTACTTCGATGCTGACAAGGCTAGAGTTAGACATGCAGTCTTAATATCAAGCTTGAAGCCACCCAAACATTGTTTTTCAGACTTGCAGGCATTTAGCATCACATTAGACAATAGTCTCTGATCTCTAGGTGCTCAATATGACCTAAGGCATTGTGATTGGTTTATCAGTGGTATTGTACAAGATAAGTTGTCACCACAAACTATTGAACGATTAAATATTAAGTTCAATAAACGCTATTTCACTTGTGAAGAAATTAGCAATGGTTTACAAACAATAGTTTCATGCATGCAAGCAACGAGACAAGATGAAAAATCCACAAATCCCGTGATTAACAAACCTTCAACTCAGTATAAAAAGAGTATACATACTCCCACTAAACCACATAATGGGAAAGCCCATATAGGCACTTATCAAGCTGTGAATACAACAGTCAGTAAACAGTAACACATAAACGTACTCCAAAATGTGTACTTTGTGATGGAACACATTGGGCACAGTATTGTGTTCAATACACATCAATGGAGGCACGTAAACAACGTGTTCATCAACTGAAAAGGTGCATCAAGTGTTTAGGTGAACACAAGGGAGGAAAATGCTCACTGAAGAAGTGTTTTAAATGCAAGGGTATGCATCATACAACATTATGCCCAAATACTTTTGCTGAACAGCAGAAGACTTCCACAGAATCAGGAAGTCAACAAGCAACAGCATTAAATGTGAGAGATAAGTTTAAAGCAACTGCTCTCCCGATTGCTCGAGTTGAGTTATCTAATAAATTACACAAAACCAATGTGCTAACACTATTTGATCAAGGTTCACAAAGGTCCTTAATAAGAAGAACAGTGTTGCAGAAACTGTATAAACAAACCTATGCAAAATACAGTTAGAAATAGCTGTTTTTTTCCACAATTCTGGTAAACAGACATATGACCTAGCCAGAATCACTGTTGGTCTAAGAAACAGGAAAAAGACAGTAGAAGCTGTGGTAGTAGATGATTTGACTAAGTCTGTGCAGATCCAGGGATTAAAATAAACAGTTACAGCACTGAAAACAGCTAAGGTCAAGTTAGCCTGTCCTGACATACAGACGGACACTATTAGTCCAATTTATTTAATCATTGTAAGTGATTATTATCACTGTTTTGTGCAAAATATAGTAAGTAAATATGATGTTCACTTGCTGAAAACAGCAAGAGGTCACATGATATGTGGTCCCATTCCCTCTCAAAGTGGGAAAAAAACTGATATTGATTCAGTGGAAAATGTACTAGTTACAAGAGTCTCAGACTTATAACCAATATTTGGACACTGTCAAATATAAAGATAGACAGTATTGGGTTAGGTTACCATGGAAATTAAATCCACCACATCTTTCTAGCAATTATCGCATGGCTTTCGGACAAACGAAAGCACAAATACATGAGCTCAGGAAGAATCCAGAGCTACTGACTGCCTATGATAATATCGTCCAAGAACAGTTGGACAATAAATTCATTGAGGAAGTAGCCGAAGACAAGTTGAAGACAGAAGCTCATTATCTCCCGCACCACGGAGTCAGAAAAGATTCTGAAACCACTCCACTACGTGTTGTATATAATTGCAGCACACGTGCAAATAAAGATGTAGCAAGTCTTAATGATTGTCTGATGACCGGACCCTCACTAGCTGAGAAGCTTGCAGACGTGCTTATGAAATTTCGCACAAACCCATATGCCTACACGGCTGATATTTCCAAAGCTTTCTTAAGAGTAGGACTACAAGAAATAGATAGAGATTATACTCGATTCTTGAGGCCTGAAAATCCACATGATCCTCAAAGTCCTGTAAAAACTTATCGTTTCAAATCAGTATTATTTGGTGCAGCATCTTCTCCATTCTTACTAGAAGATACTCTAAATACACATTTGAAGAAATCTTAAAGAAAAGTTTCTTTGTGGACAATCTTCAAGGTACTGTGAATAAAGAGGAGGATTTGAAATCCTTATACAGAGAAGCTAACAAAGAGATGAAAGAAGCAAGTATGCCTCTAAGGATGTGGAATACAAATTCAAAACAATTAAGGGAACTTATCAAAGATTTCCCTGAAACTGGAATTCCTGATTGCAACAATATGCTGGGACTTAATTGGAACACACAGGAAGATACTTTGAGTCTCAAAAGGAAAAACAATAAATCACGCAGTACACTCACCAAACGTAGTTTACTGTAAGAGTTAATCTCAATGTTTTGATCCTCTAAGACTAGTCTCACTAATTACCATAAAAGGTAAAATGCTTATGCAAGATGCATGGAAGCTCAAAATTGGATTGGATGAGAAGCTGCCTCTAGAAATGAGTCAAGCATGGGATGAAATATCCAGGGAGTTTAAACAATTTAATCAAATTAAATTTCCCAGACAAATAGGTCAAGAGGGAAACAAGTACACATTACATGTGTTCTGTGATGCGTCAACCAGAGGTTATGGCGCTGTAGCTTACAAAAGTAATGCTGAAGGAAGTACACTAATTACTTCAAAGGCCAGGGTAGCACCCTTCAAGGTCAGTACAGTACCACAACTGGAACTGACAGCACTCTGTGTAAGTACAATACTAGCTGTCTATTTAAACAAAATACTTGGTCATCTCACTATTGAAAATAACGTGATCTGGAGTGATAATGAGGCAGTTCTCCAGTGGTTAAGAAATAATAAGAGTAACTTGGTCTATGAACAGAACAGAGTAGCAGAAAAGAAAGAGATGCAGAGAGATTATCTCTTTCTCCACGTCTCTACCCAAGATAATCCAGCTGACATGTTGTCACGTGGTGTCCCACTCAAGAAATTTGTGGATAATAAATTATGGCACCACGGACCGAACTGGCTTTCTAATGAAAACAACTGGCCCCAGCATAAAGCTCACATTATGCCAGAAGAAACAGTCTGCTTGAAAACAGAAATAAGTTGTGTAAATACAGCAGACACAACGGAAATAGTCATTGATGGATCTAAATACTCATCTTTGGGTAAACTCTTAAGAGTTACAGCTCTTGTCTTTAAATTCATTAAAGGAATAAAACCTGATTATGAATGTCTTGAACCCATTAAATACTGGGTGAAACTAATACAGAAAGATGTAGTGAACGAACAAGAGTGAAGGAACAAGAGTGAAGGAACGAGAGTGAAGGAACAGTAGTGAAGGAACAAGAGTGAAGGAACGAGAGTGAAGGAACAGTAGTGAAGGAACAGTAGTGAAGGAACAGTAGTGAAGGAACAGAAGTGAAGGAACAGTAGTGAAGGAACAGTAGTGAAGGAACAGTAGTGAAGGATCACTAGTGAAGGAACAGTAGTGAAGGAACAGTAGTGAAGGAACAGTAGTGAAGGAACAGTAGTGAAGAAACAGTAGTGAAGGAACAGTAGTGAAGGAACAGTAGTGAAGGAACAGAAGTGAAGGATCACTAGTGAACGAACAGTAGTGAAGGAACAAGAGTGAGGGAACAGTAGTGAAGGAACAGTAGTGAAGGAACAGTAGTGAAGGAACAGTAGTGAAGGAACAGTTGTGAAGGTACAGTAGTGAAAGAACAAGAGAGAAGGAAAAAGAGTGAAGGAACAGTAGTGAAGGAACAAGAGTGAAGCAACAGTAGTGAAGGAACAAAAGTGAAGGAAAAAGATTGAAGGAACAAGAATGAAGGAATAAGAGTGAAGGAACAAGAATGAAGGAACAAGAGTGAAGGAACAAGAGTGAAGGAAGGAAGAATGAAAGAAAAGCGTGAAGGAAAAAAGAATGAAGGAACAAAAGTGAAAGGAACAAGAATGAAGGAACAAGAAAAGATGAAGGAATAATAAGAATGAAACACAGGAATGAAAGAATTTAAGAATGATGAACAAGAATGATTGAACAGTAGAGTGAAGGAAACAGAGTGACCTCTGAACAAAGAATGAAGGAACAAGAGCGAAGGAATAAGAATGAAAGAACAGGAATGAAAGAATAATAATGAATGAACAAGAATGAATGAACAAGAGTGAAGGAACAAGAGTGACGGAACAAGAATGAAAGATCAAGAATGAATGAACAAGAATGAAGAAACAAGAATGAAGGAAGAAGAATTAATGAAAAAGAGTAAAGGAACAAGAATGAAGGAACGAGAATGAATGAACAAGAGTGAAGGAACAAGAATGAATGGACAAGAATGAATGAACAAGAATGAAGGAAAAAAGAGTGAAGTAACAAGAAATTAAGGAACGAGAATGAATGGAACAAGAGTGAAGGAACAGGAAATGAGCAAGAGTGATGGGAACAAAGAATGAATGGACAAGAATGAATGAAAAAGAATGAAGGAACAAGAATGAGTGAACAAGAGTGAAGGAACAAGAATAAAGGAACAAGGATGAATTAACAAGAGTGAAGGAACAAGAATGAATTAACAAGAATGAATGAACAAGAGTGAAGGAACAAGAATGAAGGAACAAGAATGCATGAACAACAGTGAAGGAACAACAGTGAAGGAACATGAGTGAAGGAACAAGAGTGAAGGAACAAGAGTGAAGGAATAAGAGTAAAGGAACAAGAATGAAGGAACAAGAATGAATGAACAAGAGTGAAATAACATGAGTGAAGGCACATGAGTGAAGGAACAAGAGTGAAGGAACATGAGTGAAGGAACAGGAGTGAAGGAACGAGAGTGCAGGAACAAGAGTGAAGGAACAAGAGTGAAGGAGCAAGAATGAAGGAACAAGAATGAATGAACAAGAGTGAAGGAACATGAGTGAAGGAAAAAGAATGAAGGAACTTGAGTGAAGTAACAAAAGTGAAGGAACAAGACTGAAGGAACAATATTGAAGGAAAATGAGTGAAGAAACAAAAGTGAAAGAACATGAGTGAAGGAACAAAAGTGAAGGAACAAAAGTGAAGGAACAAATGTGACGGTACAAGAGAGAAGGAACAAGAGTAAAGGAACAAGAGTGAAGGAACAAGAGTGAAGGAACAAGTGTGATATAACAAGTGTGACGGAACAAATGCATCGGAACAAGTGTGACGGAACAAGTGTGACTGAACAAGAGTGAAAGAACAAGAGTGAAGGAACAAGATTGAAGGAACATGAGTGAGGGAACAAGAATGTAGGAACAAGAATGAATGAACAAGAGTGAAGGAACAAGAATAAGGAAGAAGATGCGAAGGAACAAGAAATGAAGGAACAAGATTGAAGAAAAGAAGAGTGAAGATGGAACAGAGGGTGGGAACAAGGTTGAAGGGATTTGAGTGAAAGAACAAGAGTGAAGGAAGGAAAAAGTGAAGGACAAGAGTGAAGGGCATAGAGTGAAGGGAACCAAGAGTTGAAGGAACATGAATTAAGGAACATTATGAAAAAACAAGGAGTGAAGGAATATGATGTGATGGAACAGAGTGAAGGAACAAGAATGATGGAACAAAATTGAAGAAACAAGAGTGAAGGAACAAGAGTGAAGGAACAATATTGGATGAACAAGAATAAGGAAAAAAAACAAGAGTGAAGGAAACAAGAGTGAAGGAACAAGAGTGAAGGAACAAGAGTGAAGGGAAAACAAGAGTTGAAGGAAATGAGTAAGAGAAAAACAAGAGTGAAGAAACATGAATGAAGAAGAGAAACAGAGTGTGAGAACAAGACTGAGGAACAAGAATGAAGGTACAAGAGTGAAGGAAAAAGAAGTGAAGGAACAAGAGTAGGGAACAAGAATGAAAGAACAAGAGTGAGGGATTTAGAGTGAAGGAACAAAATGAAAGAACGAGAAGGAATGAAAAGAAGTGAAGGAACAAAACAAGGAAAATGGAGTGAGGGAACAAGATGTGATGAAACAACAAAAGTGAAGGAACAAGAGCGAAAAATAAGAGGAAGGAACAAAAGTGAAGGGGACAGAGTGAAGAGCAACGAGTGATGGAACAAGAGTGAAGCAACAAGAGTGAAGGAACAATAATGAAGGACAAAGAGTGAAAGGAAAAAAGAATGAGGAACAAGAGTTGAAGGAACAGGAGGGAACGAACAAGAATGAAGGAACAAGAGTGAAGGAACAAGAGTGAAGGACAATAGTGAGGAACAAAAATGAAGGAACAAGAATGAAAGAAAACAAGAGTAAGGTACAAGAGTGAAGGAACAAGAGTGAAGAACGAAAAAGTGAAGAGAAACAAGAGTGAAGGAACAATAGTGAAGGAGCAAGAATGAAGGAACAAGAGGGAAGGAAACAAGAGTTGAAGGATCAAGAAGTGAAGGAACCCAAGTATGAAGGAAAAAATTGAAGGAAAAGTATGAAGGAACAAAAGTGAAGGAACAAGAGTGAAGGAACAGGAGTGAAGGAACAAGAATGAAGGAACAAGAGTGAAGGAACGAGAGTGAAAGACAATAGAGAAGGAACAAAAGTGAAGAACAGAATGAAGAAACAAGAGTAAGGACAAGAGTGAAGGAACAAGAGTGAAGGACAAAAGGAAGGAACAAGAGTGAAGGAACAGGAGTTGACGAAACAAGAATGAAGGAACAAGGTGAAGGAACAAGAGTAAAAGGAACAAGAGATTGAAGGATCAGAGTGAAGGGGAACAAGAGTGAAGGAAACAAGAGTGAAGGAACAGAATGAGAAAAGAGGAGTGAGAAGGAACAAGAGTTAAGGAACAAGAGTGAAGAACAAAAGTGAAGGAAAAAGAGTGAAGGAAAAAGAGTTATGAAGGAACAAGAAATGAAGGAACAAGAGTGAAAGGAATAAGAGTGAAGGAACAAGAGTGAGGAACAAAAGTGAGGAACAGAGTGAAGGAAAAGAGTGAAGGTACAGAATGAAGAAAAGAGGAGTGAAGGAAACAAGAGTTAAGGAACAAAAGAGTGAAGGAACTCAAAGTGAAGGAAAAAGGTGAAAGAAAAAGAAGTGAAGAACAGAATGAAAGGAACAAGAGTGAAGGAAATAAGAGTGAAGGAACAAGAGTGAAGGAACAAAAGTGAAAGGAACAAGAGTGAAGGAACAAGAATGAGGAACAAGAGTGAAGGGAAACTAAGAGTAAAAGGAACAAGGAGTGAAGGAACAAAAGTGAAGCGAACAAATGTGAAGGAGCAAGAATGAAGGAACAAGAGTGAAGGAACAAGAGTTTAAAGATCAAGAGTGAAGGAACCAAAAGTGAGGAAACAATGAGTGAAGGAAAACAGGAGTGAAGGAACAAGAGTGAAGGAACAAGAGTGAAGGAACAAGAGTGAAGGAACAAGAAAGTCGAAGGACTAGGAATGAAGGAACAAGACGGTTGAATTAACAAGAATGAAGGAACAAGAGTGAGGAACAAAGTGAAGGAACAAGAGTGAAGGAACAAGAGTGAAGTGAAACAAGAATGAAGGAAAAAGAGTGAAAGGAAACCAAGAGAGATGGAACAAGAGTGAAGGAGCAAAAGTGAAGGAACAAATGTGAAGGGCAAGAGTGAAGGGAAACAAGAATGAAGGAATTAAGAGTGAGGAATAAGAGTGAAGGAACAAGTGTGAGGAACAGAAGTGAAGAACAAGAGTGAATGGAAAGAGATGAAGGAACAAGAGTGAAGGAACAAGATGTGAAGGAAAACAAGAGTGAAAGAAAACAAGAATGAAGGAACAGGTGGAAGGAACAAGAGTGAAGGAACGAGAGTGAAGGAACAAAGGTGAAGGAAGAAGATTGAAGGAACATGAGTGAAGGAACAAGAGTGAAGGAACTTGAATGAAGTAACAAAAGTGAAAGAACAAGGGATCTGGAAGGAACAATATTGAAAGGAACATGAGTGAAGAAAACAAAAGTGAAGGAACTTGAGTGAAGGAAGAAAGAAAAGTGAAGGAACAAGAGTTGAAGCGAACAGAGTGGAGGAAAAAGAGGTGAAGTATTAGGAGTGATGGAACAAGAGTGAAGGAAAAAAGTGAAGGAACAAGAGTGAAGGAACATGAGTGTAGGAACAAGAGTGAAGGAACAAGAATGAAGGAACAAGAGTGATGAACAAAATAAGGGAAAACAAGAGTGAAGGTACAAGGAGTGAAGGAACAAGAGTGAGGAACAAGAATGAAGGAAACAAGAAGTGAGCGAATAAGGTGAAGGAACAAGAATGAAAGATACAGTGGGAGTGGAGGGAACAAGATTGAAGGAACAAGAGTGAAAAAACAAAAGTGAAGAAGAAGAGCGAAGAAAGAACAAGGAGGATGGAAAAAAGTGATGGAAAAAGAGTGAAGGAACAAGTAAAGGAACAAGGAGTGGTGGAACAAGAATGAAGGATAAAGAGTGAAGGAAAAAGAATGAGGGAACAAGAGTGAAGGAACAAGAGTGAAGCAACATGAGTGAAGGAACAAGACGTGAAGAAACAGGAGTGCATGAACAAGACCCCCCCCCCCCCCCTCCCCTCCTTAAACACAGAATGATGGAACAAGAATGAAGGAACAAGAGTCAAGGAACAAGAGTGAAGTACCAAGTGTGAAGGAACAAAAGTGAAGGAACAAGAGTGAAGGAACAGGACGTTAGAGAACCAAGAATGAAGAACAAGAGTGAAAGGAACAAGATGTGAAGGACAATGTGAGGAACAAAAGTGAAGGAACAAGAATGAAGAAACAAGATTAAAGGAACAAAGAGTGAAGTACAAGAGTGAAGGAACAAAAAGTGAAGGAACAAAAGGTGGGAAGGAACAAGAGTGAAGGAACAAGAATATGAAGGAACAAGAGTGAAGGAAAAGAGTAAAGGAACAAGAGTGAAGGATACGAGTGAGGAACAAGAAGTGAAGGAACAAAAGTGAAAGGAACAAGAATAAGAAACAGGAGTGAAGGAACAGAGTTAAGAACAAGAGTGAAGGAACAAAAGTGAAGGAACAAGATGTGAAGGAACAATGAGTGAAGGAATAAGAATGAAGGAACAAGAGAGAAGGGAACAAGAGTGAAGGAACAAGAGTGAAGGAACAAAAAGTAAAGGAACAGAGTGAAATGAACATGAGTGGAAGGCACACAAGAATTGAAGGAGAACAAGAGTGAAGGTAAAGAGGAGAGGAACAAGAGTGAAGGAAGAAAAGTGAAAAAACAAATGTGGAAGGGACAAGAGTGAAGGAACAAGAATGAAGGGAAAAAGAGGTGAAGGAACAAAGAGTGAAGGAACAAGAGTGATGGAACAAAAGGAAGCGAAAAAGAGTGTGAAAGAACATTGAGTGAAGGAACAAGAGTGAAGGAACTAGGGTGAAGGAAAACAAGAGTGAAGGTACCAAGGAAATGAAGGAACAAGAGCGAAGAACAATGAGTGAAGGAACAAAAGTGAAGGAAAAAGAGTGAAAGAACATGAGTGAAGGAACAAGAGTGAAGGAACTAGGGTGAAGGAACAAGAGTGAAGGAACAAGAATGAAGGAACAAGAGCGAAGGAACAAGAGTGAAGGAACGAGAGTGAAGGAACAAAGGTGAAGGAAAAAGAGTGAAGGAACATGAGTGAAGGAACAAAAGTGAAGGAATAAGACTGAAGGAACAATATTGAAGGAAAATGAGTGAAGAAACAAAAGTGAAGGAACATGAGTGAAGGAACAAAAGCAAAGGAACAAGAGTGAAGGAACAAATGTGACTGAACAAGAGTGAAGGAACGAGAGTGAAGGAACAAGTGTGATATAACAAGTGTGACGGAACAAATGCGTCGGAACAAGTGTGACGGAACAAGTGTGACGGAACAAGTGTGAAAGAACAAGAGTGAAGGAACAAGATTGAAGGAACATGAGTGAAGAAACAAGAATGTAAGAACAAGAATGAATGAACAAGAGTGAAGGAACAAGAATAAAGGAAAAAGAGCGAAGGAAAAAGAATGAAGGAACAAGATTGAAGAAAGAAGAGTGAAGGAACAAGAGTGGAGGAACAAGAGTGAAGGATTATGAGTGAAGGAACAAGAGTGAAGGAAAAAAGTGAAGGAACAAGAGTGAAGGAACATGAGTGAAGGAACAAGAGTGAAGAAACATGAATGAAGAAACAAGATTGAAAGAGCAAGAGTGACGGAACAAGAGAGATGGAACAAGAGTGAAGGAAGAAGAGTGATGGAGCAAGAGTAAAGGAACAAGAATGAAGGAAGCAAGAGTGAAGGAATAAGAATAAAGAAATAAGAGTGAAGGAACAAAAATGAAGAAACAAAAGTGAAGTAACAAGAGTGAAGGAACAAGAGTGAAGGAACAAGAATGAAGGAACAAGAGTGAAGTAATAAGAATGAATGAACAAGAGTGAAGGAACAAGAATGATGAAATAAGAATTAAAGAAGATGAATGAAGGTACAAAAATGAAGGAGTAAGAGTGAAGGAATAAGAATGAATGAACATGAGTGAAGGAACAAGAGTGTAGGAACAAGAATGAAGGAATAAGAATGAAAGAACAAGAATGAAGGAAAAAGAATGAAGGAACAAGAGTGAAGGAATAAGAATGAAGGAACAAGAGTGAAGGAACAAGAATAAAGGAACAAGAGAGAAGGAACAAGAGTGAAGGAATAAGAATGAATGAATAAGAGTGAAGGAACAAGAATGAAGGAATAAGAATGAAAGAACAAGAATGATGGAACAAGAATGAAGGAACAAGAATGAAGGATTTAGAATGAAGGAACAAGAGTTAAGGAACAAGAGTGAAGGAACAAGAGTGAAGGAATAAGAATGAATGAACAAGAGTGAGGTAACAACAGTGAAGGAACAAGAGTGAAGGAACAAGAATGAAGGAACAATAGTGAATAAACAAGAATGAAGGAACAAGAGTGAAGGAACAAAAGTGAAGGAACAAGAGTGAAGGAACAAGAGCGAAGGAACAAGAATGAAGGAATAAGAGTGAAGGAATAAGATTGAAGGAACAAGAGTGAAAGAACAAGAGAGATGGAACAAGAGTGAAGGAACAAAAGTGAAGGAACAAATGTGAAGGGAAAAGAGTGAAGGAACAAGAATGAAGGAATAAGAGTGAAGGAATAAGACTGAAGGAACAAGAGTGAAGGAACAAAAGTGAAGGAACAAGAGTGAAGGAAAAAGAGTGAAGGAACAAGTGTGAAGGAAGAAGAATGAAGGAACAAGAGTGAAGGAACAAGAGTGAAGGAACGAGAGTGAAGGAACAAAGGTGAAGGAAGAAGAGTGAAGGAACATGAGTGAAGGAACAAGAGTGAAGGAACTTGAATGAAGTAACAAAAGTGAAGGAACAAGACTGAAGGAACAATATTGAAGGAAAATTAGTGAAGAAGCAAAAGTGAAGGAACTTGAGTGAAGGAACAAATGTGAAGGAACAAGAGGAAGAACAAATGTGACGGAACAAGAGGGAAGGAACAAGAGTGAAGGAACAAGAGTGGAGGAAAAAGAGTGAAGGATTATGAGTGAAGGAACGAGAGTGAAGGAAAAAAGTGAAGGAACAAGAGTGAAGGAACATGAGTGAAGGAACAAGAGTGAAGGAACAAGAATGAAGGAACAAGATTGAATGAACAAGAATGAAGGAACAAGAGTGAAGGAACATGAGTGAAGGAACAAGAGTGAAGGAACAAGAGTGAAGGAACATGAGTGAAGGAACAAGAGTGAAGAAACATGAATGAAGAAACAAGATTGAAAGAGCAAGAGTGACGGAACAAGAGTGATGGAACAAGAGTGAAGGAAGAAGAGTGATGGAGCAAGAGTAAAGGAACAAGAATGAAGGAACGAGAGTGAAAGAACAAGAATGAAGGAACAAGAGTGAAGTAATAAGAATGAATGAACAAGAGTGAAGGAACAAGAATGATGAAATAAGAATGAAAGAAGATGAATGAAGGTACAAAAATGAAGGAGTAAGAGTGAAGGAACAAGAATGAATGAACATGAGTGAAGGAACAAGAGTGTAGGATCAGGAATGAAGGAATAAGAATGAAAAAACAAGAATGAAGGAACAACAATTAAGGAACAAGAGTGAAGGAATAAGAATGAAGGAACAAGAGTGAAGGAACAAGAATAAAGGAAGAAGAGAGAAGGAACAAGAGTGAAGGAATAAGAATGAATGAACAAGAGTGAAGGAACAAGAATGAAGGAATAAGAATGAAAGAACAAGAATGATGGAACAAGAATGAAGGAACAAGAATGAAGGATTAAGAATGAAGGAACAAGAGTGAAGAAACAAGAGTGAAGGAACAAGAGTGAAGGAATAAGAATGAATGAACAAGAGTGAAGGAACAACAGTGAAGGAACAAGAGTGAAGGAACAAGAATGAAGGAACAAGAGTGAATAAACAAGAATGAAGGAACAAGAGTGATGGAACAAAAGTGAAGGAACAAGAGTGAAGGAACAAGAGTGAAGGAACAGGAATGAAGGAAAAAGAGTGAAGGAATAAGATTGAAGGAACAAGAGTGAAGGAACAAAAGAGATGGAACAAGAGTGAAGACACAAAAGTGAAGGAACAAATGTGAAGGGACAAGAGTGAAGGAACAAGAATGAAGGAATAAGAGTGAAGGAATAAGATTGAAGGAACAAGAGTGAAGGAACAAAAGTGAAGGAACAAGAGTGAAGGAAAAAGAGTGAAGGAACAAGAGTGAAGGAACAAGAGTGAAGGAACAAGAGTGAAGGAACAAGAATGAAGGAACAAGAGTGAAGGAACAAGAGTGAAGGAACGAGAGTGAAGGAACAAAGTTGAAGGAAGAAGAGCGAAACAGCATGACTGAAGGAACAAGAGAGAAGGAACTTGAATGAAGTAACAAAAGTGAAGAAACAATACTGAAGGAACAATTGAATGAAAATTAAGTGAAGAAACAAAAGTGAAGGAACATGAGTGAAGGAACAAATGTGAAGGAACAAGAGTGAAGGAACAAATGTGACGGAACAAATGTGAAGGAACAGAGTGAAGGAACAAGAGTGGAGGACAAGAGTGAAGGATAGAGTGAAGGAACAGAGTGAAGGAAAAAAGTGAAGGAACAAGAGTGAAGGAATATGATGAAGGAACAAGATGAGGAACAAGATGAAGGAACAAGATTGAATGAACAAGAATGAAGGAACAAGAGTGAAGGAACATGAGTGAAGGAACAAGAGTGAAGGAACAAGAATGAAGAAACAAGCGTGAGGGGGTAAGAGTGAAGGAACAAGAATGAAAGAACAAGAATGAATGAACAAGAGTGAAGGAACAAGGATAAAGGAATATGAGTGAGGGAACAAGAGTGAAGGAACAAGAGTGAAAAAACAAAAGTGAAGGAACAAGAGTGAAGGAGTAGGAGTGAAGGAACAAGAATGAAGGAACAAAAGTGAAGGAACAAGAGTGAAGGACAATAGTGAAGGAACAAAAGTGAAGGAACAAGAATGAAGAAACAAGAGTAAAGGAACAAGAGTGAAGGAACAAGAGTGAAGGAACAAAAGTGAAGGAACAAGAGTGAAGGATCAAGAGTGAAGGAACAAGAATGAAGGAACAAGAGTGAAGGAACAAGAGTAAAGGAGCAAGAGTGAAGGATCAGAGTGAAGGAACAAAGAGTGAAGGAACAAAAGTGAAGGAAAAAAATGAAGAAACAGGAGTGAAGGAACAAGAGTTAAGGAACAAGAGTGAAGGAACAAAATTGAAGGAACAAGAGTGAAGGAACAAGAGTGAAGGAACAAGAATGAAGGAACAAGAGTGAATGAACAACAATGAAGGAACAAGAGTGAAGAACAAAAGTGAAGGAACCAAGAGTGACGGAACAAGAGTGAAGAACAAGAATGAAGGAACAAGAGTGAAGGAACAAGAGAGAAGGAACAAGAGTGAAGGATCAAAAGTGAAAAAACAAATGTGAAGGGACAAGAGTGAAGGAACAAGATTGAAGGAAAAAGAGTGAAGGAACAAGAGTGAAGTAACAAGAGTGAAGGAACAAAAGTGAAGGAACAAGAGTGAAAGAACAAGAGTGAAGGAACAAGAGTGAAGGAACTAGAGTGAAGGAACAAGAGTGAAGGAACAAGAATGAAGGAACAAAAGTGAAGGAACAAGAGTGAAGGAACGAGAGAGAAGGAACAAAGGTGAAGGAAAAAGAGTGAAGGAACATGAGTGAAGGAACAAGAGTGAAGGAAATTGAGTGAAGTAACAAAAGTGAAGGAACAAGACTGAAGGAACTATATTGAAGGAACATTAGTGAAGAAACAAAAGTGAAGGAACATGAGTGAAGGAACAAAAGTGAAGGAACAAGAGTGAAGGAACAAATGTGACGGAACAAGAGTGAAGGAACGAGAGTGAAGGAACAAGTGCGATATAACAAGTATGACGGAACAATTGCGTCGGAACAAGTGTGACGGAACAAGTGTGACGGAACAATAGTGAAAGAACAAGAGTGAAGGAACAAGATTGAAGGAACATGAGTGAAGAAACAAGAATGTAAGAACAAGAATGAATGAGCAAGAGTGAAGGAACAAGAGTAAAGGAAAAAGAGCGAAGGAACAAGAATGAAGGAACAAGATTGAAGAAAGAAGAGTGAAGGAACAAGAGTGGAGGAACAAGAGTGAAGGATTATGAGTGAAGGAACAAGAGTGAAGGAAAAAAGTGAAGGAACATGAGTGAAGGAACGAGAGTGAAGGAACAAGAGTGAAGGAACAAGAGTGAAGGAACAAGAGTGAAGGAACAAGAATGAAGGAACAAGAGTGAAGGAACAAGAGTGAAGGAACGAGAGTGAAGGAACAAAGTTGAAGGAAGAAGAGCGAAACAGCATGACTGAAGGAACAAGAGAGAAGGAACTTGAATGAAGTAACAAAAGTGAAGAAACAAGACTGAAGGAACAATATTGATGGAAAATTAGTGAAGAAACAAAAGTGAAGGAACTTGAGTGAAGGAACAAATGTGAAGGAACAAGAGTGAAGGAACAAATGTGACGGAACAAATGTGAAGGAACAAGAGTGAAGGAACAAGAGTGGAGGAGCAAGAGTGAAGGATTATGAGTGAAGGAACAAGAGTGAAGGAAAAAAGTGAAGGAACAAGAGTGAAGGAATATGAGTGAAGGAACAAGAGTGAAGGAACAAGAATGAAGGAACAAGATTGAATGAACAAGAATGAAGGAACAAGAGTGAAGTAACATGAGTGAAGGAACAAGAGTGAAGGAACAAGAATGAAGAAACAAGCGTGAGGGGGTAAGAGTGAAGGAACAAGAATGAAAGAACAAGAATGAATGAACAAGAGTGAAGGAACAAGGATAAAGGAATATGAGTGAGGGAACAAGAGTGAAGGAACAAGAGTGAAAAAACAAAAGTGAAGGAACAAGAGTGAAGGAGTAGGAGTGAAGGAACAAGAATGAAGGAACAAGAGTGAAGGAACAAGAGTGAAGGACAGTAGTGAAGGAACAAAAGTGAAGGAACAAGAATGAAGAAACAAGAGTAAAGGAACAAGAGTGAAGGAACAAGAGTGAAGGAACAAAAGTGAAGGAACAAGAGTGAAGGATCAAGAGTGAAGGAACAAGAATGAAGGAACAAGAGTGAAGGAACAAGAGTAAAGGAGCAAGAGTGAAGGATCAGGAGTGAAGGAACAAAGAGTGAAGGAACAAAAGTGAAGGAACAAGAATGAAGAAACAGGTGTGAAGGAACAAGAGTTAAGGAACAAGAGTGAAGGAACAAAAGTGAAGGAACAAGAGTGAAGGAACAAGAGTGAAGGAACAAGAATGAAGGAACAAGAGTGAATGAACAACAATGAAGGAACAAGAGTGAAGGAACAAAAGTGAAGGAACAAGAGTGACGGAACAAGAGTGAAGGAACAAGAATGAAGGAACAAGAGTGAAGGAACAAGAGAGAAGGAACAAGAGTGAAGGATCAAAAGTGAAAAAACAAATGTGAAGGGACAAGAGTGAAGGAACAAGATTGAAGGAAAAAGAGTGAAGGAACAAGAGTGAAGGAACAAGAGTGAAGGAACAAAAGTGAAGGAACAAGAGTGAAAGAACAAGAGTGAAGGAACAAGAGTGAAGGAACTAGAGTGAAGGAACAAGAGTGAAGGAACAAGAATGAAGGAACAAAAGTGAAGGAACAAGAGTGAAGGAACGAGAGAGAAGGAACAAAGGTGAAGGAAAAAGAGTGAAGGAACATGAGTGAAGGAACAAGAGTGAAGGAAATTGAGTGAAGTAACAAAAGTGAAGGAACAAGACTGAAGGAACAATATTGAAGGAACATTAGTGAAGAAACAAAAGTGAAGGAACATGAGTGAAGGAACAAAAGTGAAGGAACAAGAGTGAAGGAACAAAGTCGATGAAGAACAAGTAGACGGAAACAATCATGACTGTCGGAACAAGTGACGGAACAATGATGAGGAACAATAGTGAAAGAACAAGAGTGAAGGAACAAGATTGAAGGAACATGAGTGAAGAAACAAGAATGTAAGAACAAGAATGAATGAGCAAGAGTGAAGGAACAAGAATAAAGGAAAAAGAGCGAAGGAACAAGAATGAAGGAACAAGATTGAAGAAAGAAGAGTGAAGGAACAAGAGTGGAGGAACAAGAGTGAAGGATTATGAGTGAAGGAACAAGAGTGAAGGAAAAAAGTGAAGGAACATGAGTGAAAGGAAGGAACAAGTGAAGGAACAAGAATGAAGGAACAAGATTGAATGAACAAGAATGAAGGAACAACAGTGAAGGAACAAGAGTGAAGGAACATGAGTGAAGGAACAAGAATGAAGTAACAAGAGTGAAAGAACAAGAGTGAAGGAACATGAGTGAAGGAACAAGAGTGAAGGAACAAGAATGATGGAACAAAATTGAAGAAACAAGAGTGAAGGAACAAGAGTGAAGGAACAAGAGTGAAGGAACATGAGTGAAGGAACAAGAGTGAAGGAACAAATGACAAAGAATACAAAGTAAGACATAGAAAGGAACAAGAGTGAAGGAACAAGAGTGAACGAGAACAAGAGTGAAGGAAAAGAGTGAAGGAACAAGAGTAAGGAACAAGAATGAAGGAACAAGAGTGAAGGAATAAGAATAAGAACAAGAGTGAAGAACAAGAGAAGGAACAAGAGTAGAACAAAGTGAAGAACAAGAGTGAAGGAACAAGAATGAAGAACAAGAATGAAAAAGAATAATGAACAAGGTTAAGGAACAAGATAAAATGGAAAAGAGTGAAGAAAAAAGTGGAAGAATGAATGAAGGTGAAGAAAAAATGAAGGAGTAAGAGTGAAGGAACAAGAATGAAGTGAACATGAGTGAAGGAACAAGAGTGAGGAACAAGAATGAAAACAAGAATGAAGAACAAGAAGAAGGAAAAGAGTGAAGTGAACAAGAGTGAAGGAACAAGAAGTGAAGGATACAAGAGTGAAGGAACAAGAATAGAAGGAACAAGATGAAGGAACAAGAGTGAAGGAATAAAGAATGACAATGAAGAAAAAGAGTGAAGGAACAAGAATGAAGGAATAAGAATGAAAGAACAAGATGAGGAACAAGATGAAGGAACAAGAAGTGAAGGAAAAGATGAGGAACAAGTGAGGAACAAAGGAAGAAAGGAAGGAAGAGTGAAGTGAAGCAAATTGAAGGAATAAGAATGAAGAACAAGGAAGGAAAAAAATGAAGAACAAAGTGAAGCAAAAGATGAAGGAAAAAGAGTGAAGGAACAAAATGAAGGAACAGAGTGAAAGAACAAGAAGTGAAGGAACAAGGTGAAGGAACAGAGGTGAAGGAATAAGAGTTGAAGGAACAAGAGTGAAGAACAAGAGGATGGAACAAGAGTGAAGGAACAAAGTGAAGGAAAAGTGAAGGACAAGATGAAGGAACAGAAGAAGGAACTAAGATGAAGGAATAAGATTGAAGGAACAAGATGAAGGAAAAAAGTGAAGGAACAAGAGTGAAGGAAACAAGAGTGAAGGAAAAGAGTGAAGGACAAGATGAAGGAAAAGATGAACAGAAAAGAGGGAAAAGAGAAGAAAAAGAGGAAAAGAGTGAAGGAACATGAGTGAAGGAAAAAGATGAAAGAGTTGAATGAAGTAACAAAAATGAAGGAACAAGAGTGAAGGAACAAATGAGGAAAATAGTGAAGAAGACAAAGTGAAGGAACAAGAGTGAAGGAAAAAAATGTAGGAACAAGAGTGAAGGAACAAGATAAGGAACAAGAGTGAGGAAAAAGATGAAGGATTAAGAGTGAAGGAAAGATGAAAAAGGAAGGACAAGAGTGAAGGAACATGAGTGAAGGAAAAGAGGAAGAAAAGATAGGAAACAAGATGAAGAACAAGAAGAAGAACAAGAGTGAAGGAACAAGAGGAAGGAACAGAATGAAGAGAACAAAGTGAAAGGAACAGAAGTGAAGGAAAAGAGTGAAGAAACAGATGAAGGAAAAAAGATGAAGAACAAGAGTGAGGAACAAGAGTGAAGGAACAAGAGTGAAGAAGAAGAGGAGAAAGAGTAAAAGGGAACAAAATGAAGAAAGAGAAGAAAAGAATAAAGAAATAAGAGTGAAGAAAAAGAATAAGAAAGAAAGTGAAGAACAGGTGAAGGAAGAGAGTGAAGGAACAAGAATGAAGGAACAAGAGTGAAGTAACAAGAAATAAGAACAGAGTGAAGGAACAAAGATGAAAAAGAAGTGAAAGAAGTGAATGAGGTACAAAATGAAGGAGTAAGAGTGAAGGAACAAAATGAATGAACATGAGTGAAGGAACAAGAGTGAAGGAACAAAATGAAGGAATAAGAATGAAAGAACAAGAATAAGGAAAAAATGAAGGAACAAGAGTGAAGAAAAGATGAAGGAACAAGAGGAAGGAACAAGAATAAAGAAGAAGAGAGAAGGAACAAAGTAGAAGGAATAAGAAAGAATGAAAAGAGTGAAGGAACAAGATGAAGAAAAGAATGAAAGAACAAGAATGTGAAGAAGAAAGAAGAAACAGATGAGGAAAGAATGAAGGAACAAGAGGAAGAAAAAAAGAGTGAAGGAAAGATGAAGGAATAAAATGAATGAACAAGAGTGAAGGAACAAAGTGAAGGAACAAGAGTGAAGGAAAAGAATGAAGGAACAAGAGTGAGGAACAAGAATGAAGAACAAATGAAGGAACAAAGAAGGAACAAAGTGAAGGAACAGTGAGAGGAAACAGAATGAAGAAAAAGAGTGAAGGAACAAGATGAAGGAACAAGAGTGAAGAACAAGAAAGAGAGGAACAAGAGGAAGGAACAAAGTGAAGGAACAAAGTGAAGGAACAAGAGAAGGGAAAAAGATGAAGGATGAAGGAACAAGAAATAAGAACAAGAAGGAAAAGAGTGAAGGAACAAATGAAAGAACAAGAGTGAAGGAACAAGAGTGGAAGAAAAGAGGAAAAAAAGTGAGGAACAAGAGTGAAGGAACAAAGAGTGAAGGAACAAGAGTGAAGGAACAAGAGTGAAGAACAAGAGTGAAGGAACAAAGTGAAGGAAAGAAGAGCGAAACAAGATAGAAGAACAAGAGTGAAGGAAACAGATGAAGGAACAAAGTGAAGGAACAAGATGAAGGAACAAATGAAGGAACAATGATTGAAGGAAATTAGTAAAGGAACAAATGAAGGAACAGAAGTGAAGGACAAGTGAAGGAACAAGAGTGAAGGAACAAATGTGACGGAAAAGGTGAAGAACAAGAAGTGAAACAGAGTGGAGGAACAAGAGTGAAGGATAGTGAAGGAACAGATAAGAAAAAAGGTGAAGAACAAGAGTGAAGGAAAATGAGTGAAGAACAAAAGTGAAGGAAAAGAATGAAGGACAAGATGGAATGAAAAACTGAGAAAAGAAGATTGAAGGAACAAGTGAAGACAAGATGAAGAACAAGAATGAAGGAACAAGGTGAGGGGTAAGAGTGAAGGAACAAGAGAAAGAAAAAATGAAAACAGAGGAAAAAAAGGGAAAGGAATATGAGTGAGGAACAAAGTGAAGGAAAAGATGAAGAAAAAAAAGTGAAGGAAAAGAAAGAAAAGAAAGGAAAAATAAAGGAACAAAGAAGGAACAAGAGTGAAGGAATAGGAAGAACAAAGAAGGGAACAAGTGAAGAACAATGTAAAAAAAGAGGGAAAAAGGAACAAGAGTGAAGGAAAAAAGGAAGGAACAAGAATGAAGGACAAGAAAGGAAAGATAAGAACAAGATGAAGGAAAAAGGAAAAAAAAAGAAAGAAGAAAAGATGAGGGAAAAAGTGAAAGAACAAAGTGAAGGAACAAAGAAGGAAGAAACAGGTGGAAGGGAAAAAGTTAAGGAACAAAGGAGAAGGAAAAAGTGAAGGAACAAGGTGAAAAAAGAGTGAAGGAAAAAGAATAAGGAACAAGAGAGTGAAAAATGAAGGAACAAGAGGAAGGAACAAAGTAAGAAAAGATGGACGAAAGAAAGAAGGGAAAAAAAGAAGGAACAAGGTGAAGGAAAAGAGAAAGGAACAAAGGGAAAGGGTCAAGAAGAAAAAAAAAGAAAGAGGAAAACAAGTAAAAAAAAAAGGAAGGAAAAGAGTGAAGGAACAAGAAGAAGGGAAAAAAAGGGAAGGGGAAAAGGAAAAGGAAAGGAAGAAAGGAAAAGATGGGAAAAAAAAGAGTGAAGGAAAAAAAAGGAAAAAGGAAAAAAGTGAAGGAACAAAGGGAGGAAAAGAGAAGGGAACAAAGAGAAGAAAAGAGGAAGGAACAGAGTGAAGGAAAAAAAAGGAAAAAAATTAAAAAAAGTGAAGAACAAAGAAGAAATGAAGGAAATAGTAAGAACAATGAAGGAAAGATGAAGAACAAGTAAGGGAAAAAGAAAGAAGAACAAAATTAGGAAAAGAGAAGGAAAAGAGTGAAGGAACAAGTGAAAAAGAAGAAGGAACAAAATTGTGGGAACAAAATGGGGGAAAAAGAGGAAAAAGTGAAAACAAGATGAGGAAAAGATTGAAAGAACAAGAAGGAAAAAAAAATGAAGAAAAAGAAGGAAGGAAGTAAGGAACAAGAGAAAGGAAAAAGGGGGAAGGAAAAGAAGGAAGAAAAGAATGAAGAAAAGAAGAGTGAAGGAAAAGAAAGTGGAGGAACAAGAAGAAGGAAGAATGAAGGAACAAGATTAAGGAAAAAAGTGAAGGAACAAGAGTGGAAAAGGAAAGAGTGAAGGAAAAGAAAGAAGGAAAAGATTGAAGAAAAAGATGAAGAAAAGAGGAAAGGAAAAAAGTGAAGGAACAAGTGAAGGAAAAGAAGAAGAACAGAATGAAAGAAAAAGTGAAGGAAAGAGGAAGGAACAAGAGGAAGGAACAGATGAGGAAAAAAATTTAAAAACAAGAGTGAAGGAAAAGATGAAGGAAAAGATGAAGGAACAAATGAAGGAAAGAAGGAAGGGAAAAAGAGGGAAGGAACGAAAGACGGAAAAGAGGAAGGAAAATGAAAGGAAAAGAGTGAAGGAAAAAAAGGGGGAAAGGAAAAATAAGGAACAAGATTGAAGAAACAAAATGAAGGAAAAAAGAGGAAAAAACAAAGTGAGAACAAGAGTGAAGGAACAAAGGAGGAAGGAAAGGAAGGAAAAGGGGTGGAACAAGAGTAAGGAAATATGAAGAAAAAGTGAAGGAAATAAAGAAAAAATTTAAGGAAAAAAAGAAAAAAAAGTAAGAAAAAGTGAAGGAAAGGTGAAGGAACAAAAGAAGGAAAAAGATGAAGAAAAAATGAAGAACAAGAGTAAGAACAAGATGAAGAAAAAAGAAAGAAGATGAAGGAAAAATGAAAAGGGGAAAAAGGAAGGAAAAAGAAGAAAAAAGAAGGAAAGATTGGAACAAGAATGAAAAATAGAAGAAAGGAAAAAGGAAGGAAAAGAATGAAGGAAAAGAGTGAAGGAAAAGAAAAGGAAAAGAGGAAGGAAAAGAATAAAGGAAAAAGGGAAGGAAAAGAGGAAGGAAAAAATGAAGAAAAAATGAAGGAAAAGATGAAGGAAAAGAATAAGAACAAGATGAGAACAAGATAAGGAAAAAGAATGAAGGAAAAGAATAAGGAACAAAGGGAAGAAAAGGAAAAAAACAGAAATGAGAAGAGGAAGGAATAAGAAAGAATGAGCAAGAGTGAAGGAACAAGAATGAAGGAACAAAAGTGAATGCAAAAGAATGAAGGAACAAGAGTGAAGGAACAAGAATGAAGGAATACGAATGAAAGAACAAGAATGAAGGAACAAGGGTGAAGGAACGAGAATGAAAAAACAAGAATGAATAAAAAAGAGTGAAGGAACAAGAATAAACGAACAAGAGTGAAGGAACAAGAATGAAGGAACAAGAGTAAGGGAATAAGAGTGAAGGAACAAGAATGAAAGAACAAGAATGAGTGAACATGAGTGAAGGAACAAGAACAATGGAACATGAGTGAGGGAACAAGAGTGAAGGAACAAGAGTGAAACAACAAAAGCGAAGGAACAAGAGTGAAAGAACAAGAGAGAAGGAACAAAAGTGAAGGAACAACAGTGAAGGAACAAGAGTGAAGGAACATGAGTGAAGGAACAAGAGTGAAGAAACAAGAATGAAGGAACAAGATTGAATGAACAGGAATGAAGAAACAAGAGTGAAGGAACAAGAGTGAAGGAACAAGAATGAAGGAACAAGAGTGAAGGAACAATAGTTAAGGAACAAGAGTGAAGGAACAAAAGTGATTTTAAATAATTATTTTCTCTCGGTTTTTACACAGGAAGACACTAATAATATTCCGGTAATTAATTTTTATAGTGGATCAGAAGAAGATAAATTATGTAACATCACAGTTGCTAGTGAAATGGTTGTGAAGCAGATAGACCGACTGAAGCAAAATAAGTCACCGGGTCCTGATGAGGTTTTTTCAAGGGTTCTTAAGGAATGCAAAATGGAAGTCTGTGAACCATTAACTAATATTTTTAATTTATCTCTTCAAACAGGTGTAGTGTCTGATATGTGGAAGATGGCTAATGTAATTCCTATTTTTAAAACAGGGGACAAGTCGTTACCGTCAAATTACCGCCCAATAAGCCTGACCTCAATTGTAGGCAAGTTGCTAGAGTCAATTATAGCTGAGATTATAAGAAGCCATCTCGATAAGCATAGCTTGATTAATGATACTCAGCATGGATTCACAAGAGGCCGGTCTTGTCTAACTAATTTATTAACTTTCTCCAGTAAAGCTTTTGAGGCTGTTGACCACGATAAAGAATTTGATATTGTTTACTTAGATTTTAGTAAGGCATTTGATAGAGTTCCGCACCAAAGACTGTTGAAGAAAGTAGCAGCTCATGGCATTGGGGGGAGGGTGCTCTCGTGGATCGAGTCATGGCTCACAGACAGGAAGCAGAGAGTGTCCATAAATGGGGTTAAATCCGAGTGGGGATCAGTAACAAGTGGCGTTCCACAGGGATCAGTCTTTGGCCCGTTGTTGTTTATAATATATATCAATGATCTTGATGAAGGAATTGCTAGTCATATGAGCAAATTCGCCGATGACACGAAGTTAGGTAGGATAATTGATTCAAACGTAGATGTTAGGGAACTTCAGGAGGATTTAGACAAACTCTACTCTTGGTCAGAAAAGTGGCAGATGCAGTTCAATGTGGATAAATGCAAGGTTCTGAAGCTCGGGAGTGTCTATAACCCTAGCACTTATAAGTTAAATAATGTAGAACTTAGCCATACAGATTGCGAAAAGGACTTGGGGGTTATGGTAAGCAGCAACCTTAAACCAAGACAGCAATGCCTAAGCGTACGTAATAAGGCAAATAGATTACTGGGATTTATATCAAGAAGTGTAAGCAACAGAAGTCCAGAGGTCATACTGCAGCTTTATACATCATTAGTAAGGCCTCACCTAGATTATGAAGCTCAATTCTGGTCTCCATATTACAGAATGGACATAAATTCGTTAGAAAACATTCAGCGTAGGATGACTAAATTAATACATAGCATTAGAAATCTTCCTTATGAAGAAAGATTGAAGACTCTTAAGTTACATTCACTTGTTAGACGAAGAATGAGGGGAGACCTGATCGAAGTGTATAAGTGGAAGATAGGTATTAATAAAGGGGATATTAACAAGGTCTTGAGGATATCTCTCCAAGAGAGAACCCGCAGTAATGGATTTAAATTAGATAAGTTTAGATTTAGAAAGGACATAGGAAAGTATTGGTTTGGAAATAGGGTAGTTGATGAGTGGAACAGTCTACCTAGTTGGGTTATTGAGGCTAGGACTTTGGGTAGTTTCAAATTTAGGTTGGATAAGTACATGAGTGGGAGGGGTTGGATTTGAGTGGGACTTGCACATCGGAGCTTGTTTCTTGGGTGGCATTGAAAATTGGGTTGGGCAAATGTTTTGTTAGTGGGATGAATTGTAAAGGACCTGCCTAGTATGGGCCAACAGGCCTGCTGCAGTGTTCCTCCTTTCTTATGTTCTTATGTTAACAAGAGTGAAGGAACAAGACTGAAGGAACAAGAATGAAGGAACAAGAGTGAAGGAAAAAGAGTGAAGGAACAAGAGTAAAGGAACAAAAGTGAAGGATCAAGAGTGAAGGAACAAGAGTGAAGGAACAAGAGTGAAGGAACAAGAGTGAAGGAACAAGAGTGAAGGAACAAGAATGAAGGAACAAGAGTGAAGGAACAAGAGTAAAGGAACGAGAGTGAAGGAACAAAGGTGAACGAACAAGAGTGAATGAACAAGAATGAATTAACAAGAGTGAAGGAACAAGAATGAAGGAACAATAGTGAAGGAACAAGAGTGAAGGAACAAGAGTGAAGGAACAAAAGTGAAGGAACATGAGTGAAGGAACAAGAGTGAAGGAACAAGAGTGAAGGAACAAGAGTGAAGGAACAAGAGTGAAGGAACAAGAGTTAAGGAACAAGAGTGAAGGAACAAGAATGAAGGATAGAGTGAAGGAACAAGAATTAAGGAACAATAGTGAAGGAACAAAGTGAAGGAACAAAGTGAAGATAGAGAGGAACAAAAGTGAAGGAACAGAGTGAAGGAACAAGAGTAGAACATGGTGAGTTTTAAGTCCAGATTTCACTCAATAATGTTACCTGAGCTGACGTTACATTGGTGACGGATCATATTAAGACAACTACTAACTGTATCTTCTTCATGCTGCTGAAAATTACCTTGGTAGTGTTATTTACTATCATCTTCATAGATGTGAAATACCATGGTAGTGTTCCATTCATGAACACCAGGTTAAGCCATCATAAAAGGCAGTTCTCTTGCTTACCCATAGAGTAAAATACCCAAGCACGTTAAGTATAAAACCAGTCTGAATTAGAGTCACCAAGGTTGAAAGGTGAAAGGAATTAGATGAAACATTAGGAATATATCCCACGGGAATTTATATTTCAATTTTGCCAGTGACTTCCCTATAAAATTTATGTAAACTGGGACCAATTGAGACCAAAATAATTCCAAGATTTTTGATGAATAAGATCAAGTCAGACATCAGCACGTCACACCTTCACTTCCTGGACTCGACAACATCCAGGTTTTTCTCTAAGTAACATCTACCAGCCTTTAATGTTTGATTAAGAGAGTAAGTAGTAAGGTAAGATTTATTAAATAACCATTATGCAGAGTTAACCCATGATGTTGAGAAATGGTTTACCAGCTAAGGTTAAAGATTAAATATAGGGAGTACTTAGCTGATAAGACAGCTATCGTCCACACAGCTGCCCCTGCAGACAAGGTCCTGAGAAGCTGTCGAAGTCACTTCTCAACGGGCTGCAAAAGATTATATTATGTATGATTATAAATTACCCATAGGGGGTGTTATGTCAGCATATTTCATTCACTGATGGCTGACGTACGTACTTGTGTGGACTCAAAAGTCCGCACCTCACTGCCGACTATAGGTTGATTACAAACTCCTTGTGAAACAAAAACTGTACAGTACCCCGTACTACAAGAAATTCATAACCCACCTTGCTCTTGTAGCGTGAGCTATGGTGTTCTTCACTCCCTCGACAGGTATCGGTGACTTGATAGAAACTGAAGTGTTCTTGGATGTCCACATCTTCCATAGTCTAGGAATACGCACACTGGTACACTATGTTCCACAAGGTTTGTCTTTATTGTTCACAATCTTATCACTAAAGAAGCTGATCACACTTCCCTGTAAGTGTTTATTGTGTTTTGTGAGACACTAACGCACGGATCAGTGTTCTTTGTTGGTTATCCTGGCATCAGTGTGACTCCCAGTAGGGTGAAAAGTAATCTGACCTAACAGCATCCTACACTGCTGCAGTTCCCCTCGAACATAAGGAAAATCTGGCCTAGTACTTTTGCTTCCTTGCCACTTCCTCCATGAAGCAAAGCAGAATGTTTGATTCTTGCTGTCTTAAGCATAGACGACAATGTGCACTATCTTTACCATGGTAATAAAGTGGGAGCAGGATTTTCCTTAATTGTCCTGCTAAAGTAAGAGATGAACTGTCTTTTATTAAACTACACTTTGAAACACTGGCTCTTGCAAGGAGCGGCGGTCGCTTGACCACATCGCATACCCGTATTGCATCTAGGATCAATTACTTGCTGTAGCAGTAAACAAGATGCTTGCCCTTCTGAGAGGGCTGGGCCCCTCAGGGCTGAAAGGGGCTGAAGGGGGCTGATACCCCCCTCCTAGAGAAAATTTCTCCACAAGAGGAGTCAATAATGTCAAACACTGAGACTTGTTACCAAGCAGAGAACATCTCCTCCAGGTATTTGACATAAACCAGGTCACCAGTAGATGAATGCAGCATCTAGTAGATCAATGCAGCATCCAGCAGACGAATGTAACATCCGGCAGATGAATGCAGAATTCAACAGACGAATGCATCGTTTTGTGTATAGTACGTACATCAGTCATCCTCTCACGGAGATAAATCCCAGTCAACATCTTCTCCATCACACTGCAAGCATCTTGCAACACCCCACAATAAATCCCTCCTCTCTCGTTGCTCTCCACCACTGACAGATCAACGTCTGTAAATTCACTCACATCTGTCTCTCTGACGGCATAAATTGGGCCACTTAAATCCTAACTAGATATCCTAGACAAGGCGCAGATCCTCCCCGTGTACGTCTTGCAAGTGGCTTCCTAAAATAATTCAACATGGCTGGTTTATGGTCCGTCGACAGTAATAAAGATTTATTATAAGCTCTGCTTATTCTGTCTATTAAGTCAATAAAGGAGCTGCTTCCTGACGTAATAAAGCGTAATGTAATCAATAATGTTTTCACTTGAGAATTTTAGTGTATTTCATGTATTAAACTCAGTGAATACTCTGTTTACCGGATATACACTACATGTCACTAAATGTATATGTATATTCAAATATACAAATCTTAGTGTATACACAGAGATATACTCCTCTTAGAGTATACGCAAAGCCCATCTCGGAGTATATACACCGTAGATAGTCTAGGCAGTTTATATAAATTGAGAGACGCACCTCTCAGTGTATATTCACTGAGATATATACTTCTCACAGTATATATACTTTACACTGAGAGCTATACTTCTCACAGTATATATACTTTACACTGAGAGATATACTTCTCACAGTATATATACTTTACACTGAGAGATATACTTCTCACAGTATATATACTTTACACTCAGAGATATACTTCTCACAGTATATATACTTTACACTGAGAGATATACTTCTCACAGTATATATACTTTACACTCAGAGATATACTTCTCACAGTATATAAACTATACACTCAGTGATATACTTCTCACAGTATATATACTTTACACTCAGAGATATACTTCTCACAGTATATATACTTTACACTCAGAGATATACTTCTCACAGCATATATACTTTACACTGAGAGATATACTTCTCACAGTATATATACTTTACACTCAGAGATATACTTCTCACAGTATATATACTTTACACTCAGAGATATACTTCTCACAGTACATATACTTTACACTCAGAGATATACTTCACACAGTATATATACTTTACACTCAGAGATATACTTCTCACAGTATATATACTTTACACTCAGAGATATATATCTCACAGTATATATACTTTACACTAAGAGATATACTTCTCACAGTATATATACTTTACACTGAGAGATATACTTCTCACAGTATATATACTTTACACTGAGAGATATACTTCGCACAGTATATATACTTTACACTGAGAGATATACTTCTCACAGAATATATATTTTACACTGAAAGATATACTTCTTACAGTATATATACTTTACACTCAGATATATACTTCTCACAGTATATATACTTTACACTCAGAGATATACTTCTCACAGTATATATACCTTACACACAGAGATATACTTCTCACAGTATATATACTTTACACTCAGAGACATACTTCTCACAGTATATATACTTTACACTCAGAGATATACTTCTCACAGTATATATAATTTACGCTCAGAGATATACTTCTCACAGTAAAATATACTTTTACACTCAGAGATATACTTCCACAGTATATATACTTTACACTCAGAGATATACTTCTCACAGTATATATACTTTACACTCTGAGATATACTTCTCACAGTATATATACTTTACCCTGAGAGATATACTTCTCACAGCATATATACTTTACACTCAGAGATATATTCTCACAGTATATATGCTTTACACTGAGAGATATACTTCTCACAGTATACATACTTAACATTAAGAGATATACTTCTCACAGTATATATAATTTACGCTCAGAGATATACTTCTCACAGTATATATACTTTACACTCAGAGATATACTTCTCACAGTATATATACTTTACACTCAGAGATATACTTCTAACAGCATATATACTTTACACCAGAATATACTTCTCACAGTAATATACTTTACACTGAGATATATACTTCCACAGTAAAATATACATTAAAATGAGAGATATACTTCTCACAGTATATATACTTTACACTCAGAGATATACTTCTCACAGTAATTTTACTTTACACCAGAGATATACTTCGCACAGTATATATACTTTACACTCAGAGATATACTTCTCACAGTATATATACTTTACACTCAGAGATATACTTCTCACAGTATATATACTTTACATTCAGAGATATACTTCTCTCAGTATATATACTTTACACTCAGAGATATACTTATCACAGTATATATACTTTACACTCAGAGATATACTGCTCACAGTATATATACTTTACACTCGGAGATATACTTCTCACAGTATATATACTTTACACTCAGAGATATACTTCTCACAGTATATATACTTTACACTCAGAGATATACTTCGCACAGAAATATATACTTTACACTCAGAGATATACTTCTCACAGTATATATACTTTACACTCAGAGATATACTTCTCACAGTATATATACTTTACATTCAGAGATATACTTCCCTCAGTATATATACTTTACACTCAGAGATATACTTATCACAGTATATATACTTTATTCTCAGAGATATACTTCTCACAGTATATATACTTTACACTTAGAGATATACTTCTCACAGTATATATACTTTACACTCAGAGATATGCTTCTCACAGTATATATACTAAAAACAATGAGAGATATACTTCTCACAGTATATATACTTTACGCTCAGAGATATAGTTCTCACAGTATATATACTTTACACTCAGAGATATACTTCTCACAGTATATATACTTTACACTCAGAGACATGCTTCTCACAGTATATATACTTTACACTCAGAGATATACCTCTCACAGTAAATATACTTTGCACTCAGAGATATACTTCTCACAGTATATATACTTTACACTCAGAGATATACCTCTCACAGTATATATACTTTACACTCAGAGATATGCTTCTCACAGTATATATGCTTTACACTCAGAGATATACTTCTCTCAGTATATATACTTTACACTGAGAGAATTACTTCTCACAGTATATATACTTTACATTGAGAGATATACTTCTCACAGTATATATACTTTACTCGCAGAGATATACTTCTCACAGTATATATGCTTTACACTCAGAGATATACTTCTCACAGTATATACACTTTACACTCAGAGATATACTTCTCACAGTATATATACTTTACACTCAGAGATATACTTCGCACAGTATATATACTTTACACTCAGAGATATACTTCTCACAGTATATATACTTTACACTCAGAGATATACTTCTCACAGTATATATACTTTACATTCAGAAATATACTTCTCTCAGTATATATACTTTACACTCAGAGATATACTTATCAGAGTATATATACTTTACGCTCAGAGATATACTTCTCACAGTATATATACTTTACACTCAGAGATATACTTCTCACAGTATATATACGTTACACTCAGAGATATGCTTCTCACAGTATATATACTAAAAACACTGACAGATATTCTTCTCACAGTATATATACTTTACGCTCAGAGATATATTTCTCACAGTATATATACTTTACACTCATAGATATACTTCTCACAATATATATACTTTACACTCAGAGACATGCTTCTCACAGTATATACACTTTACACTCAGAGATATACTTCTCACAGTACATATACTTTACACTCAGAGATATACTTCTCACATTATATATACTTTACACTCAGAGATATACTTCTCACAGTATATATACTTTACACTCAGAGATATACTTCTCTCAGTATATATACTTTACACTGAGAGAATTACTTCTCTCAGTATATATACATTACATTGAGAGATATACTTCTCACAGTATATATACTTTACACTGAGAGATATACTTCTCACAGTATATATACTTTACACTCAGAGAATATATTTCCCTCACAGTATATATACTTACACTCAGAGATATACTTCTCACAGTATATGCACTTTACACTGAGAGATATACTTCTCACAGTATATATACTTTACACTCAGAGATATACTTCTCACAGTAATATACTTTGTACTCAGAGATATACTTCTCACAGTAAAATACTTTACACTGAGAGATATACTTCTCACAGTATATATACTTTACACTCAGAGATATACTTCTCACAGTATATATACTTTACACTCAGAGATATACTTCTCACAGTATATATACTTTACACTGAGAGATATACTTCTCACAGTATATATACTTTACACTCAGAGATATACTTCTCACAGTATATATACTTTGTACTCAGAGATATACTTCTCACAGTATATATACTTTACACTCAGAGATATACTTCTCACAGTATATATACTTTGTACTCAGAGATATACTTCTCACAGTATATATACTTTACCCTCAGAGATATACTTCTCACAGTATATATACTTTACACTCAAAGATATGCTTCTCACAGTATATATACTTTACACTGAGTGATATACTTCTCACAGCATATATACTTTACACTGAGAGATATACTTCTCACAGTATATAAACTTTACACTCAGAGATATACTTCTCACAGTATATATACTTTACCCTCAGAGATATACTTCTCACAGCATATATACTTTACACTCAGAGATATACTTCTCACAGTATATATACTTTACACTCAGAGATATACTTCTCACATTATATATACTTTACACTCGGAAGATATGCTTCTCGCATTATGTATACTTTACACTCAGAGATATGCTTCTCACAGTATATATACTTTACACTGAGAGATATACTTCTCACAGCATATATACTTTACACTGAGAGATATACTTTTCACAGTATATATACTTTACACTCAGAGATATACTTCTCACAGTATATATACTTTACACTCAGAGATATACTTCTCACAGCATATATACTTTACACTCAGAGATATACTTCTCACAGTATATATACTTTACACTCAGAGATATACTTCTCACAGTATATATACTTTACTCTCAGAAATATGCTTCTCACAGTATATATACTTTACACTCAGAGATATGCTTCTCACAGTATATATACTTTACACTCAGAGATATACTTCTCACGGTATATATACTTTACATTCAGAGATATGCTTCTCACAGTATATATACTTTACACTGAGAGATATACTTCTCACAGTATATATACTTTACACTGAGAGATATACTTCTCACAGTATATATACTTTACACTGAGAGATATACTTCTCACAGTATATATACTTTACACTCAGAGATATACTTCTCACAGTATATATACTTTACATTCAGAGATATGCTTCTCACAGTATATATACTTTACACTCAGAGATATACTTCTCACAGTATATATACTTTACACTCAAGATAGCTTTTCACAGTATATATACTTTAACACCAGAGATATACTTCTCACAGTATATATAGTTTACACTCAGAGATATACTTCTCACAGTATATATACTTTACACTCAGAGATATGCTTCTCACAGTATATATACTTTACACTTAGAGATATACTTCTCACATTATATATACTTTACACTCAGAGATATACTTCTCACAGTATATATACTTTACACTCAGAGATATACTTCTCACAGTATATATACTTTACACTCAGAGATATACTTCTCACAGTATATATACTTTACACTCAGAGATATACTTCTCACAGTATATATACTTTACACTCAGAGATAGGGCTTCTCACAGTATATATACTTTACACCAGAGATATACTTCTCACAGTATATATACTTTACACTCAAGAATACTTCTCACAGTATATATACTTTACACTCAGAGATATACTTCTCACAGTATATATACTTTACACTCAGAGATATACTTCTCACAGTATATATACTTTACACTCAGAGATATGCTTCTCACAGTATATATACTTTACACTCAGAGATATACTTCTCACAGTATATATACTTTACACTCAGAGATATACTTCTCACAGTATATATACTTTACACTCAGAGATATACTTCTCGCAGTATATATACTTTACACTCAGAGATATTATTTCTCGCAGTAATATATACTTTACACTCAAATATACTTCTCGCAGTATATATACTTTAAAACTCAGAAAAATATACTTTCAAAGTATATATACTTAACACCAGAGATATACTTCTCACAGTAATATATACTTTACACTCAGAATATACTTCTCACAGTATATATACTTTACACTCAGAGTTTATACTTCTCACATATATATACTTTACACTCAAGAAAATACTGCTCACGGGTAAATATACTTTACACTCAGAGATATACTTCTCACAGTATATATACTTTACACTCAGAGATATACTTCTCACAGTATATATACTTTACACTCAGAGATATACTTCTCACAGAAATATATACTTTACACTCAGAGATATACTTCTCACAGTAAAATATACTTTGAAACTCAGAGATATGCTTCTCACAGTATATATACTTACACTCAGAGATATACTTCTCACAGTATATATACTTACACTCGAGATATACTTCTCACAGTTTTAAAACTTTACACTCAGAGATATACTTCTCGCAGTATATAATACTTTACACTCAGAGATATACTTCTCGCAGTATATATACTTTACACTCAGAGATATACTTCTCGCAGTATATATACTTTACACTCAGAGATATACTTCTCGAAGTATATAACTTAACACTCAGAGATATACTTCTCACAGTAATATATACTTTACACTCAGAGATATACTTCTCACAGTATATATATTTTTACACTCAGAGATATACTTCTCACAGTATATATATTTTTACACTAGAGATATACTGCTCACAGTATAAAATACTTTACACTCAGAGATATACTTCTCACAGTATATATACTTTACACTCAGAGATATGCTTCTCACAGTATATATACTTTACACTCAGAGATATACTTCTCACAGTATATATACTTTACACTCAGAGATATACTTCTCACAGTATATATACTTTACACTCAGAGATATACTTCTCACAGTAAATATAATTTTACACTCAGAGATATACTTCTCACAGTATATATACTTTACACTCAGAGATATGCTTCTCACAGTATATATACTTTACACTCAGAGATATACTTCTCACAGTATATATACTTTACACTCAGAGATAATTTCTCACAGTATATATACTTTACACTCAGAGATATACTTCTCACAGTATATATACTTTACACTCAGAGATATACTTCTCGCAGTATATATACTTTACACTCAGAGAGATACTTCTCGCAGTATATATACTTTACACTCAGAGATATACTTCTCGAAGTATATATACTTAACACTCAGAGATATACTTCTCACAGTATATATACTTTACACTCAGAGATATACTTCTCACAGTATATATACTTTACACTCAGAGATATACTTCTCGCAGTATATATACTTTACACTCAGAGAGATACTTCTCGCAGTATATATACTTTACACTCAGAGATATACTTCTCGAAGTATATATACTTAACACTCAGAGATATACTTCTCACAGTATAAATACTTTAAAACTCAGAGATATACTTCTCACAGTATATATACTTTACACTCAGAGATATACTTCTCACAGTATATATACTTTACACTCAGAGATATACTTCTCGCAGTATATATACTTACACTCAGAGAGATACTTCTCGCAGTAATATACTTTACACTCAGAGATATCTTCTCGAAGTATATATACTTAACACTCAGAATATACTTCTCACAGTATATATATTTTACACTCAGAGATATACTCTCGCAGTATATATACTTTACACTCAGAGATATACTTCTCACAGTATATAAAACTTTACACTCAGAGATAACTTCTCGCAGTATATATACTTTACACTCAGAGATAACTTCTCACAGTATATATACTTTACACTCAGAGATAAAACTTCTCGCAGATATATATACTTACACTCAGAGATTACTTCTCACAGTATATATACTTTACCTCAGAAAAATTTACTTCTCGCAGTATATATACTTTACACTCAGAGATATACTTCTCACAGTAAATATACTTTACACTCAGAGATATACTTCTCGCAGTATATATACTTTACACTCAGAGATATACTTCTCGCAGTAAAAATAACTTTACACTCAGAGATATACTTCTCACAGTATATATACTTTACACTCAGAGATATACTTCTCGCAGTATATAATACTTTACACTCAGAGATATATTTCTCACAGTATATAACTTTACACTCAGAGATATACTTCTCGCATATATATACTTACACTCAAGATATACTTCTCGCATATATATACTTTACACTCAGAATATACTTCCCACAGTATATATACGTTACACTCAAATATACTTCTCGCAGTATATAAAACTTTACACTCAGAGAAAATACTTCTCGCAGTATATATACTTTACACCCCAGAGATATACTTCTCACAGTATATATACTTTCCCACTCAGAGATATACTTCTCACAGTATATATTCTTTACACTCAGAGATATACTTCTCACAGTATATATACTTTAACACTCAGAGATATGTTTCTCACAGTATATATACTTTACATCAGAGATATACTTCTCACAGTATATATACTTTACACTCAGAGATATACAACTCTTGCGTGTATATCTTTATTATTAGTTTCCATATTTTCTAAGTTCCATGGACATTTATTTTTTGTATTTCTTTACAATTATTTAAAAAATTTTGGTTATTATCATTATTATTATTGTTATTATTATTATTATTATTATTATTATTATTATTATTATTATTATTATTATTATTATTATTATTATTTTATCATCATTATTAATTATTATTATTATAATTATTATTATTATTATTATTTATTATTATTATTATTATTATTATTATTATTATTATTATTATTATTGTCCCCATTATTATTGTGACATTATTATTTATATTATTTTATTATTATTACAAATAATAATTTTTTTTTTAATAACACCTACGCCGTTTCGACTAAGGTAGGGTCACCTGAAAAAGAAGAATCACTTCCATCATCATTCACTCCATCACTGTTTTGCCAGAGGTGCACCTATATTACAGTTAAAATCTGCAACATATCAAGACACTTCCCTCAGAGTGTAGGAACTGTACTTACCACTGGGAAACATGTTTCCCTGAATCCCTTCATATATGTTACTTTGCTCACACTCCAACAGCACGTCAAGTCATGAAAACCATTTGTCTCCACTCGCTCCTATCTAACACTCTCACACACTCTTGCTGGAAGTCCAAGTCCCTCGCACACAAAACCTGCTTTAACCACTCCCTCCAACCTTTCCTAAGCTGACCCCTACACCGCCTTCTTTCCACTACAGTACATGCCCTCCAAGTCATTCTATTTTGTTCTATCTTCCAGATCACCTCAACAACCCCTCCTCTACCCCGTACCTCCTTCTAATCTCCAAGTTACGAATACTCTGCCATTATATTCACACTGCACATTGTTGTCAGACACAACATCTCCACTGCCTCCAGCTTTCCTCCTTTTCCTCTATGGATAATGTCTCCACAGACTCACTGCACCACTCACCTTTTTCTCTTCATCAGTTTTATGATTCACTTAGATTTTCATAGACCTATCTGCTGACACTTCCACTCCCAAATCGGGAAAACATTTGCCCAAAACCATACTCTCTCCCTCCAATCTGATATCCAGTCTTTTCCCTTTTCTAATTTTTTGTTCCTCATCACATTGCTCTTTCCTATATTCACTTGAAATTTCCTTCTTTTACATACCCTACCATACTCGTCCACCAACCTCTGCAACTACTCTCAGAATCTTTCAAAAGCACAGTGTCATCAGCAAAAAACAACTGTGACAACTCTCACTTTGTGGTAGATTTTTTAATTTTTTTTGCCCCACACCTTTTTTCAACACCCGAGCATTCACTTCTCTTACAACCCCATCTATAAATATATTGAACAACCATGGTGACATCATACATCCTTATCTAAGGCCTACTTTTAATGGGAAATAATCTCCCTCTCCCTACAAAACTCTAACCTAAGCCTCACTATCCTCGTAAAAACTCTTCACTGCATTCAATAACTCCAAAATATAGCCCCACCTGCTTTTGACATATGTCTTTAACACATCAATCCCAGTTGCTTCACCCCTTTCATTCTATCCACTGCCTCACGCACCTCCCACAAACTCACAACTCTCTTCCTCACTCCTGCAAGATGTTACACTTCCCTGGCCAATGCATGAAATCACAACTTCCTCAAAATATTCCTTTGCTATTACTACTGCTACACTACTACAATTACAAGTGCCACTACTACTACTACTACTACTACTACTGCTGCTGCTCTGCGCTGCTGCTGCTGCAGCTCTTCTGCTACTACTATTACTACCTCTACTATTAAATTACTACAAGAACTGCTACTATTATTACTACTACAACTGCTACTACTGCTACTTCACCAGTACCCACTACTCACAGACAACACAGACACACAGCACACATCACACAAGACACACTACCCCACAGACACACACAACACACCACACTCACACACACAACCGATGAAAATAACCCGTAAAGAAAATAACAAGCATCGAAAATCAAGACGACCCGAAACTGTTGTATGCCACATCAGGAGGAAGCAAAAAGCCTAGGTGACAACTGAGGACAGAAGATGGAGAACCACAAGAAATGATCAGAGGTATTGAGGAGCTAAAAGAGAGATTAAGGAGTTTTTGCAGAAGAGACAGGAAGGCTCTGGGAAGACAGCACAGAAGGGAACATCAAGAGGGAATATACTAACAAGTGTTGGATGACATACGAAAAACCCGAGGAGGCGGTGCAGAAGCTGCTAAGTGACCTTGATACCTAAAAGGCGATGGGACCGGACAACACCCTCCCGTGGGTCCTTAGAGAAGGAGCAGAGATGCTGTGCGTGCCCTAACCACAATCTTCAACACTTTCCCTTGAAACTGGGCAACTATCTGGAAATGGAAGGGACAGCAAATATAGTCCCCATATTTAAGAAAGGAAATAGAAAGGGAACACTAAACTACGAACCATTGTATCTGACATGTATTGTGTGCAAAGTCATGGAGAAAAATTATCAGGAGGGAGTGGTGAACACCTGGAACGGAACAAGATTATAAATGAAAACCAGCATGGGTTCATGGAAGGCAAATCCTGCCACAAACCTCCTGGAGTTTTATAACAAGGTAAAGAAGTAAGACACAGAGAGAGAGGGGTGGGTTGATTCCCATTTTTCTAGACTGCGGGAAAAAGCCTTTGACACAGTTCCCCACAAGAGATTAGTGCAAAAGCAGGAGGATCAGGCGCATATATCAGGGAGGGCACTGCAAGGGATAAGGGAATACCTGACAGGGAGGCAACAACGAGTCATGGTACGTGAAGAGGTATCACAGTGGGCGCCTGTGACGAGCGGGGTCAAACAGGGGTCAGTTCTAGGACCAGTGCTTTTTTTTGATATATGCGAACGACTTTGATGGAAGGAATAGAGTCTGAAGTGTCCCAATTCGCGGGATGATGTGGAAGCTGATGAGAAGAATTAAATCGGTTTGAGGATGAGGCAGGACTGCAAAAGAGACCTGGACAGGTTTGGGGCATGTGTCCAGAAACTGGCTTCTCGAATTCAACCCTGCCATATGCCAAAGTCATAAAGATTGGGAGGGGCAAAGAAGACCGCAGACGGAGTATAGGCTAGGTGGACAAAGACTACAGACCTCACTCAGGGAGAAAGACATGGGGTGACCATAACACCAAAGCACGCCCACGGAGGCACACATAAACCCAAAATAACTGCTGCAGATACGGGCGCGTGGCAAACCTGAGAATAGCGTTCCGATATTTTTAATAAGGAATCGTTAAAGGGTCACTGTACATGTGTATTTAGGCCCATACTGGAGTATGCAGCACCAGTCTGGAACCCACACCTGGTCAAGCACTTCAAGAAGTTAGAGAAAGTACAAAGGTTTGCAACAAGGCTAGTCCCATAGCTCAAGGGAATGTGTACAAAGAAAGGTTGAGGGAAATCGGACTAAAGACACTGGAGAACAGAAGGGTCAGGGGAGGAACATTGATAACGACTTTACAAGATACTGCGGGGAATAGACAAGGTGGACAAAGATAGGATGCCCCAGAGAGGGGACACAGAAACAAGGGGTCACAACTGGAAGCTGAAGGGACTCAGAGAGTTCAGGGACTTTGGGAAAGTTTTTTTTCAGTCATAGAGTCGTCAGGAAGTGTGAATAGCCTAGCAAGTGAAGTAGTGGAGGCAGGAACCATACATAGTTTTAAGAAGAGGTATGACAAAGCTCAGGAAGCAGAGAGGGAGGGGAAACCTAGTAACGATCAGTAAAGAGGCGCGGCCAGGAGCTGAGTCTCGATCCCTGCAACCACAATTAGGTGAGTACAATTAGGTGAGTATACACCCCACACACACCCCACAGTGGACACCTGTGACGAGCGGGGTTTCCCAAGGGGTCGGTCCTAGGACAGTGCTTTTTTTGGTATTTGTGAATGACATGATGGAAGGGATAGACTCAGATGTGTCCCTTTCGCAGATGATGTGAAGTTATGAGGAGAATTAAATCAGATGAGATGAGACAGGACTATGTAGAGACCGGGGACAGGCTGGACACGTGATCCAGCAACTGGCTTCTCGAATTCAACCCTGCCAAATGCAAAGTCACGAAGATCGGAGAAGGGCAAAGAAGACCGGAGATAGAGCATAGGCTAGGTGGCCAAAACTGCAAACCTACTCAAGGGAAAAAGGGAATCTTTGGGTGAGTATTAACACCGAACACGTCTCAGGAAGCCACATCAACCCGATAACTGCTGGAGATGTTTAGCGCCTGGCAAACCTGAGAACAGCGTGTCGATACCTAAGTAAGGAATCTTTCAAGACACTGTTACCGTGACGTAGGCCCATTTCTGGAGTATGCAGCACCAGTTCGGAAACCCCCACGGTTCAAGCACGTTAAGAAATTACAGAAAGTGGGAAAGGTTTGCTACAAGGTTAGTTCCAGAGCTAAGGGGAATGTCCTACGAGGAAAGGTTAAGGGAATCGACCTGACGATACTGGAGGATAGGAGGGTTAGGGGAGACATGATAACTACATTTCAAAATACTGCGTGGAATAGACAAAGTGGACAGAGACAAGATGTTCCAGAGATGGGACACAGAAACAAGGGTCACTCTTGGAAGTTGATGACTCAGATGGTCACAGGGATGTTAGGAAGTATTTCTTCAGTCACAGAGTTGTCGGAAGTGGAAACAGTCTAGCGACTGATGTAGTGGAGGCAGGAAAACCCTACATAGCTTTAAGAAAGAGGGGACAATAAAGCTCATGGAACACGGAGGAGAGAGGACCCAGTAGCGTTCAGTGAAGAGGCGGGGCCGGAGTTGAGTCTCGACCCCTGCAACTACAAATTTGATGAGTACAGTTAGGTGAGTATAACACACAACACACACACACGCACCCCACACACACAAAACACACAACACCACACACACACACACACACCACATACACACAGGAGCTGAATCTCGACCCTTGCACCACAATTAGATGAGTACACAAAACACACACACACACCACACACACACACACACACACACACCCCACACTTATTGTAGTGGGTCATAAGCGCCAGGCTCAGGGATCTTAGTGCTTTTAGGGCGTGTTTTAGCAGCTAGAAGCAACCAGTGTTAGTGAGAACGTCAGTGAAAAAACCCCACAAGTGATAACCAAAGTATTAGCAAAAATAAATAAAATAAAGGCGAAGAAAGCCTGAAATTATAAACAAAATTTTAAAGTGCCAGTTCGTTGAGGCCTAGGTTGCCCCTTGTTTTCACATGTTCAATATACAAAGTACAAAGCGAGTGACTAAAGAGAAAAAATCAAATAGAATTAAGAGAGATTGGCTAACGAGAAACTGTGATGTAGCACACAGCCAACGTGAAAAGCTAGCCAAAAAAGGGGATAAAATATTTTATATATATTTTATATATTTATATATATATTATATATATGCAAAAATTATTAGCTCCATTAGGGTCCAGTTTCATATAAAAATTTTCCCAAAAGGCTTGTTTGATATTTTGAGCCCTATTGTTGGCAAAATTTCTAACTTTAATGTTAAAAACAACATAGACTTGGTTGATAAATTAAGCTCCTTGACTGACATAAATGATTTTAACATGGTTAGTTTTGATGTTACTTCCTTGTTTACGAAAGTTCCTGTTGATGATTTATTAAAGTTTCTTATCTGAAGAAAATCGTTAACTATGATTTACCATTGCCCGTTCCTACTATCATTAAACTTATTAAACTTTTTCATTGTTGATGCAAAATTTGTATTTAATGATAAATTTTACACTCAGAAGTTTGGTATGGCAATGGGAAATCCTCTTTCACCCCGTTCTTAGTAACCTATACATGGAATTTTTTGAAACAAGGTTACTTAACACATCCTCCCTAATAGAGCTAAATGGTTCAGATATGTTGATGATATTTTGTGTCTTATGCCCAAAAATGTTTGATATACACCATTTCCTTGGAAAATTAAATAGCTTAGCCCATTCAATAAATTTACTGTTGAGTTTGAAGAAAATAATCATTGCCTTTTCTAGATGTTTTAATTATTAAGGGGTAATAATGAATTCAAATTTAAAATTTACAGAAAAACCCACTAATAAACTGTTCCTATGTCCACTATTATTCCTCGCATCAAGATAGAGTCAAAAAATGTCTGTTTTCTCATCAATGTTTCTGAGAGCTTTACGAATTTGTAGTCCTGAGTTCATAGATGAGGAAATATCCAAAATTTATGAAATAGGTAATGATTTTAAAATACCCAAGAAATGTAATTTATAAATTTTTTAAAGTTTTCCAGAAATACTTTTTACAATCCAAAAAGGGGACAAACCAGCCTTATTCAAATAAAAAAAATGTTGGTTCTCCCTTAACCCTGAAAACTTGGTTGATATGCCTTCTCTTCTTAAGACTTTTAATTTAAAGTTGTATTCAAAAATCTCGATACAGTAAAAAACTTTTGATAAAGAATTTCCCCCCAAAATGCTGATGGATGTGTTAAGATTCCTTGTAAAATTTTTCGAAAAGTTATTACGGGCAAATGGTAAAAAAATTTGAACTAAGATTAAACAAAATAAAAAGCATTTGAAGGACAAGATTCCAATGCTCTATTATTTTATGTAAGGATTTTAACCTCCCAAAGATTTTTAAAAAAGTTGAGAAAGTAGTATAAAACAAGCCATGGCGACAGGAATTTAATTGATTTTTTTCAAAAAAAGCATTTTTGGGAAATAATTAATTTTTCCTTTGGTTTATTAAATTAGATCCATTTAAAATTTAAATAGAATTTGGAAGGGAAATTTTAAAATAAACTGGAAAAAAAAATTTTAAAATTTCTTTTTTCTTGGGTAGAATTGTTTGTGGGGTGAGTTGTGCCCCAAAGGGCCTTTTCCCGTTGGCTGCCGCGCGTCACGTGTTTAAAACCGTTGTGGGATCGATAGTGAGGTCCGACCAGACCCCTTTTTAGCTTCCTTGGGTGCTTTATTTCATTTTCCTTTAAAAGTAGTAGTCACGAAAAGGGCCGGGAAGGGGCCCCTTTTTTCCAGGGGGGGTTTTCCATACCTAAAAATGTTTCCCGTAAATTTTTAAAAATTTTTATAATAAATAATATAAATTATATTTTAAATAATAAAAAAAAAAAAAATATAGACTCAATAACATAATTTTAAGCGAGATGGTGGCAGCAGAAACCCCGGGGATGTACCGGCCTTTAAACGGTTTAAAGGGTGTACCAAAAATAAGTTTGTTTCGGAAATTTTAAAAATTATGACCCGGTTCCAAGGTAATGGGAAAATAACCCCCAAAAGGGCCCGAGGAAATAATACAAAAAGCAGGGGTTGGAAAGGGGTTTAAATTTGTAACCCAGGAAAAAGGCGGAAAGGAGTAAGCGGGTTTGTGCCTCTGGCCCTGGAACGCCCCCCGAGGATAATTTTTAACCAAACAGTTTTGGGGTTGGCAATTTTTTGGGGTAACCGGAAGGAAAAAGGTGGGTTAAAAAAAACCCCTGGTGGAAAACTCCAAAAACACCCTGGGTATTAAAATTAAATTTTTTAAGGACAAGGGAATTAAGGTTTAACGGGTAATTTGGTACCCCCGGGGAACATTAAAAAATGAGGACCCCAAAAAACAGCCCCAACAATAAAATTTTGGGGCCAGAGAAAAAGGGTTGACCCCTTGAAAAAAACCCGTTAACACACCCATATTAAAATTAAAATTTTTGGGTTTTAAGGTTTCCCTTAAAACATTTCCCCCCCAAAAATTTTTTCCCTGGGCTTTTTGCCTACACCCCCCCCCCCATTTTTCCTTCCCTTCTGGGCCCCCTTGGTTCCTCCTAGTTTTTCCTCCCCCCCCCCCAAAACTTTTTCCCTTTTTCCTCCCCCTTCCCCCCCCCCCCTTTCCCTTCAACCCCCCTTTTCCCCTCCCCCCTCTTTTCCCCCTCCCCCCTTCCCCCCCTTCTTTCTTTCCCCCCCTCCCCCCCCTTTCCCTCCCCATTTTTCCCCCCCCTTTTCCCCCTCTTTCTTCTCTCTCTCCCTTTTTTCTCTCCCTCTCCCTTTTTCTTATTTAAACCCCTCCCCTTTCTTCTCTCCTTCCCTTTTCCCCTCCCCCCCTTTCTCTTCTTTTCTTCTCTCCCCTCTCTCTTCTCTTTTCTCTTCTTCTCTCCTCTCTCTCTTCTCTCTCCTCCCCCCTTCTTTCTTTTTCACCCTCCCCCCGTTTTCTCTCCTCATCCCCCCTTTCCCCCCTCCTTTCCCCCTGTCTGTTTTTTCTCCCCCCTCCCTTTCTCCTCTCTTTCTCTCTCTCCCCTCTCTCTCCTTAATCCCCTTTTCCCCCTCTTTTCTCTCTTCTTTTTCCCCCCCCCCCTTTTCCTTTCTCTCCCCCCCCCTTTTCTCCCCTTTTTTCTTTTCTCTCTTTTTCCCCTCTCTCCTCTCCTCTCCTTCTCCCTCTCTCCCCTCTCTTTTCTCTCTCCCCCTCTCTCTCCCCCTCTCTTTCCCTTTCCCCCTTCTCTCTACCCTTTCTCTCCCCCCTACATTTCCTTCTTTTTCTTTTCTTTTCTCCCTTCTTCTCCCCCTCTCTCCCCTCTCTCCCCCCTCCTTTCCTCTCCCCTCTCTCTCCTCTCTCCCCCTCTCTCTCCTCTCTTCTCTCCCTCCTCTATGGGGCCCTTTTTGCTTCTCTCTCCATCTCCCTTTTTCTAAAATTTCTACCCCTCCCTCGCATTTCTCTCCCCTCATCCCTTTTTTTCCCTCCCCCCCTTTTCCCCTTTCTCTGTCTTAAACTCCCCTCTCTCTCTCTCCTCCTCTCCTCTCTCTCCCTCTCTCTCTCTCTCCCCCCTTCCCCTCTCCCCCTCTTCTCCTCCCTCTCTTTTCCCTCTCTCTCCCCTTTCTCTCCCCCCCCACTTTTCTCCCCTCTCACCCTTGGTCTTATCCCCAGCCCCTTTCTCCCCTCCTCTTCCCCTCGGGGGTTTTACCCTTTTCCCTTCCCTCTCTCCCCTTTCTACCCTTTCTCTCCCCGCCCTCGCACCCCTCCCTCCTTAGCCTTCGTCTTTTGGAAAAAAAAAAAAAAAAAAAAAAAAAAAAAAATATGGGGGGCCCTAGAGGAGGGAAAAAACCAGAGACTGGTGGGCCGAACCGGGGGAGGAAAAAGCTTGGATTTAGAGCCCCAAAAAAAGGGAAAGGAAAGGGGGGAAAGGGAAAGGGATTTTGAGTTTGGGGTAAGAAAAGGGGAGGCCCGGGATAGCTGGGGAGTGCAGGAAGGGGAAAGGGTACAGGTTTTTGCAGCAGAAGCTGGGAATACAGTGCTTAGAAGAAAAAACCTGCAAAGCCTAAAAACAGATTAGTTTGACAAATGACAATTCAAAATTTTGGACCCCGGGAAATTTCATTGTCAAGCGCAGCAGGGGGATGGAAAAAGAAACAACGGAGACCCCCGGACGCAAAGGGCCTTATCAAAACCCCCGTGGGGCCAGGGAAAAGACGGGAAAAACACAAAGATCAAATGACAGGCCCCGAAGACAAGGAAGGTATGCTTTTACCCAAGGGTTTTCTAAACCCAATTGCAGTAGAAAGGGGGCATTTGGTCATGAAAAAAAAGTTCATGAGAATAGAAGTTTCAGATATACAGGGGGCTGAAGGCAAGAACAAAGTCAATGGAAGGAAATTAAAAAGCCTCCAGAGAAGCAGATGGAGACCCCCAGTGGGAGGGGGGAAAAGGGCCGGGGTCAGTTTTTGTGGGACGGGGTCCAAGAAGCCAAGGGGGGCAAAATTTTTAAGAAATAAAAAAGGAGGAGGGAAAAAAAATTGAAGGCATCATGAAAACAAAAAGGTGAGGGGGGATAGAAACCCCGGTGACCAAAAATTTTTAGGTATTTGGGGGGTTTTCGATGGAAGGGAAAGGCCTGTCAAAGTAATTTTTAAGGAAGAATCAATTCGAACCAAAGGGTTCTGCAAGAAAAGGGAAGGGCCGAGGGACAAAAAAGGGGGGACCAAGAGGTATAACCCCGACCCGCACAGAACACAAGACGAAAGGACTACACTGAAAAAGAGGGTTTCAGAGACGCAAGGGGGGAACGAGAGGCCCAAAGACGAAGATGAGCGGGGCCCAACAAGGGGGAAAAGGGGAAACACACCCACAGAATCTCCCACCAAAAGACTCCAACCCCCGCATTTTTCCCCAAAGCAACCCGAGAACCTATACTACAACCCACTCACTGTTTCCCCCTGCCCCCAACCCCCCCAAAATCACAAACCTCACCCCCAAAAAGCCCGTTTCCCCCATGGGCATTTGAACCCCCCCCCCCTCATCAAAAAACCCCCCCCCCTAAAAAAACCCCAACCCAAAACCCCTATAAGGCCCCCAAAAGGATCTCGCTCCCCCAACCCCAATTTTTTTGCATGACCCAATGAAGAAAAGAAAATGAAAGTTTGGTACACAAAAAAGCGGATTTGGGAATTTTCGAATAAACATGAGGAGTGGAACGAAAAAAAATCAGGGGAAAAATCCCCAGACAAAACATAGCCCGTCACAGAAACAAAAAATCGCTGGCAATAACAGACACAATCTTCCCAATGGATTAAAACCTTGGGGGGAAAATAGAAGGGTAAAAAGATGGACAGGGGTTTTCACTGCTCATAAAAACCAAAAAGGGGGTTTGAGGAAATGGAAGGGATGGGGAATTTATTGGAGAAAGAAGGAAATACTTTGTAGGTACAATTTAGTCCGGAGAAAAATAAAGTAGTCATTGGAGTGATGTATAACCCACCCAGAACTGCAGGGGGGCCAAGAAAAGAAAACGAAAAAAAAACAAAAGGGGGATGGGGGACCCACTGGCCTTTAGGGGGGCAAGAAGAGCCACTCGAGCGAGCAAAAATTTCTGGTTTAAAGGGGGAATTTTAACCACAGGGAGATTTGACTGGGAAAACCTTTGGGGCCATATGGGGGGCCCGAAACATGGGAGCCAAATGAAAGGATTGGGTACTTTAAAAACCCCATGCATCAAAATGTCCCGGGGCACAACCAGGGGAAGAGGGGGGGGGGATGAGCCAGCAAGACGGGTCTTTTGTTCCCCCTGAGCAGTTCAGAATTGAGGACATCACTTACGAGAGGCCCCCCTTTGGAAACTAGCGATCATGTGGTTCTGAGTTTTGATTATATAGTAGAGTTACCCAAATGGAGAAGGTTTAAAAGGAATTTAAGGGGTTTTGGTTTTTAAACTAAAAAGGGGGGGGGCTACCCCGGGATGAAAAAATTCCTGCAGGGGTTCAGTGGGGCTGGGGGGAAATGGAGGAAAATTTAGTAAACGAGATGATGGAAAAATTTTGGCAACAAAGTGCAAGGAGGCAGAGGAAATTTTGGGTTCCCCCGGGAAACAGAAATAATAGGGGAAAACCAAAAGAGTCCTTGGTTTAACCCCAAGGTGTAGGGAGGCAAAAACTAAGTGCAACAGAGAATGGAAAAGATCAGGAGGCATAGGGGCCCAGGAAAACAAGGAGATTAGTAGAAAACCAAAAAAACGAGTATGCACAGAAAAAGGGAGGCCCCGCGACAATATGAAAACGACATAGCATCGAAAGTCAAATCGACCCGAAAACCCGCTGGGATAGCCACATTAGGGGGAAAACAACAGTCAAGGACCAGGGATAAGGTAAAAGGGAAAAAAGGTTTGGGGAACTCCAAGAAAAAGATCCAAAAAGGTTTTGTGGAAGGGCTAACACCCAGATTTTAAGGGAATATTTACGTAGAGACAGGAAGGGGCTCTGGGGGGACAGACCAATGGGGACCCAGCAAGGAATACCAACAAGTGTTGGAGACATACTACGATGGGGAGGGGTAAAGAAATGCAAGGGGGCCCGATACCTCAAAGGAATGGGCCCCGGAAAACATCCCCCCCGGGTCCTTTAGAGGGGGAGCAATATGTTGTGCGTGCCCCTTACCACAATTTTAACACATCCCTGGAAACGGGGAACTACCTGAGGTATGGAAGACGGCAAAGTAGTTCCATTTTAAAAAAGGAGACAGAAAAGAGGCACTAAACTATAGACCTGTGTCATTGACGTGTTATAGTATGCAAAATTATGGAAAAGATTATCAGGGAGGAGAGTGGTGGAGGACCTGGAACGGAACAAGAGTATAAATGCCAACCAGCACGGATTCATGGAAGGCAAATCCTGTGTCACAAACCTTCTGGAGTTTTATGATAAAATAACAGAAGTAAGACACGAGAGAGAGGGGTGGTTTGATTGCATCTTCTTGGACTGCAAGAAGGCCTTTGACACAGTTCCTCACAAGAGATTAGTGCAGAAGCTAGAGCATCAGGCGCATATAACGGGAAGGGCACTGCAATGGATCAGAGAATACCTGACAGGGAGACAACAACGAGTCATGGAACGTAATGATGTATCACAGTGGGCACCTGTGACGAGCGGGGTCCCACAGGGGTCGGTCCTAGGACCAGTGCTATTTTTGGTATATGTGAACGACATGATGGAAGGGTTAGACTCAGAAGTGTCCCTGTTTGCAGATGATGTGAAGTTAATGAGGAGAATTAAATCTGATGAGGACCAGGCAGGACTTCAAAGAGACCTGGACAGACTGGACACCTGGTCCAGCAAATGGCTTCTCGAATTTAATCCTGCCAAATGCAAAGTCATGAAGATAGGGGGAGGGCACAGAAGACCACAGACCGAGTATAGGATAGGTGGCCAAAGACTGCAAACCTCACTCAAGGAGAAAGATCTTGGGGTGAGTATAACACCGAGCATGTCTCCGGAAGCACATATCAACCAGATAACTGCTGCACCATATGGGCGCCTGGCAAACCTGAGAACAGCATTCCGATACCTTAGTAAGGAATCGTTCAAGACACTGTACACCGTGTATGTCAGGCCCATACTGGAGTATGCAGCACCTGTTTGGAACCCGCACTTGATAAAGCACGTCAAGAAACTAGAGAAAGTACAAAGGTTTGCGACAAGGTTAGTTCCAGAGCTAAGGGGAATGTCCTATGAAGAAAGATTAAGGGAAATCGGCCTGACGACACTGGACGACAGGAGGGTCAGGGGAGACATGATAACGACATATAAAATACTGCGTGGAATAGACAAGGTGGACAAAGACAGGATGTTCCAGGGAGGGGACACAGAAACAAGAGGCCACAATTGGAAGTTGAAGACACAAATGAGTCAGAGAGATATTAGGAAGTATTTCTTCAGTCATAGAGTTGTAAGGCAGTGGAATAGCCTAGAAAATGACGTAGTGGAGGCAGGAACCATACACAGTTTTAAGACGAGGTTTGATAAAGCTCATGGAGCGGGGAGAGAGAGGGCCCAGTAGCAACCGGTGAAGAGGCGGGGCCAGGAGCTAAGACTCGGCCCCTGCAACCACAAATAGGTGAGTACAAACTTGGTGAGTACACACACACACACAAACACACACACACACTCACACACAAACACACGAGAGATTAGTGCAAAAACTGGAGGACCTGGCAAAGATAACAGGGAAGGCCCTACAATGGATCAGGGAATACCTGTCAGGAAGACAGCAGCGAGTCATGGGACGTGGCGAGGTGTCAGAGTGGGCACCTGTGACCAGCGGGGTCCCACAGGGGTCAGTCCTAGGACCAGTGCTGTTTCTGGTATTTGTGAAAGACATGACGGAGGGAATAGACTCCGAAGTGTCCCTGTTTGCAGATGACGTGAAGTTGATGAGAAGAATTCATTCGATCGAATACCAGGCAGAACTACAAAAGGATCTGGACAGGCTGCAGACCTAGTCCAGCAATTGGCTCCTGGAGTTCATCCCCACCAAGTGCAAAGTCATGAAGATTGGGGAACGGTAAAGAAGACCGCAGACGGAGTACAGTCTAGGAAGCCAGAGACTACAAACCTCACTCAAGAAAAAAGATCTTGGGGTGAGTATAACACCAGGCACATCTCCTGAAGCGCACATCAACCAAATAACTGCTGCAGCATATGGGAGCCTGGCAAACCTCAGAACAGCATTCCGACATCTTAATAAGGAATCGTTCAGGACCCTTTTACAAACCCTGTACGTTAGGCCCATATTGGAGTATGCGGAACCAGTCTGGAACCCACACGTAAAGAAACTAGAGAAAGTGCAAAGGTTAGCAACAAGACTAGTTCCAGAGCTATGAGGTATGTCCTACGAGGAGAGGTTAATGGAAATCAACCTGACAACACTGGAGGACAGGAGAGATAGGGGGGACATGATAGCGACATACAAAATACTGAGAGGAATTGACAAGGTGGCCAAAGACAGGATGTTCCAGAGAAGGGATAGCAACAAGGGGACACAGTTGGAAGTTGAAGACATAGATGAATCACAGGGATGTTAGGAAGTATTTCTTTAGCCACAAGATAGTCGGAAGTTGAATAGTTTGGGAAGCGATGTAGTGGAGGCAGGATCCATACATAGCTTTAAGCAGAGGTATGATAAAGCTCACGGTTCAGTTAGAGTGACGTAGTAGCGGCAAGTGAAGAGGAGGGGCCAGGAGCTTGGAGTCGACCCCTGCAGCCTCAACTAGGTGAGTACATTTCACACACACATACATCACACACACAAAACACACACACACACACACACACACACACACACAACACACACACACGCCAACACACACGCACACATACACACACACTCACACACACACCCCACACACCCCACGCACGCACACACACACACAAAACACACACACACACACACACACACACACAACACACACACACACACACGCATAGCACACTCACTATTGATAAGTGTTTTTTGACAGCCATTAACTAGCATAACAACCAAGTGAAATTAAGTTTTTTAAAATATCCATTGTACAATAAGCATTCCATTATAAATTGATCACAGCCATTATATATATATATTTTATATATATATATATATAAAATATATATATATATTAATATATATATATATTTATATTATATATATATTATATATATATATATATATGTCGTGCCGAATATGTAAACTGGTCAATTAGAAAGAACTCATTTAAAATTAAGTCCTTTCTGAAATTTTCTCTTATAAGTTTAAAGATACATTTTTTTTATTAATTTTTAATGTAAAAATTTTTAAATTTTGCACCAAAAGAATCTTAAAAAACTTACCTAACCTTATTATAACAAGAGCAATTTATTTTACCCTAACCCAACTAAATATATTTTAAATACGTATACAATAATTTATTCCTAAACAAACACAATCATATATTTTTTTTCGTTAGGTTCAGAATGATTTTGGCGAAATTATTGCATACACAAATTTTCACTTGTCCTACATGGCAAGATGGGCGTTGCTATTTAAGGCCAAGATCGCAAGTTCTGCCTATTCGGCACGACATATATATATAAAATTTTTTAAAAAAATATATATTTATATATAATATATATATACATATTTTTTTTTTAAATGGGATGGGGGCCCCCTTTTGGGTAAATTGTGGGACCCACAGCCTCGGGAAAGTGGATAAAAGGTTTCAAGGAAAATTTTTGGGTTTTCTTCCCCTAAAGCCTTTTTAAATACCCACTTCCCCTCCCACCCCTTTTTCATAATTTTTTTTTACCAATAAAAATATTTATTCAAAATATGGTAAAAAAGATTTAAGAGATACATTGTTGATATAAGGTGGCTATAAGGTACATTTGTTACGTGTGTATCACGATTAAAAGGGCAAAAATTTCCATCCAGTTTCCCTCAGAGCGGGGGTTGCCCAAAATTAGCAGGCATTACCCTTGAACAGCCGCATGAGCCGCGGGGAACAGAAAATAGCTGCCCTGGGACCCCCTGTTCCCCTGATGAGTTTTTTCCCAGCCCCTTTGGGAAATTTTAGATGCATTTTTCCCCCATAGCCAAAGGGTCTTGAGCCTAGGGGAAAAAAAATTTAAATGATGGGCAAGTTCTCCTATTTTCTAGATTTTTGAGACCCCCTGAAGTGGCAGCTCCCCTCCTTCCCCCCCTGGTTTTTGGAGATAGCTATCAGCCAAGGTAGATCCATGTATAGTCCCCCCCCCTGTTTCCCCATCGTCCACGCTTAAAGGGGGGTCCATTGGACGCTTCGGCGGCATAAAATTGCATAGTTGGGGGGCTCCCTTACTGTGGGCATCAGCTGTTGTGAGATTCCTCTTGGTAATGTTTTTAACCTCCTATGTCTTGCGTTTTTCCCTCGATTAAGGCACAAAAGACCTGGTCCCAATGGGTCTGCTGTTCCTGCCACAAATGCCCCTTTTGGTTCGGCGGAATAGGGGGGCAAGTCAAGGGCAACAGCGATGCAGATGGTCTGTGGGTGAGGCGGTCCCAAGGCTGGATTTGGGGAACAGCCAATAGAAAGCCCCCCAGCTGAGGGGCTCTCCTACCAGGACGGGGGGTCTATCTTGATGACAAAATCTGTTGGGGCTATATTTTCCATATTGGACCATCCCAGTGCGTTTGTTTGTAGTTGTTCGGGGGGACGGGGGCTGGTTTTCGAGACGTTAGATTACCCCAGTCATTGCCCCGTCAATGAATTTTTGGTCTGGCTCCAAACTTGTCCCCAAATGTTCAGGAGAATCGCTGTACAAGCTTCCGGATGCAAAACATGAGAAAAGAAAAGCGGTAGCGCAATCTGGATGACTTCGGACATCAATGCCTCCTATCTGAAGGAAGTGTTTTGGTTCCACTGCCCGTCTTCTAGGCAAGTTAAGTATTTCGAAAAATCTGCCTCAGAATACGTCATATTTGGCGTATGGGTTTCTTAAGGTGACATCTTAGGAAATATGTCAACATGGAGATCAAGCACTTTTTTGAAAGGTAAAAAAGGGATCGTGTCCAATTGCCTATATTTGTTTCCATTCTCCTTAAATTTCCAGTTTCTTCCTGAGAATTGTGTCAATGGCATTTCTTCCCCGAGGTGCCCTAGCAAGACATATTTTTGGGGGGGGACTGCGGGTCCTGGTAGTTTTGTCTCACTGCATTTACATTTTTGATTGACTGAGATGATTTCACATTTGGAGGTTCAAGAGAACCCATTTCCGTCCCCGGTCATTCCTGTGTAAGGTCATGTGTATGGACTCCCTTTTTACCTTATGTGTCTCATCTAGGAACCCGATTTTAGCTCGCTGGGGAGTCTAACGTGATTTCCCCAACTGCCATTTTAGAAAGAAAAGGTGCGAGGATTCCTTTTGGACCCCTCCCTGTGTGATTTCATGCTCTCCAAAGGAACATTGATTCCCTGTATACCCAGCTGAAACAAAAGGGAAGAGACCAGGGAAATGTGCTTTTACTGTGCTAAACCCGTCTTTTTCAGGGATTTTAATGCATTCTTAAATCTAAAATTTTACCATGCATTTTCCTCAGGGGGGTTGTTTTAAAAACGCCCCTTTTTGCATGAAAAGCGCTTCCTTCCTTGAGAGACCCCCAAACCAAGCTGGTTTGGTTTGGCATCAGGTGCCTTGCACAAACTTTGGACGCAGCTTTGGTTGCGAGGGCGGATAACGTGTTGCCTACTGCAATTGGCGAATTCCTCCATCCTTCTTTTTATGCCAAAGTTTCACCAAAAAAGAAAGGGGCTAATGTCACAGGAATCAGACCACCAAGGAATTGTTGACGAACCCTTGCGATCTCTGAAAACATTGTCTCTGCAATTTCCCCAATAACGGGATTAACCATTTCCTTTAAATGCTGTGGCCTTATTCCAGTGTAACCCCAAGCAGAGCCAGATGGGAACGACATTATTGCTTTGTAAATGACTGAATCTTCCACAATCAATGGTTTCATAGTGGGGACAGAGGTGTTGGAACTGTTGGTGCCACTGGTTTCCCTGGCAGGGTGCTTTCCTCTAAGTGCTTCAGCCGTGTCAGCATCCCTGGGAGCAACTGTATCTTCACTGGTAATAATTCTGATTGCCCCCCACTGTGTTGCCCTCTTCAATTTTCTTGCTAACCTGGACTCTGACTTTTTCACTGTTAGTAGAGTGAGTAGGGGTTCTGCCTCTCCCAATTTTGTGTTGACGAGGAAGGCGAATGAGGTTATCAACTCTAGGAAAATCTCTTAAGGATTTAATTATCATTGAGGCTAGCCTCTTTCCCCTTCTTTCTGGCACAGCTAAGCAGACATTGCCAAAAAGTAGCAAGTTGTTGCAACCCCTGAATAGGTTGCAATGTATGTATATATATTACATGTATATTACCTTTTCATATAATGTTATATTGCTTATATTTGCGATAATAGCTAAATTGTAAATATATTGCTTTATATTATTATTTGACTTAGTTATGTTGTTAGGTAGGAAGTAACATATTATGTGCTCAAAGTTCAAGTCTTGATTGTCTAACTACTGTAATTATCGCTCTTTGCTCGTTACTCTGCCGGTTTCTGTTGCTACGCAGCAACCATCCACGGAGCTATCACGTGATAGAGGTGGGGGGTGTCCTCACCTCGCTTGAAGTATTCAGTCTGGTCTAGACTCTCTTGGTTGTTGGACATATTCCAGACAAAGTGCCTAAATCTCTCTTATAGGCCCTTGTTGGAAGATCATCTCTTGTCTTATTATTGTTAGTTCTGGAGACTGTTCACAGAACATTGTATAGACTAAGTGATTTTCGACGTTGTATTGAGGTTGTGTGTCGAATAGACACTCTGAGCAACTCAGGTCCTGAGCTGTAGCTTCTGAACTAATTTGTACTGGTATCTGTGTATTGTCACAGTCGGGGAATTTCTTATGCTGAACTTAGATTCAGTAGTATGGGAGTTTTGTGACTTTCGTGGAGGATCTGCTGATGGTATACCTCTAGACGATACTTAATAAATTTGTTAAATTTTATTTTCTCTAGTTAGTAGCCTACCAGTTGTAATCCTGAAGCACTATTGAATCAAACTGAATTCTAATGGATAATTGGACAAGGATACTGACTAATTGTTACGAAAACCCAGTAACAGGCTGGATGCTAGAAGGGCAGTCCTTTCTAGTATTCACTGGAGATCTCTAAGCTTTTAGAATCGCGTTTTCGTAACACAAGTTGTGCCATGCCTTGATGGTTGGTGGAGCATTTAAGATAGTGGAACCATCGTTTACTTTTTTCTGGAGGTCTGTAAGTTTCCTAGCTGCGTGTGGACTGGCTACTTTGGGAATATGTGTGAGTGTCCTCGTACCTGTTGCTTTAATTGCTTCCAAGATATTGTCTGATGAGATGAGATCTGTTGGAGTGGGTTCAGGTGCCTGAGGTGGCTCTGGATCATCACTTTCCACAGGAGGACATCCTGAACCAGGGCAACTACCGTGTTTGCGGAGGAAACCATTAGAGTTGAGACAACGAAGCTGTAAGCATGACCGACACTTGCCTCTCCTAGTATTGCCAGCAGTGCCATTTCCCTGGCTGCTTGCTGCCTCCTAGTTGGCATCCATCTGCTAGACTAGACAATAGTGGAATATGACATGCTGGGTGGGTATGGTGCGTGGAAGGTAGTGAACTTGACCGTGGTGGCCTGGTGGAGTTTGAGGGGCTGGGAGGGGAAGGGGAAAACTTCCCCTGGGAATTAGGTGGGGGAGGCGCAGGTTGTCGAGTGGGGTTATCCCGGGGAGTACAATACACATGGACTTGCCCACTATTTATTGTTCACACTGTCTTACAATACACATAACTTAATTTGTTTCTCATGTACACTATGAACAATGTGGGTATGAGCACTGCTGAACCAATGAGTTCACTCACCATCTAGTTACAGATCCCACCTCTTCCACCCACCCCCGTGACGTGGGGGTGGCTGGTCACTCCCTCGTTAACATTAATTTCACATTGTTTTTCCATAACATATGCCTCTAAATAGCCCATGCATCGACACAATCATTTCCAAGTTAACTGGAAGCATGGTGCTGGATATGGATGTTTTTATAAGAGCTTTTCGAGGTTTGTATGCACGATAATCTTGGCCGGTACTCATACACAGTGTAGGCCTTATACTCCCCCAACCCTCCAGTGGCCGCCTTCCCCACTACCACCTCTCACCAACATTCACAAACTGCACAACAATTCCACAATTTACCTTGAAACGGTGCACTGAAATGTCTTCTCGCTTCACTGGAATCTTTCCAGAGTATTCACAGTAAGTCCTGTTGAGTCTTAACCTGGTCAGCCTCGTTGATCCGGAGTTATAATTGAAAACCCCGCAGCTAGCCCGCCACACGTCTTGCCATGCCAGTGCATGTTACCATTATATATATATATATATATATATATATATATTATATATATATATATATATATTATATATATATATATATATATATATGTCGTGCCGAATACGTAAAACTGGTCAATTAGCAAGAACTCATTTAAAATTAAGTCCTGTCTGAAATTTTCTTTTATACGTTTAAAGATATATTTTTCATTAATGTTGATGTAAAAATTTATAATTTTTCACCAAAAGGAACTTAGAAAACTTACCTAACCTTATTATAACAAAAAGCAATTTATTTTAGCCTAACCCAACTAAATATATTTTAGATTTGTTTACAATGATTTAATATTAAACAAACGCAATCAAATATATTTTTTTCGTTAGGTTCAGAATGATTTTAGCGATATTATTGCATGCACAAATCTTCACTTGTCCTATATGGCAAGATGAGCGTTGCTATTTAAGCCAAGATCGCAAGTTCTGCCTATTCGGCACGAGATATATATATATATATATACATATTATATATATATATATATATAATATATATATATATATATATATATATATATATATCTCGTGCCGAATATGTAAAACTGGTCAGTTAGCAAGAACTCATTTAAAATTAAGTCCTTTCTGAAATTTTCTCTTATACGTTTAAAGATATATTTTTTACATTAATGTTAATGCAGAAATTTTTAATTTTGCACCAAAAGAATATTAGAAAACTTACCTAACCTTATTATAACAAGAGCAATTTATACACAAAAAACCCGCACGTAAAAGAGAGAAGCTTACGACGACGTTTCGGTCCGACTTGGACCATTGACAAAGTCACACTAACAGAGGTGGAGTAGGACGGCTATATATAGGCAGGAAGAGGTAGAGGTAGTAGTAGTAGTACAAGAATTGTATATAATACCGACTACATGAAATTAAGACACATGCACAACACCCGGGCATCCCCATCGTAGACGTTTCGCCATCCAGTGGCTGGCTGGATGGCGAACAAAGACAACCAGACGCCGCACATGTGTCTTAATTTCATCAGTAGTGGTGGTAGTAGAAGAAGAAGAAGAGGTAGTAGTAGTGTTAGTGGTAGAAGTGGGAAATAAGGATGACGAGCCAGTCAGAAACAAAAACAAAGGAAGGGGAGCACTGCCAGAGAGCTAGATGCCCACAGAGGGAGAGCAAGCGCACAGAGGTGCGTGAAAGGGGAAATGGTGAAATAAAATAAATGAAGAAGGAACAGAAACACGAGACAGGAGAGAGAAAGACAACCCAGAGTGTTAGTGTGACTTTGTCAATGGTCCAAGTCGGACCGAAACGTCGTCGTAAGCTTCTCTCTTTTATGTGCCGGTTATTTGTGTATCGTTCCAGTCACGGTATTGTGCCTTTTTGTTATTTAAGAGCAATTTATTTTAGCCTAACCCAACTAAATATATTTTAAATACGTTTACAATAATTTAGTACTAACGAAACACAATCAAATATTTTTTTTTCGTTAGGTTCAGAATGATTTTGGCGAAATTATTGCATACACAAATTTTCACTTGTCCTACATGGCAAGATGAGCGTTGTTATTTAAGCCAAGATCGCAAGTTCTGCCTATTCGGCACGACATATATATATTGTTGCAAATAAGAATTTTTTTTAAAGAACTTCAGAATGTGGCCTGTTACCATTCATTTCTTATGCAACAAGATTTTTGGATCCGAGTTATTTAAAGTTTTAGAGTCTAAGGGAAATAATTTCAACTGGGAAACTCCATAGAATAATATTCAAATTTATTAAAGTATTTAAATACAATACTTTATCTTCTCTTTGTAGTTAATGTAACTTAATACTTTGTACAATAAATTTACCATATACATTTAGTTCAAAATCATGGAAATGTCACATTAATAAGGAAGTTTAATTATTCTTCCTGTAATTCAGTCTTCAATAATATTTACGTCTTTATCTTAACAAGACTGTAAACTCAAAATATAAAAGGTACAAGACTTAACAAGACCTTTGAATCTGGCCGTAAAGTATCTCTATGGATTACTGAACTGACCAAGAATATAAATATCAAAAGAGTCTTTCAAAGCAATGAGGAACAAAGTGAGTCAGCTCTTGAGTCCAATTCTCAAAACCATTCAAACTGTACACCGTAAGAGCCAATATACGATCAGTTGTCAGGGATAGAGCAGAGAGCAGACTGACTACTTGCCAGACTGTTGACGCGTCGTCAGGTTGGATCACCTGACCCAACGTCAGTCAGCCGGACATAAACAACTGAACAATTCACCGGATGGTTCCCAGACTTAAACTCTACTCTATATACACAAGAAATCCTAACTAACAATAATAGTAAAATAATAGTGATAATAATAACAAAATAGTGATAATAGTGATAATAACGATAATAGTGATAATAGTGATAATAACGATAATACCATGGTATTTTTCATATATTAACAGATAATAATATAATGCCGAAAGTCTCTATTTTAGCTATAAACGGGGACTTTCACGCTATAATATTAAGTGATGAACATATTCTCTTACAATAGTTAAATAACACAGGATGACCAATTTCGAAGATATAACAACATATATATGTCGTGCCGAATATGTAAAACTGGTCAATTAGCAAGAACTCATTTAAAATTAAGTTCTTTCTAAAATTTTCTCTTAGAAGTTTAAAGATATATTTTTTTCATTAGTGTTCATGTAAAAAAAATTTATTTTGCACCAAAAGGAACTTAGAAAACTTGCCTAACCTTATTATAACAAGAACAATTTATTTTAGCCTAACCCAACTAAATATATTTTAGATTTGTTTACAGTAATTTAATACTAAACAAACACAGTGAAATATATTTTTCTCGTTAGGTTCAGAATGATTTTGGCGAAATTATTGCATACACAAATTTTCACTTGTCCTATATGGCAAGATGAGCGTTGCTATTTAAGCCAAGATCGCAAGTTCTGCCTATTCGGCACGACACACACACACACACACACACACACACACACACACACACACACACACACACACACACACACACACCACACACACACATATATATTATATATATATATATATATATATATATATATATATATATATATATATATATATATATAT
>NC_069415.1:59976510-59986510 GCF_026875155.1 Cherax quadricarinatus | reverse complement strand
TATTTGTAGGTTTTCTGTAAATTTTAAATTTGAATTCATTATTACTCTTAATAATTAAAACATCTAGAAAAGGCAATAAGTTATTTTCCTCAAACTCAACAGTAAAGTTTATAGAATGAGCTAAGCTATTTAATTTGCCAAGGAAATGATGTATATCTACATTCTTAGGCATAAGACACAAAATATCATCAACATATCTGAACCATTTGGCTTTAACAGGGAGGATTGTGTTAAGCAACCTTGTTTCAAAAAATTCCATGTATAGGTTACTAAGAACAGGTGAAAGAGGATTTCCCATTGCCATACCAAACTTCTAAGTGTCAAACTTATCATTAAATACAAATTTTGCATCAACAGTGCAAAGTTTAATAAGTTTAATGATAATAAGAACTGGCAATGGTAAATCATAAATAACGAGTTCTTCAGATAAGAAACTTAATAAATCATCAAAACTAACCATGTTAAAATCATTTAAGTCAGTCAAGGAGCTTAATTTATCAACTAAATTTATGTTGTTTTTAACATTAAAGTTAGAAATTTTGCCAACAATAGGGCTCAAAATGTCAACAAGCCATTTGGATAATTTATATGAAACTGACCCTATGGAGCTAATAATTGGTCTGACTGGATTCCCTGGTTTGTGTGTTTTTATTAGTCCATACATGTAAGGTAAAGATGGATTAGTGGAAGTAAATTGTTTGATTAATTCGTCTTTGCCTTTCAGTAGAAGTTTTATTGTTTTACTGAAATTGCTGTTGCTACATGTGAACTTTATTAATAGGTAGAATACATTAATAGAAAACACAAACATGAATAAAATGGTACAATATATCAAAGGTTATGAATCTCCTCCAGCTCCTCCAAAGCCGGACGTGAGCCCAGTATGCAGCAAGCATTTCCCCTCTGGATGGTTATGCTGAGGCGCTGGAACATGAAAGTGGCTGCCCTTGGGTCCCTGGTGGTGTCGATGACTCTGGAACCCAGTTTTTTAAGGAAACGTGTGGCATGTTTTCCCCATAATCCCAAGGTCTCTGAACCCATTGGGAGAAATTGATACTGTTGGCTTATGTCCCTGTACTTGTTGGTCTTGTATTCCTCCTTGTGGTTAGCAGCTCCCTGTCGCCCGACAATATGATGGATATAGGTGTCAGCCAGTGTGGACACACAGGTATAGTCCCATGTTAAGAGCTTGCCATTCTTGCAAGGGTAGATGGTGATAAATTAGACACATGTGCAACTCTTGGGTATCTTTATTGAGGAAACGTTTCGCCACAGTGGCTTCATCAGTCCATACAAAGGAGAATCTTGAAGAACAGGAGAATGAGGTAATCAGTCCCTCAACCTTGAGTCGATGTGGTCAGTCCATCAATCTTGAATAGAATACGGCATACGTGCGGAGAAGGAGCTTATAAACCGGAGGCAGTAGAGGTGCAGCAGTCATAGATGGTGTCACATTTGTTCAATGTGGAAGTAGGTCGTGCCCAAGAATTAGGCAAGCGATGAATTCCCAAGTATTAATATCCCAAGAAGTTGCAGTGTCTGACAGGTTTGTAGATGAATGGTTCTTGGGCACGACCTACTTCCACATTGAACAAATATGACACCACCTATGACTGCTGCACCTCTCCTGCCTACGGTTTATAAGCTCCTCCGCACGTATGCCGTATTCTATTCAAGATTGATGGACTGACCACATCGACTCAAGGTTGAGGGACTGATTACCTCATTCTCCTCCTGTTCTTCAAGATTCTCCTTTGTATGGACTGATGAAGCCACTGTGTGGCGAAACGTTTCCTCAATAAAGATACTCAAGAGTTGCACATGTGTCTAATTTATCAACATGTCGGTTCTCTGAACCATTCATCTACAAAGGGTAGATGGTAATCCCGTTGGGGTGGTTTGCTGGGTTATGGGTATTGTTGCTACTAGTGATCGGGGCTCCCTTTCAGCTGGGCATCTAGCTGTAGCAAGGGTTCTCTTTATGATGTCGTTGACCTCATTGCGTCTTGCATGCCAGCCCTTGGTTTTGGAACAGTTAAGGCAATGTAGACAATATTGGTTGGCTTGCGCATCGCCGCAAATACACGTATATTCCGTGTGAATTGGGGCAGCAAGGCGCATAGCCACGTTCCCGTTACCGATATGGGACTGTTTGGAGAAAGTCCCCGGACGTTAGACTGCATGCGGCCAGCAGTAACAGCCTGGTTGGTCAGGCTTTGATCCACCGAGGCCTGGTCGTGGACCGGGCCGCGGGAACGTTGATCCCCGGAATAATCTCCAGGTAAACCTCCAGGAGAGAGGTGCCCTTACAGCTAGAAGACGGGCAATCTCCCTGTCTGATGTTGCAGCCCTGAACATATTAGCAAGCACCTTTTCAGCGATGGGGCCATCCCAGCTTGACTGTTTGTAAGCCAGTGCTGCACTAGGGTTTGGTGCTGGAGCAGCAAGAGTCTCCCATTCAGTGATGGCACTGGCATAGGTAGGGCCCTATATTCCTGCTGAGTCACTGAGGTTGTTAGGAAGAATTTGTCTTATTAACTCGTTTGATGCTATTGAAGAGGATAGGAATGCTGGTAGAGCAATTTGGGAGAATCTGCGTACTCCCAGCCCTCCAAGCCTGACCGGAAGTGAGGCTTGCAACCACTGTCCATCTTCAAGGGAAAGATTCAATACACTCTCTAGCATGGTATTAAGGAGAGAGTCATATTCCTCGAGTTTCGGACTGCTGAAGCCTGGGGAGCATCTCAGAAAGTAGATAAGTTTTGGGATTGACAAGCACCTGGTGTGTAGGTAGAAGGCATCATGTGTATCAGCGTCTTTCATCTTGCCTTCCATCGTCCAGAGGTCTGAGATTTTTTTTTTCCAGGGTCAGATCGACGGTATTGGACCCAAGAGGAGCGCCAAGGAGAGTGCTATTGGCTGGATTAATGGCTCGTGCTCCTGGTAAAACAGCACTAATATTCTGGATTATCTGTCGATTGGCAGAAACTATTTCCCATTTGGTGGGGATTAAAGATAGGCCCAGGCTTTCTCCCATGTCTTTAATTTTTCTGATGTCTTCTAGGAGAGATTCTGTTGTGCCAGCTAGGGTACCATCTTCCAAGAACCAGATATTGAGCTCGCTGGAGAGTGCCTCTGTGACTTCCTTGTTGACCAAACAGAATAGAAAGGGGGCGAGAGGGTCCCCCTGTTGCACACTTTCACATGAATCAATTTCCTGCCCCCCAAACAATAGTTTAGAAGTCACACTATAACACGATTCTTTGAAGGGAGAGAGGGAAGGGAAGTTTCTAGAAACTGCTTGAAGAGCAGCATCCCTTCTGACTGAGTTGAAAGCGTTGACAAATTCCAATTTTATCAAAGCCTTTTCATCGGACATGTTGTTGATGCATACTCGTGCTGTGTGGACAGCTGATTCACAGCCCTGTTGAACACCAAAACCGAGCTGAGTTGGTTTCAACGTTGCAGCAGCGCCTTGACTCACCCTTCTTACTTCAGCCTTGGCGACTAGGCTTCGAAGGGTGTTTCCCACTGCAATGGGCCTTATTCCTCCATCCTTTTTCCGGAGGGCACACAATGAGGCACCAAAGAAAATGTGTCTAATGGCCTCCGGGACTTTGTCAGCCAGGCACCGTGTCATCTTTACTGATGACACAGTGCTTCTGGGAGATTCTGAAGAGAAGTTGTTGCATGGAATCTTGCAACATCATTAAGAGAAGTTGCAGAGGTTGGTGGATGAATTTGGTAAGGCTCTCTGACTAATACTTTTATTAACTCCACACCTTCTCCTAATTTCCACACTCTGAATTTTCTGCATAATATTTACACCACACATTGCCCTTAGACAGGACATCTCCACTGCCTCCAACCGCCTCCTCGCTGCAGCATTTACAACCAAAGCTTCACACCCATATAAGAGTGTTGGTACTACTATACTTTCATACATTCCCATCTTTGCCTCCATAGATAACGTTTTTTGTCTCCACATATACCTCAATGAATTTCCTTCATCAATTCTATCATTAACCTCATCCTTCATAAATCCATCTGCTGACACATCAACTCCCAAATATCTGAAAACATTCACTTCTTCCATACTCCTCCTCCCCAATTTGATATTCAATTTTTCTTTATCTAAATCATTTGATACCCTGATCACCTTACTTCTTTTCTATGTTCAATTGCAACTTTCAACCTTTACACACACTCCCAAACTCGTTCACTAACCTTTGCAATATTTCTTCATAATCTCCCATAAACACAGTATCATCAGCAAAAAGTAACTGTGTCAATTATCATTTTGTATTTGATTTCCCAGAATTTAATCCCACCCCTCTCCCGAACCCCCTAGCATTCACTTCTTTTCAACCCCATCTATAAATATATTAAACAACCATGGTGACATTACACATCCCTGTCTAAGACCTACTTTTACCGGGAAGTAGTCTCCCTCTCTTCTACACACCCTAACCTGAGCCTCACTATCCTCATAAAAACTCTTTACAGCATTTAGTAACTTACCACCTATTCCATATACTTGCAACATTTGCCACATTGCTCCCCTCTCCACTCTATCATATGCCTTTTCTAAATCAATAAATGCAATAAAAACTTCCCTAGCTTTATCTAAATACTGATCTCATATATGCTTCAATGTAAACACTTGATCTACACATCCCCTACCCACTCTGAAGCCTCCTTGCTCATCCGCAATCCTACATTCTGTCTTACCTCTAATTCTTTCAATTATAACCCTACCGTATACTTTTCCTGGTATACTCAGTAAACTTATTCCTCTATAATTTTTACAATCTCTTTTGCCCCCTTTCCCTTTATATAAAGGGATTATACACGCTCTCCGCCAATCCCTAGGTACCTTCCTCTCTTTCATACATTTATTAAACAAAAATACCAACCACTCCAACACTATATATCTCCCTGCTTTTAACATTTTTGTCATGATCCCATCAGTTCCAGCTGCTTTATCCCGTTTCATTCTACGTAATGCCTCACCCACCTCCCCCACACTCACATCCTGTTCTTCTTCACTCCTAAAAGATGGTATACCTCCCTGGCCAGTGCATGAAATTACCGCCTCCTTTTCATCATCGACAATTAAAAGTTCTTCAAAATATTCTCGCCATCTACCCAAAACCTCCATCTCCCTATCTACTAACTCCCCTACTCTGTTTTTAACTGACAAATCTATTCGTTCTCTAGGCTTTCTTAACTTGTTTAATTCACTCCAATTTTTTTTCTTATTTTCATTAAAATTTCTTAACAGTGCCTCTCCCACTCTATCATTTGCTCTCCTCTTTGCACTCTCTCACCACTCTCTTCACCTTTCTTTTACTCTCCATATACTTGTTGCATCCTTTCATTGGACCCAAGGTTAATAATTAATATTGTGTGCACATATTTTGCTATTCACTTAATACTGTATTACCGATGGTATTATTATTAGCTAAAATAATGTTTATTGTGCTTTATAATATTATCTGCCCTTATATTGTTAGCTATGTTGATAGGTAGGATGTTTATTCTAAATGGTAAGCGTGCTTCACTGTGAGTAGCAACTGGGCTACTACCGTCTTGTTAGTGTCTGCAGGTTCCCTCGCACTTCAAAGTACGAGTGTTGTAAGGGCTTGGAAGGGGGTAGTCTCATGGTCAGTCAGGGCTTGATAGCAAGAGAGCATTACCTCACAACAGTTAGCTTTGGACGTCTCTAATAGACATGTCACTTCTCTCTGGTGGTCGAATTTCCTATCTTAGTTGATTCCTCTTTAAGTTTGTCACTTTTGAGGTTATTTATACTCTGGAGGGTATTTAAATCGTTCAGTTCGACTGAATAAGGTGTGTTAATTTGTGGAGAGTCGGCTAAGCTATTCTACGTCGTTGGATGGGAAATGAGACTAAGTCTGTCATTCCGAGCTCTTGTTATCCTCTGAAGTAATAGTACAGTTAAGTTTAGTAACATTATCGGTTGCCTTATAGGTGGATTTAATTGGTGACGTTAGTCAAAGATCGGACCTTAATGAGATTGAAATGAGGATGAATTAAACTCCTTATTTTATGTCAGTCTGGCAGTATATAAACATAAGTACCTTTTTTTTTTATCGCACCCTTTCGTCCATCATTCTACCAATCACTCCTCTTTCTCCATGCCCCACCATCTATAACCACAAAATTCTGCCCCACATTTAATTACCGCATTTTTATATACTATTCCAACCCTCTTAACCCTCCACTACTCCATAACCTAGCCAGTCACCTTTCTGCGAAATAGTTGATTATATCTCACCCAAATTTTTCTCCCTTTGTCTACACTTTCACTCCCTCTTACTACCTGTACCGTTTTCTCTTGTCATATACCTCATACTAACTGTAGCTACCACTAAATATGATCCGATATATCAATTGCCCTTGTAAAATGTAAACTGGAGCCTACCATCAACCTTTTATCCCAATACATAATCTAACAACTACTTTCTTTATGTGCTATATCTTACCGTGAATATTTATTTATCCCTTTTTCATAAAAATATGTATTACTTTATTAACCAAACTTTTTTCACACATAGTCAATTAAGGCTACCCATTTTCATTTACCCCTGTCACCCCAAATTTACCCACTACTCCCTCCACAACATTTTTACCCATTTTAGCATTAAAATCCCCAACCACAAGTACTCTCACACTTGGTTCAAAAACTCCCCAAGCATTCGCTCAACATTTCTCAAAATCTCTCTCCTTACACTTCATTTCTTTCCAGGTGCATATACGCCTGGTCACAGACGGGCCGCGGGGCGTTGACCCCGGAAACTCTCTCCAGGTAATAACCCTCTTCTCACATCCAAACTTTATTTGATCCATATATCCTTAATTAATGTATATATACTCACTCTTTCCCTGCAAAAACTTCCTATCCTTACCATTATTGTATCCTTCTTTTCGCTCTTATTAATTTGAAAACCCTTGACCTAATCCACCATTTGTTCTTCCAACTGGACATCACTAATCTTCAGCTTTGTTTCACTTTAAAGCCAGGACATCCAGCTTTTATCTTTCATAAATCCACAATCATCTCTTTTTTATCATTCGCACAAAAGACTACATGGCACATTCAGACTTCAACATTGACAGTTTTCTTCTTCTTATCTTTTAAGTAATTCTAAGGAAAAGGGTTACTAGCCATTGTTCACGGCATTTTGTTGAAACACAACCGCATGGCTTACGGAGGAAAGATTTTATTCCATTCCCCATGGTATAAAGGGGAAAAGCAATAAGAAAACAAGAACTATTAAGATAATCAAAGAATCTCTGTGTGTGTGTGTATAAATAAACGGTACATGTATGTGTAGTGTGACCTAAGTGCAAGCGTAGTAGCAGACGTACTGTATTTGATATTTATAGACAAAAGACACAGGCAATCCTTACATCATGTAAAACAATTACAGGCATGTTCGTTTTACACTCATTGGCAGAACGGTAGTACCTCTGGAGTGGTTGCTGTATACCAACCTACTACTATAATATATATATATATATTATTATATTTTATCTATTTATTATATATATATATATATATATATTTATATATATGTCGTGCCGATATGTAAATCTGGTCAATTTAGCAAGAACTAATTTAAAATTACGTCCTTTCCTTAAAATTTTTTCTTATACGTTTAAAGATATATTTTTTTCTTTAATTGGTTAATGTAAAAAAATTTAATTTTGCACAAAAAGAATCTTAGAAACTTACTATCTTATTATAACAAGAACAAACTTATTTTAGCTAACCCAACTAAATAAATTTACATATGTTTACAATAATTTAATACTTAAAACAAACACAGTGAAATGTATTGTTTTTCGTTAGGTTCAAAATGATTTTTGCGAAATTATTGGCATACACAAATTTTCGCCTTGTCCATATGGGAAGATGAACGTTGCTATTTAAGCAAGATTCGCAAATTCTGCTATTGGACGGAAATATAAATATATATATCTATATATATATTATATTATATATATTTATATTATATATATATATATATTGATATATATATATATATATAATTATTATATATATATAATGGGGTCCACCTTCTGTGTAAATTGATGGGACCAACAAGCTCCGGAGAAGGGGATAAAAAGGGCTTCAAGGAAAAAATATTTGGATTTCTCTGATAGCGTTTGAAATATTCCATTCCCCTACCACCCATCTTTTCATCTTTATTTTTTTTTTACTAATACGAATATTTTATTACCATAATATGGTACAGAAGATTAAGAGATACATTATAGATTCGAAATAAAGGTGGCATTTACGTACCACTGTTGTTAGTGTGAAACACCGATTATAAACGCGAAAATTCATCCAGCTTAGAGCTGGGGGTTTTGCCAAAATACGGCAGGTCCTTACCCCTTTGAACAGCCGCACTGAGCCGCGGAACAGAAAAACTAGCTGCCCTGGGATCCCTAGTTACCCTGATGAGTTTTTTCCCAGCGCTTAAGGAATTTGATGCACTCTTTCCCAGGAGCCAAGGGTCTCATGAGGCCTATATGGAACAAACATATAATGATGGGCATTTCTCCATATTTTCAAGACCTTTGGGGAGTCCCTGATGTGGCAGCTGCCCCTCCTTCCTCTATGGTGTAATGGAGATAGGTATCGCAAGGTAGATGCACATGGTATAGTGCCCACACCACTGCTTCCATCTTGTCCAGGCTTGAAGGGTTGATACCATCTGGATGCTTTCTGGTTGCTCAGATCTGCTAGTTGGGGGTGGTCCCTTACTGCTGGAGCATCAAGCTGTTGTGAGGCTCCTCTTGATAATGATATTAACCTCCTCATGTCTTGCAATCTTTCCTCGGATTTTACGGACACAAGACATGGTACGAAGCGGTCTGCTTGCTTCACTGCCACAAATACACTGTGTTCGGCGAGAATAGGGGGCGGAAGTCGAAGGGGCAACACGAGCGGATGGTTGTGGGTGTCGAGGACGTGTGCCCAGGTGGAGTTGGGAACAGCCAACAGAACGACCCCAGCATGAGGGGCTTCACTGCCAGGAGGCGGGCTCAATCCTTCCCTGACCCTATGAAGCTTGTTGAGGCAATATTTTCACTGTTGGACCATCCAGTGCGAGTGTTTGTAGTTGTTGGGGGGCGCAGGTCTGGTCCAAGCCCGTTAGATTATCAGATCATTGCTCGTCAATGAATTTTTGGTCTGGATCCTCTTCTTGCCCTTAGATGTTCAGGGAGAATCCGCTGTACAAGCTCTCTGGATGCAATACACGGAGACAGGAAAAGCAGGTAACGCAATTCTTGATGACTTGCCGGACACATGCCTCCTAGTCTGACTGGAAGTGTAGCTTGGTTCCCCTGCCCGTCTTCTAGCGTAAGGTTAAGTACTTTCGTAAAAATCTGCTCAGATTACTGTCTCATTCGTGCCGTATAGGGTTTATATTATGGACGGTGCAATCTTAGGAAATATGTCAACCTGGGCAGACTCACAGCATTTGTGAGAAGGTACAAGCATCGTGGGAGTGATGGAGTCAGATTGTTTATTCGTGGGTTCCTTCTCCTTAACTCTTCAATTTTTCCTGGAGAATAGTGGTCAATGGCATGCTTCCAGAGGTGCTTAGCATGGGGCAATGATGCTGCTCTGGTAGTTTTGATCTCACTGCATTTACACTTGTTGAATGAGATTATTTCACATTTTGGATGGATCAGGAAGAGACCATTTCCTGTCCCGTGTCATTCCTGTGTAAGTCTGTAGGAGGGACTTTTTTTACTGCTAGTGTGCCATCATCTAGGAACCAGATGTTTAGCTCGCTGGTCAGTCTGAACGGGATTTCCTAATGATATACAGAAGAGAAATGGTTAAGAGGTTTGCAAGAGATTCCTTGTTGGACACCCTCCGATGATGTAATTCCAGTCTCAAAGAGAAGTATTGATCCATTCTATACCCGCTGAAAAACAAAAGGGAGAGACCAGG
>NC_069415.1:59887653-59976010 GCF_026875155.1 Cherax quadricarinatus | reverse complement strand
TTTTTTTCTGTATTGGTTTATGTTACTGTTTCAAACTTTATTTTTTCCCCTTCCATAACATTTAAAATGAAATGTTAAAGCTCCTCCCCCTTTAAAATCTTCTGCACATTTTTCTCTTTGCGTTAAATAAATATAAAAATAGGAAATGGTTTATGCCGAGACTCTTTTTTACCTGCGGGGAGTTTGCAATGCATTCAAAATAAAATACCGTTATTGTGGAATGTTTTGCTAAATTTCAAAGTGTATGTTGTTCCTTTCCCGGGGGGAATACGGACCTGATTGATTTTAATCCATCTTCGTGGATATCTAACTTTCTGTGTATTCAACTTCATCAAACAACTATGACAGTGCTTTTTTACACCTTTTTCTGTCATTATCGTTCTAAAAATACCCGTCAAAATCTTTATTAAAACCAATGTCTTTCATTAACAATAACGGCACAAAATGCCCTTATATTTCTTTTCCCCTTACGACAATAGCCATAAATGTCCTATCTTGATCCTTTCTTAATTGATAAACATATAATGACACTTTTTTTTCCCTTCTTAATATAACCAAAACTTATAAACGCGTAATGGGGAAATCATCTATAGAAGATTTTGCATGATTAAGACAACCTCTCTTAGTAGTAACTGCTCTGCGAATATCACGCCATGACATGTTCTTTTATGACATTGAAAAGGCAGAAAAAGCACGCAGTACACAAAACCCTCATTAATCTCTGGATTAAATACATATTTCTTCCCTCGCAGTTTCTCGGGTTAGCAATATGCCCCACTCCCACTCTGAATTCTACCTTAACGTATTCGATACTGAAAGATTTGATTTGATCTATGATCCATCCAGATCCTTCCTGAACTTGAAACTCTGACTCGTATCTTTCTAATATTGTTCCCACCCATCGTCAAATACTTCAGAGATTTCCCCTTCACTTACTAACTCAAACGCTAAATTTATCACAAATTGTCCATTTTGATCATCACCGATATGTTTTGACGTATGTCCTTATAACTTAATTGGGTGGATTCTGAGCGACATTGCTAGAGGCGACTATCATACATATCTCGCATCTGTTCTATAAAATAATCCCTATAAACATGTAAATACAAATTTTTAACTCTCTGTTATAAGTTGAAGGAACACTATATTTCCTCACTGTATGTCTACCTCTAAAATTTGGATATATGTAATAATTTTTTGGACTCTCATCTTCACTATTATCATTACTGTCAGGACACGTATGCGAGGTAGTTGCTCTCTCATCATTAATGGACAAGTATCCCCCCACCCCGCATTGTGAGGTACCAACACACACTTTCCCCCCAAGCTGTGAAAAAAATTTACAACACTATCAGGTGTATTTCCCGCAGAGGAAAAAGCTATCCCAAATTTATAACCCAAAAAAAAATAAGATTTTCAAGAATAAAACAAAAATCTTTCACCCCCTTTTCAATTTTTTTCATAAAACGTTTTTAAAATTTCAATGAACAGAGGAAAAAAAAGCTACCAAAAATTTTAACCCAAAAAATTAAAATTTCAATGAAAAGAACAAAACTTTCTCGAGTGGCAGCACATTTTCACAAAAAAAAAACACAAAATTTGGGTACTACCCCGTTCATAGCCTTCTTCCTAAAAAATCTACCGTCCCACTCTTACCAATTGCAAAAAACCTTTTATTGCGTTGTACACCACCTTTCTTTATTCCAACGAACGTGCTTTCTAATCGACAATCTTCTCTTCCCCAATGTTTCCCCATTTTTTTTAAATATAGTTATCCCTGTTAAGAATTCATTTTTAAAAAATACCCGTAAAATTTCACCGTTTGCTTCACAAAATTAAACCCCAAATTTCATCGTATGCTTCAAAAAAAATTAACCCAAATTTCATCGTATGCTTCAAAAAAAAATTTAAACCCCTTTTTTCCCCCGTTGTTTAACAAAAAAAAAATTTTCAAATTTCCTCGTATGTTCAAAAAAATTTAACTTTAAAAAAACCCGTTATCGTTTTAAAGAATTTTCTAAGTAAACTTACTTTCCCATGATTGCGGTGGAAAAGATGAGGTCGTCGGGGGGGGAAAGATGGGTCAGTAGGTTTGAGGATGGAACACATCCTCGTCTCAATCAATACTCTCAGGTAACCCCGTAGGGTGAAAGGGGGGAGGGGACGGGAAAATAGGGGGTGAGAGGAGGGTTTTTAAGTTGTAGGAAAAGAGCCGGGGCTTAACCAGCTGGTGCTTTGGGGCTAGTTTGAGGGTTGGTTCTGGGTTGGGTGGCATGGCAATGGCGCAGTGAAGGACTGGACTCGGTCCGGCAATGGCCGGGGCAATAAAGGCAGAGGGCAAGGGGAGGCGGCGCCACGCCTGCGGGTCATTCTGTTACCTGCCTTAGGTATGAAAAGTGGGGGGGGAGAGGGAGGCCTGGGTTGGGGGGAAAAAAAAAAAGGTCTTAAGGTCCACACCTGCGAGGGCGGAAAGGTTTGGGGGAGATTTTGTGAAAAGGGGGGGGGTTTAGGGTTGTAGAGAATTGGAAAAAGGTTTAAAGTTTTTTCGGTCGCCTGATTATTTCGTTTGGAAGGTTTCCAGGTGTTTGGGTGAGTTTGAGTCGGTAAAATTTGTCTGTCAGGTTTCTTCCAAAAATTCTTCAATGCCGGAGTGGGTCCTGTTTGGAGGGGACTCGCGGGTGGCAAAGTGTCCCCCCCCACTCCTGCACCCACCGCAGGCCGATTCGGGATTTGTTGTAGCTTTAAGACGTTGTTTTGGCAGCGAGGGAAAAGCCGAGAGGTGTAAAAGGGGAAAAGGGGGCGGTAAACCCTTGTATAGATGGAGTTTGGTGTGGGGGTTTGCGCCTTGGCTTGTACGTCCCCCTAGGGCAGAACGGCCCAAGGCTTTTTGGGAAATTTATGGGGGTGTGTAGTCTGAGTTGGGGGTCTAGGTTTACACTAAGACTGGGGTGCTGTGAGTTTGGGGGGGTGTTGTGTGGTGGTGGTTTGAGGAAACAGGTAGGGGGGCCGTCCTTTGGGGAAAAAGTGGGTGATTTGGATTTGGGCTTTTGTTTGATTCGACGGGATCTCCTATGATTACCCCGTCCCCTCCGTTGAGTTCTGAGGAGAGGATCTGTTGCGTTGTGTGTGGTGATTTGTGTGTGTGTCGGTTCCCGTGTGGTGTGTTGTGGTGGGGGGTGGGGGAGTCGTTTGTGAAAAAGGATGTATAAGGGGGGGGAAGGACAGACCCTTGGGGAACTCCGGGTGCAGGGTAAAGGGTTTGGGAAGAAGACATTTCCCTAAATTTTATTTCATCATGCGGCCATCAAGAAGTTGCTGATAATTTTTGACTTTCAGGGGCAGGTCAAATGACCCCAAACTTGTACTTCACCCCGAGGCCGCCCGTGTCGAAGGTTTTCCCCAGTCCTTAGCAACCGGGGCGTTGACAGTTGGGGCCCTCTTTATTCGAATTAATTCGGTTAATTTTGAGAGTGCCTGCGTAGAGCGGTTTGGTGGAGCCAATTGTCGGTCAGTTAGTGGGGGTTTTCTCTGGTGGTCTTAGTCTGTGATTAATAAGTCTTTCAATGTTTAAGGGTCCCCAGTAGACTGATGGGTAGTGTTTCTTGGGTCAGGGGGTCTTTGCAGGTTTTGGGATGAGTGTGGCTATGGCAGATTTAAATAAGGGGGGAAGTTCCGGGGCGAGGCAGCATTGTAGAGGTCTGAAAGTGCTGAGATGAAGAGCGGGGGGTGTCAAAGTTGTGGTGGGTGTCCTGAAGCCCGGGGGTTTTGGGGGAGGAAGCTTCAGGATTAAAGGCTTTGATGAAGGTTGGGAAAAAGGGGTTTTTTAGAATGTGGGGGGAGGTGAGAGGGAAGTTGTATGAGGGTCAGGATGTGCATGTGTCTGGTGAGGATATCAGTTTTTAAAAGGCTGAGTGTGTTGTTGTGCAGAGGGTCGGGGGGGGGGTGGAAAGAGTTTTCCCATATGTCCTTGGGGCTCGTGTGTTGGTGGGTTTTGGTTTATGTTGTTGTGTGTGATGGTGGAAATGTGTTTTTTTTGGGACCCCAGTGATCTGGATGAAGGCCCAGAACTCCTGGGGTCCTTATGCGGTGTTTTTCGCACCCTGGTGAGGGCCCCCGTGTTGGCGTGGCCCTCATCCAGGCTGGGTGATGTTGTTCCGCAGGAAAGTGAGGTCTCTGTGACAAAGGAAATCTTGGTGGTTTGGGGAAAAAAACGGGTCTGTAGTAGAGGGAAAAAAGGGTTTTGCTCAAAAGGGGGGAAAGGAGTATGCGTGTGCGTTTCTTTGGTATAGAGTGTAGAGTTGTACTCAGTCTCGTGGTCAGTGCCCGTGGGTCACAGACCTGAGCTGCCTTGGGGTTAGTGTGGACGGTTACAAAGGGGCTTGTTCTGCGGGTTTTTAAAAAAAATTGGGTGGGAGAGTTGAAGGGGGGTTTTTGTTTCAGGAGGAGATTGGAGGCTGAGGTCCCCCTCAATGGGTCTGGGAGAGAGTGTGAGGGGGCTGGGTTGTGGGGAATGAGGCTTCAGCGCGAGGTGCGTCTGTCTTCGTGGGGAGGGGCTGTAGTTGGGGAGGCGAACGGTCCAGCAGTGAGGTGCACCCGCATGCTAAAGTGGCGAGTATTCCGTAATGGAAGGGCATCAGAGTAAGGAAAATTAAGAGGAAGTTGAAGGTAGGAAATCGCTTCTCTGTTTTTCAGGATGAATGTTTCAGTGGCCCGTGAAGGTAAGGGTGTTGCCCCTGCTAATGGAGGTAAAGGGTTCTTGTGGTTGGGATCTCAGGGAAAATACATTTACCGTGCTTTTTGTAATAGGGGAAAAAGAAGATGAGAGTAGAGTGTGTTCCCCGGGTGGTGTTGGGGCATTTTCAAAGGTGGAATTCAGTCAGGTAATGGGAGCAAGCCCCTTTTGTCTCAGTGTGGTGGAAATGTATTTGGGGAAAGGGGGGAGAGAAAAGTGCTAGATAGACAGGTAAACTTTGATTTCATTAAGTCTAAGGGGGGATCCCCCAAATTTTTGTAGCATTTGCCCAGAAGGGGAGTGGAAATGAATGGTTTCTAGGGCAATTGGTGTAATTTTGGCTGAAGATACGCAAGGGAAATTGCAAACCATTCTTGAAAAATGGAAAACTTTTTTGGCAAAAATGAATGTATGCAAGGGATGGGGACATCTCTTGGGGTGGGGTGGTAGCACTTGAGATCGATTAGAAAGGCCCTTTGGGGAAATGCCCATGATTTTAAATGATGGAAGAAGAGGTTGGGTGTGTGTGGGAAAAAAGCAGGTTGCAAAATTGGGTTGGAAAAGTAAATGATAAAAAGGATTCGCTGAAATTATAAATAAAGACAATAGTCAGGAGCAAACAAAGGGGGGGCAGCAGAGGGCAGCAAGGGATGTCCTTAAGGTTTTTAATAATAGCGGAGTGTAAGAAAAAAAATAGTGAGCTAAGATTATTTCAAGTGCAGGAGACATAGATTTTTGTATAACAGGCCTGGCTCAAATTGAAGAAGAGAGTGCCCCCTGAATGTCACAACAGGCTATAAATTTTCCCACTGACAGGGTCAACAGGAAAGGGGTGGAGTAGCGATGTATGTCAGAGACAATTTAAATTGTTGTGTTAGACAAAAATAAAAAATTGAAGCGTCAGCCCTGAAACTGTTTGGTTAAGCTTCTCGGGGCCCGGGAAAAAAATAATTTTTTGGGGGTGATTTAAGGGGGGGGGGGCCCCAAATCTGATGGGAGTGCAGTAAATTTTTGGGGCGAAATTCGTAAGGGGTCTAATCGAAAATGTTGTGCTAAGGGAGATTTCACTATAGCAGTTGACTGGAGCAATTTGACGGGAAATTTAGGTAGGTGTTTTTTTGAAAGATCCAGGATTTTTTTTAAAACGTTTTTGCAAAGGGCCCAATGGGGAAATAACTCCTTGACTTGGTTCTTGCAGTGGGAAACATAATAAAAACTTGAGGGTTTTGATGGTTGGGGAAAATGATCCCAAACACTAGTTTTAATATATCATGGATTCCCCTAATTTAAAGGCTAGCTCCCTCCTGACTTTCGCTTGGTGATTTATAGGCTGAAAAATTACTTAGGTGGGCTGAATGGATGACCCGACTAGGGGTAGGTGGTGGTGATGGTTGCCCATATGAGCTTTCCCGGCATAGTTCTAGCTGCTCAGTAAATTTTGTTCCAAATGGGAAATCAGATCAAAAAAAAATGTCCTAATGGTGAAAATAGATTAAAATTTGATTGGGCAAAAGAGAGGGTATATAGGCCCAAAACAAAGAGGAAGGGGCAATTGAGAAATCGTTTTTCGTTAAAGGAGAAATAAAAAAAGGGATTTGAAAAGCAAAAAGAGATTTTGGGTTAAAATTGCAAGAATCGAAAACTAACCCAAAAAAAATTCTTTCAGGTAACAGAAGTAAGATCAGGGACAAGATAGGCCCCCTCAAAAGTTCCTGGGTCGTCACTGACAGTGTAAGGAAATGTGAGAATTTTTAAAACATACTTCCCCCAGTTTTTTAAAAGGAGGATACCGCGTACGTAAAGTAAATTTTTTGAGAAAAAGGACGATAATAAAAATGTTATATTAGGGTACAAGTGACATGGTCCCTTTGGCAAATAGTAAATTAAACCTAACAAAACCCCCGGCCCTGATGAACTGTTGCAAGGGGGGTTTTAAAGGAATGTAAAAAGGGCTTAAACACCCTTTTGGGTAATCTTTTTAAATATCACTAAAATGGGATGGTGCCCGTAAGTGGAAAAAAGGCAAATGTGTACCATTTTCAAAACAGGTGACGGTTCCCTTGCTTCGAACTTGCCCAAAAAGCCTAACCTCCTGTGGGAAAATTTTTGGAATCAAATAATTGCCGGGCAGTTCGTGCACTTGAAAGCATAAATTAAAACAACGAATTAGCGGTTTTAAAAGGGGCGTTCCGCCTTACGAATTTATTTAAATTTTTCACTAAGGTATTTGAGGAGGTAGTCATGGTAATGATATGATTTGGTATATGGGCTTTAGTAAGGCTTTTGACAGGGTCCCACATCGAGCTATTGAGGAAAATTAAAGCAATGGAAAAAAGGGGGAGAAATTTTTTCCTGGAGAGGCAGGTTGACAATAGGGAGAAGTTTGCAAAAAATGGGGGAAATCGGGGGGAAATGTCCGGCGGTGTTCCACAGGGGTCAGTGTTGGGCCCCCTGCTGTTTCACAATCTTACCTAAACGACATAGATGAGGGTCATAAAGAGCGACATCGGCAAGTTTGCCCGATGACACCCAAAATAGGCCGTCGAATTCATTCTGACGAGGACATTCGAGCACCCAGGAAGATTTGAATAGAACTGATGCAGTGGCGAGAATGGCAGATTGCAGTTTAAATAGAGAAGGCAATCAAAGTTCTAAATGTTGGACAGGACAATAACCATGCCACATATAAACTAAATAATGTAATCTTAATATTACGGATTTGCGAAAAAGATTATAGGAGTTCTGGTTAGCAGTATCTGAAACCAAGACAACAGTGCATAAGTGTTCCAATAAAGCTAATAGAATCCTTGGCTTCAATATCAAGAGCATATAATAATAGGAGTCCTCGAGGTTGTTCTTCAACTCTATACAATCCTTGGTTAGGCCTCATTTAGATTATGCTGCACAGTTCTGGTCACCTTATTCAGAATGGATCATGAGAGAATTCCTCGGAAAATGTACAAAGGAGGATGACAAGTTGATCCATGTATCAGAAACCTTCCCTATGAGGATAGACTAAGGGCCCCTGAATCTGCCCTCTCTAGAAATACGTAGAATATAGGGGGGATATGATTGAGGTGTATACTGGAAGTACAAGGAATAAAATAAAGGGGATGTAAATAGTTGGCTGAAAATTATCTAGTTAGACAGGGACCGCAGCAATGGTTTTAAGTTGGAAAAATTCAGATTCAGGAAGTTTATAGGAAAGTACTGGTTTGGTAATAGAGTTGTGGATGAGTGGAACAAACTCCCAAGTACCGTTATAGAGGCCAGAACGTTGGGTAGCTTTAAAAATAGGTTGGATAAATACATGAGTGGATGTGGGTGGGTGTGAGTTAGACCTGATAGCTTGTGCTACCAGGTCGGTTGCCGTGTTCCTCCCTTAAGTCAATGTGACCTGACCTGACTAGGTTGGGTGCATTGGCTTAAGCCGGTAGGAGACTTGGACCTGCCTCGCATGGGCCAGTAGGCCTTCTGCAGTGTTCCTTCGTTCTTATGTTCTTATGTTCTTGTGTAATAGAGTCCTGGATGAGAGCAATCTGAGTGACGATGTTTGAGGTGGGTCTGTTGTCAAAGACCTGTGTTGACCCAGGTGTAAGGGTAAGAGATGATTACTTAAAATCTACTTGGATGTGGAAACCGCATACATGCCGTCTGTCTGACCTGTTTGACCCAGGAGTGATTTTCTACCTTGGGTGTGAACCGCATTACACAGTGGCGTCGGGGGAAGGGGCGGCCCATATAAGGTCGAGGAGTCACTCAGAGCGAGGATTGTGTTTCCATCCGTCAAGCCTGACTGACCTCATCTTCCCCACCCTGACTGACCTCATCTTTTCCAACCGCACATCATGGAGAAAGGTAAGTTGTACTAAAAATTCTGATAAAAGCGATGAAACGGTTTTTTAACATGTTTAAATTTTGTTGAAGCATAGAGAGAAATTTGGATTAATTATTTGTTGAATGCATAACGAGTGGAAATTTGGGTTAATTTTTGTTGAAGCATACGAGTGAAATTTGGGTTAATTTTTGTTGAAGCATACGAGTGAAATTTGGGTTAATTTTTGTTGAAGCATACGAGTGAAATTTTTACTGGGTTATGTGTTAATAAGTAAATTCTTAACAGGGGATAACATATATTCGAAATACCTGGAACATTGGTGGAAGAGAAGATTGTCGATTTAGAAAGCAGCGTTCGTTGGTAACAAGAAAGGTGGTGTATCACGCAATGAAAGGTTGTTGCAATTGATAATGAGTGGGCACGTGTAGATGCTTTATGGAAAAGCTATAGAAACAGGTTGTATCCAATTGTGATCTTTTGTTGTGATAAAATGTGCTAGCCACTCGAGAAAGATTTGTTCTATTCATTGAAATCTAATATTTTTTTTTGGGGTTTATTTAATGGGAAAATTGGATATGCTTTTTTTTTCCCTCTGTTTCATTGAAATCTTTAAACCATAATGTAAAAATTGAGAAGGGGAAAAGATTTTTTGTTTCTATTCATTGAATATCTTAATATTTTTTGGGTTATGAATGGATATGCTTTTCCTCTGCAGAAATACCCTGAAAGTGTTTGAATGATGCACAGCTTGGTGGTAAGTGCTAGTGTTTGGTACATCACAATGCGGAGGTGCGGATACTTCTGCCTCCCATTAAATAGTAAGATGAGAGTCCCAGAACTTATTACATATATCCAAATTTTAGAGGTAGACCATACAGTGAGGAAAATATAGTGTTCCTTCAACTTATAACAGAGAGTTAAGAATGTATTTACATGTTTATAGGGGATATATTTTATAGAACAGATGCGAGATATGTAGATAGATCGCCTCTAGCAATGTCGCTACAGAATCCCCCAATTATAGTTTTATAGAAAGTGACATACGTCAAAACATATCGGTGATGATCAAAATGGACAATTTGTGATAAATTTAAGCATTGATTAGTAAGTGAAGAGGAAATCTCTGAAGTTTTGATCGATGGGTGGGAACAAATATTAGAAGAATAACGAGTCAGAGTTTTCAAGATCAGGAAAGGATCTGGATGGATCATAGACAAATCGAAATCTTTCAGTATCGAATACTTAAGGTAAATTCAGAGTGGGAGTGGGATCATATGTGGCATATCGCCCGGAAACTGCGAGGGAAGAAATAGATGTATTTAATCCAGAGATTAATGATGGGTGGGGGGGTTTTTGTGTACTACTGCGTGCTTTTGGGGGGGGGGCTGCCTATCAATGTCATAAAAGAGAACATGTCCATGAGTGAAATCGCAAGCAGTTACTACTACGAGATTGTCTTAATCAAGGCAAAATCTCTATAGATGATTTCCACATTACGCGTGATAAGTTAGGTATATTAGAGAAGAAAATAAAGTGTCATTATATGTTTATTCATTAAGAAATGTATAAGATAGACATTATGGCTATGTGTCCGTAAGGGGAATAAGAAATAATAAGGGCATTAATGTATGCGTTATTGTTGAATGAAAGACATTTTGGTTTTAATCAAAGATTTTTGACGGGATGTTAGAACGATATGACAGAAAAAGGTGTAAAGAAGCAACTGTCATAGTTGTTTGATGAAGTTGAATACACAGGAAGAGTTAGCATCCACGAAGATGGATTAACATCAATCAGGTTCTCGTATTCCCTCCCTTCCCACCCGGAAGGAACAACAGTACACTTTGAATTTGGGGTGGGCATACACATTCCAACGAATTATATCGTGTATTGGATTTCGAATGTTGCATTAGAACACCACTCTCCCAGCAGGTAAAAATTGAGTCTCGGCATAAAGGCCATTGCCTATTGTTATATTATATTTTGATCGCAAAGAGAAATAGTGTGTATGAAGAGTTATAAGGGAGAGGATGCTGTTTAATCATTTCATTTTAAATGTTAGTGGTGAATGGAATAAAATAAAGTTTAGAAGACAGTATCATGAAATCCATATGACAGAGAGGATGAGATGAGACATGATTCTCAAACACATTGTGAATTATGTGGTAAACACCTTCAAAAACCCAATGACAAACATAAAACACCATGACCATACTTTAATTTATAATTATATTGGGGCCTATTGTGCTCGTTGTAATTTGCATGTAAGACAAGAAGAGAGATATTATTAACTTTGGTGGGGGGGCCAATAACACATAGTCGTATGATTTAAGAATAATTTAAAGGATTGAATGTTTGATCTATATAACGTTGAAAATCCATCGAAACAAGGATTCAAATTCTGAAAGTAGAGATTAGGGATTCACTGTCTTATTTAATGGATCTCTTTCCACGTTAGCGAAACAACATTCAAGGCATGTAAATCCCTGAAATGTACAGAGGCTATTCTGAAAGATGTGCCTCGAGATGTCTTACCTTTATTATGTAAAGGAAAACAAATTTTGTGTTTATATATTGATAGTTTAAAGAAACTCGATGAAACAAAATTACCGAGTAAAGATAATTTTTTTTAATTCTTGAAAAATAGCGCTTATTCAGCCAAGAAGATTATGCAACATCCATTGAAAGTGTTTTTGAGTTGGGTAAATGTTAAGACTTTTAGAAGATTACTTGATGTTATATCTCAAGACAGAATGTTGGTTTGATAGCCGATGTCTTCATGGAGTGGCGTAAACAACTCAAGATATTTATAACAGCTAGACGGTTGGTAAATTATATAAGTTTCCGCATCATCCAGTTGGGATGCATTCCTATGAAAACTAATGAAAGATTTAGATATGTATAAATTCCATGAATTATAGACTTGATTAAAAGGATCTCAGAGGAGGTTTTACCGTGCGCAATTAATCAGTATTCTAAAGCAGATAATCCCCTAATTAAACAACCTAATTTGATGTTGAGAGTGGAATGGCACTCATATTTTATATCTAGATTTTAATTTTTTGTATGCTATTGCGATGGTTGAAGCTCTTCCCCAGATGGTATCAGAAAAATTATCGAATTGACGAGAAGAAGCTGTCCTCGATGTGGGAATTAAGAAATGTTCTGTGAATGGTCAAAAGGGAATATTGGATAGAATGTGATACCAAACACATATCCCCCGAGTAGCTAACTCACTGATGAACTTCCCTTTAATATTATCACACATGAATATATCAGCAGAGATGTTATCTCTATTGTGAATCTATATTGAAAATGAAGGTAAAAGATCCCCACAACTAATGGAAAATTAGTGGGTCAGTCATTTATCTCAGAAAAATTATTTGATCAGTCCCTAGAATTGTTACAGTTATTACTGGAACTTGGGTTAGAGGTGGAAAAGGTTCATAACCATAATATGAATATACACAGACAAAATTTTAGAACATTTTCATATCAACTAGTATGCAACAGAGAACAGCTACAAGATGTCCTATCAAGTCAATAAGCCTCAATTAACTAATAACGCATATATGGAAATCATTGCTAATATTACAAAGTTATGCTGAGAAATAATAGATATATCAATAATGAGAAAGCATTTATTAGAAGCGAGTAAGATCCTTTGTTAAAAAATATCACACATTTAAATCAAGATAGAGTGATTTGCACATTGCAAGAAAGATATATTAGAAGTTAAGCACCACTTTATCTCGGTTTTCAAATTCTGAGATAGCTAAAAGAAAGTGTAATCATTTTTGGTATAAAGTTTTAAACAGCATTATGTGATGATTAAGACTTCTTTATACCGATACTGACTCGTATATTTTTAGCTTGAAATGTAAAATTTTGTACACCGAGTTAAAAAGTGAACCATTGTTTAGGTATATGGATTTTTCAAATTTCAGTCCGAGCATCCCTTTATATGATGATAGCAGAAAAGGGGAGCTGGTTATTGAATCTGAAATGTTGATAAACCATATTAGCGAGTTGATAGCCTGAAAGCTAAAATGTATTCTGACAAATCTTTTTTTTTTTGGCTGGAAGATCAACTACTGTCAGCAGAGCCAAGGGTATTCCCTCGCATTTTATGCATTATTAACTCATGCAAGATATAAGATGTTATAATATCATTGTAGATAGAGAATTATCGCGTGTAAGTCCATAAGTACTGTAAAAAGGTGAAATTATGTACGGTAAGAATGAATAAGAAGGTTGTCAGCCCTTTTGATGATAAAAATATCATTTGAATACTAATGAATCCTTGGCTTATGGACACCCTGATATTCCACTCATCTAAATGGGTTAACGTATTGAAATTAGAGTGATGTATTACCGAAATGGTTGTATAATAAATAAATAATGAAAAAAAAATATTGTGTATTAGTGTTATTCCTGCAATGGTGTCGGTTCTGATGATGAAAATGTTTACCCTATGATGTAGGTACTATATCCCCTTATTAACTTTAATGAACTAAAGGGTCGTCAATGATTCAACCTGTGTGCGCGTGGACGTGACGTACAGCGCACACAGTTGACCTGATTCAACCTGTGTGGCGCGTGACGTCACTGACCATAGGCGACCTGATTCAACCTGTGTGCACGTGACGTGGCGGGGGGGGGAGGGGGGGGACTGGTGTTGGGGACATAGGGGGCGACCTGATTCAACCCTGTGTGCGCGTGACGTCACTTGACATAGGGGCGACCTGATTCAACCCAGAGATTGCGGCGTGAACTGACCACGTGCCAAAATGTTTGCGCCCATGCAACCCCCGTGTGAGCGCGAGCCTGACCCAGGTCCCACGGTTTCTGCCCCATCAGACCCGCCACTTAGATCGCGTAATTCCTACCCGATCTCCACGTTTTTCACCCATCAACCCCGCTGATATATCTGCGGGATCCTGGACCCCATCCCCTCTTTTTCTCCCGAGGCAAACCCCCAGAGAGTACTCTATCCTTACCCATGCCCACTGGTTCTCCCAGCAACCCCCATATATTATCTATCCTTACCCATCCGCACTTGGTCGACCCAGTAAACCCACCCCCAAGTGTTGGCGTCGTGACGTCACTTGACCTAGGTGAGGCCGAACCCTGATCAAAATCAACCTGTTAGCGCGTTCTCAACTGTCCAACTGTTTTACTCCTCATCAAGCACCCTGTTGGATGCGCGGTGACGACCACATACATCTGGGGGCGACCAGATACAACCAGTGTGATTGAGACCAAATATTATCGTGAACCAAAAACTACCAGAGCTTGCCTGCAAAACTGAACCAAAACGCCCCACCACACCTTTGCCTCATAAACTCACCCACACCGGCCCCCCCCCCCTCCCCACCCCTCTCTTTCCTCAACCCTCCTCATCCGGGCCTAATACTTACCTCCAAGGCCCCAATCCCCCCTTACCCCCCTATAGGCCAAATACCCTCCCGGTCCATTCGGGACGAAACGTCGTCGAAAGCTTCACTCTTTTATGAGCGTGTTAATTTTGTCTCGGGGTTACCAATTCGACGGTCTAGAGTTGGGTGTGTGCCCCACCCCCGCCCCCTATACACCGCTTCCAATTGTGCTACAATTAGCAAGCACTCTCCCAAAAAGTTTAATTTTTTATCCCGTATTCCTTTCCCGCCCCCCTGCTCAAGGGGAGAATTTCGACAACACGCCCCGGGAGCCCCAGCTGGTTTTCAACCCCCCCCCAATCACCACTCGGCTCACCTCCAAGACTTCCCCCGGCCACGCCCCAACGTTTTTGCCAGCCAACCCCAATACGATAATCTAGACAACCAATCACATCGTTCCTCTGTCTCCTAATCGGAAACGGCGTCCCCGCAAAATCACATCGTCTCACCCGACCTCCAAACTGCCCCCGCCCCACTGTTGTTCCACCCCCCCCATTACACTACCTCTCCCCCCCCCCCTATCACATGGACATGCTTCGCTTTCTCCAGAATCAAAACTCTCCCCCAAATTACCTGCTTCTCACCACCTCAAAACGCCCTACCGCCGACTATTTTTTTGCCATGCCCCCAGACAATACATCACTCTCTCCCCCCAATGCAACTGCTTCCTATTCCCCCAAATCACACTCTCCACCCACAGCACCTGCGTGTCTCGCCCCCTCCCAACCCCCCCCCCCCCAATCCCCCCAACTCCCGCCCCCAACTTTTCTGCTTTGTTGAGAAACCAGCTCTCACCGTTCCGCCTCAGCCAGCCGTGCTTCCTGCGTCCTCCCGTCCCGTGCGTTTCTCTGCTCTTGGCTGCTCAGGGCGGGGCGCAACGAGGGAGGTGTTTCGTGCGCGAACGTTCTGGGGCGCGGGGGGGCTGCGCGGTGTCTGGGGGGCGCAGGGGTAGCTGGGGGTTGCCTGCGGGGGGTGCGCGGGGTGGCGCGGTGTGGGGGGGTGTCCGATGGGGCGTGGTCTAGGGTGGGGTTCCGGGGCGGGTATGGGATCAAGGTGGGGGGTCGTGGGCAGGGGGGTCAAGGTGAGTGGTGGACTCGAGGGCGAGGTCAAGGACAAGGGTCCAAACCGGAAGTAACACACCTCTTAGATGAAACGGTGCCCCACGCCTATCCGCGATGCGCCACTCCCCTGCCCACGACCGCGTCAGGATTCCGTCCCACTCCCTGCACACCGGCGCCCCCCCCGTCCCCTATTCCTTCGCCACCCCACCTGCTCGCACCCCCCACGGCCCATAGTCGCTTGCTCACGCCCCGGCACCGCCCCCCCCCAGGAAAAATACCGCCACCAACGAAAAAAACAATCACACACACGACACACACACACACAAGACACACAGCACACACGGACTCTGACTCACACACACGTACGCCACACACAGCACACTCACACACACCGAACACAAACGACACAATCCGCTTTCGCAACTCCCTCTCCTTGGTCGCCCTACACCCCCCCGCCCGACCCCGACATCCTTCTCCATGACTCCCCCCTCCCCTAAGGTCTCCCCGGACCTCGCTGATCTGACGGCTCGCCTATCACGCCATGCCCTCGTCATCCGAATTCACCACCTTTGAGAGCGCAAGTTGCAGCGCCATGGGTAATAGGCCCATGTGGGAAGAATGTATCGGCAAGCTGCGGTCCCAAGTTCTTAGGTTTTCGTACGATCGAGTCTTCTTCAGCCAATGAGTTCAGTGTTTGTGATATAATAAACGCGCTGCTCTGTGCGACATTCCATGCATAAATAAATAAATATATCTATAATTATAGGGCCAATGGGCGCTGGCATGGCAAGACGTTGGCTTGCACCTCTAGCTTGCAATACCAAAAATCGGCACTTCACCCCGAGGCTGAACAGTTAAGACTCCAACAGGTACTTATTTGTGAATATCCAGAACACTGGTAATATTTCCATTGAAGCGAGTAAGACATTTCAGTGCAACCGTTTCAAGGTAAATATGTGGAGAGAGATGTGCATGTTTATTAAAGAGGAAGGTGTTGCGAGTAGGAGCTAGCTTAATCCGGCCATATGTGCGTGGTGGTTTAGTACACGGCCTACACTGATGAGAAGATGACGCCCTGCCAATATAAACCTACATAAACGCCACTGAAAAGCTCTTATATCCCAACATGAAAAGACCAGCACCCGCACCTGCTTGCCAGAACCAAGTCACCCATCAATATAACGTAATCCATTCCAACGAAACTCGTCCCTTAGACATTCCCCCCAATAGCCCCAACCATAAACCCTTTTCCTATCCCCAGACCCTATACACCCCAGCCTCCCCTACCGCTTTTCTTTAAGTCCTCCTCTTTCATATAACCCCTCATATATCGGATCCCCCCAAGTATAAGACCTGGGGGTCCTATCCGCCAGGAGTTGTGGGCGCCGCCCCAATAACCAGTGTGGATGGGGAGGTGGGGTGGGCTGATTACCCCCGAGCCCTACCATATACAAATTATCTCCAATATCCCGCCACACACGTAGTCTCCCTACCGCAGTATACGAATACCAACGCGGCCTTTTGCACCCCCCGGCCCAGCGCCCGCATCTCCCCCCCCCCCTGCCAACCCGCCTATTCCTAAAAAAACAAGAGAAAAACACCCAAGGAGCCCACGGGCCCTGTCCCCGACCCGCCACGGGCCCCGCTGGCCCCCGGGCCGTGTACCCTGAACGCCGGACCCCGTGAACCCTCCCTCCCCACCTACGGGGCCCCGCCTGCCCTTCCATACCACAAGCGCCCGAGGCACCACAAATACACTACGACGTGGCCTCAGTCATCCCCCCCTTCTTCCTCACGCCGTGCCCTTTGCCCATTGCCCCGTAATTCCCAGCCCAGCAGCTTACTGAGTTCCCTATACGTACCATCAACCCTCAGACGTAATACAGGCACCTCGCACAGGAAATCCACGCAAACTCTGTAGTATGCCCCAGAACATTAAGTCCGACCAGTGCAAGAGTCCCTGATCATCCCCTGGCTCCGCCCACCTTCCCCATACCCCACACGCCCCCCAAACCACACCACGCGGGGCCCCCACAACAATTCCTCCAAAGACCGCTCCCCCTTACCCCGTCCCCCACCCCGGGTAGGGGCCCACGGAGAAACCCCCAGCTCCCCCTACCCCGGGGGCCGTCCCTCATTTCACCCCCAACGCCTCCCCCATCCGCCCCTGACCCCGATAGGATCCACAAACAAAAAAGCTCGCACCTTACCCAACAAGTCAGACCAGGCCCCCCAATCAACTGATAAAAAAGTGGCAAAGTACCCGAGCTAAGCAATATCCATACCTCCTTTTCCCTCTGTCATCTCCGACCAAGCACCACCCAACCAACCTTCTCAAAAATACCCCCGCGATTGATCCACCCCACCAGACGTCCTAGCTGCGCCCGACCCCCCGTGGGGCCCCCCCACTTTCTCTTCATCCCCCCTTCCCCACCCGAACACCGCATTCCCTATCACCCTAACCCTGCTACCCTTATGCGCCACCCCAAGTCCTCTGTCCCCGCCCTATGTCTCCCACCTCCAACAACCCCTATCGACTCAGCCGCCTAATCAGAATGCCGCTGTATCATCCTCCTTCATCATCCCCAGACTGGCTTCCAGCCCACGGCCATCCGTTCCATTGGTCTTTCCCCCCTATTCCCCCCGCCTAACCCCCCCCCGCCCCACAATACCCCACAAAGTGCCACCAAAGAATAAGTGCCGATCAACCGCCAAAACCAAAGCAATGAATGACCGATCCCCTCAGTTACATCTGTTGTATACACCCTGTCATAGGCGTCCCCCTCATTACCCTTCCGCATTAACCAGAGAGGGGGGTCCCAACAAAATTTTCCACAATCCTCTCCCCAGGCAAACATTCTCACCCCGCTTAACTACCCGCCCGCCAAACATGCATGACATCACCCAGATAACATAGCTACCGAGTACCAAAAATGTTAGCAACCATACGTGCACAACCACCCTCCTTCATTCTTTCAACCTCCCAATGTCCTGACTTGCCCCCCCAAGAACTCCTCCTGGTGCCTCGCGGCACTACACCGCCCCCTCACATTCCATACCCCGCTAGCAAGCTATGCCCCCTGGGGGTGCTTTCCTGGGCCCAGTCATTCAACCCACCGCCCCCCCCGCAATTCAAATTTTACACGACAATGCCGTGCAAGCAGCTGGCAACAATCAACCAGGTCGTATATCAACAACCTGCCTAGATGGACAAATGCAGTGGTAAAAAATGATTACCGAGAATGCGTACAAACTCCTGAACAAGAGACGAGGAAATAGCAGCAGTACAAGAACAATACCCTTTTCACGATTCGGCCCTTTATTATACAGTCCGTTTACACTCCTGTCAACCCACCCAACACCGGAAGGATTCTCTCCATTCCAAAACAACAATCTTAAGTTGTCCAACAGGAGATTCCACATGCAACACCCAAAGCTCGGAACAGTCAAATCAAAAGTTCCCCACCCCTTCATGCCGAGCCCAACTAGCACAACAACATTAACCCACTCATCAGGTGCCCACACGCCGGACCAACAAGCTTACCACCTCCCATCCCTACCCATTACAATCTCCCTGGCCTCTTCCTGTTACACCACCATCCACCCCACCAAAAGTGAAATCATCTCATCACAAGTGATAAACAGCAGTGCGATCAAAACTACCAGGACAGCAGTCATTGCCCCCATTGCTAGGAGCACCTCATGTGATCAATGCCATTGACACAATCACAGGAATAAATGGAAGAGTTAAGGAGAATGGACATCGAATAAACAATCTGGACTCCCACGATGCCTTGTACTTCTCACAAACAGTGCTTGAGTTCCCAGGTTGACCATATTTCCTAAAGATGTCAACTTCAAATGATAACCCTATACTGCACTAATATACAGCATTCTGAGGCAGATTTTTAACGAAAGTACTAAACCTTACTTCTAGAAGGACGGGCAGTATGAACCAGCACACTTCCAGACAGACAAGGAGGCATTGTGTCCGCAAGTCATCACAGATTGCGTTACCTTCATTTTCTGTCCTCGTGTATTGCATCAGAGAGCTGTAGGCAAGCGATTCTCCCTGAAACATCTTTAGGGACAAGATAGGAGTCCCAGGACCAAATTCATTGACGAGCAATGTACTGGGATAATCTAACGGGCTTTGGAGCCAGACCGCTCCCCCCCCCAATCACTACAAACAATCGCACTGGGATGGTCAATAGTGGAGAAATATGCCTCAACAATGCTCAGAGTGGTGGGGGGTGTTCAGGGAAGATAGAGCCTGCCGCCTCCTGCAGTGAGAGCCCCTCATTCTGGGGACTTTCCGTAGGCTGTCCCAACTCCAGCCTTGGCACACGTCCGACCCACAGACCATCCGCAACGTCGTGTGCCCTCGACTGTTGCCGCCCCTATTCTCAGCCGAAACACAGGATATTTGTGGATGTGAGCAGCAGACCGATTCGGGTACCATGGTCTTGTGTGCCGTAAATCCGAGGGAAAGATTGCAAGACAAGAGGAAGGTTAATAACATTATCAAGAGGAGCCTCACCAACATCCAGCTGGATGCTAGCAGTAAGGGAGCCACCCCAACTATGTCAGATCTGATGGCATCCAGAAGCATCAGATGGTAATCACCCTTCCAAGCCTGACAGATGGGAAGCAAGTGTGGTGTGGGGACTATCATGTGCATCTACCTTGCTGATACCATCTCCAATACACCAGAGAGGAAGGAGGGGCAGCTGGCAGCTTCAGGGAATCCCCCAAAGGTCTAGAAAATATGGGAGAACTTCCCATCATAATATGTTTGTTCCCATAGGCTCAAGACCCTTGGCTCATGGGGAAAGAGTGCATCTAAATTCCTTAAGGAGCTGGGAAAAAGACTCATCATGGTAACCAGGGATCCCAGGCAGCTAGTTTTCTGTTCCAGCGCTCAGTGCGGCTGTTCAAAGGGGTAATGCCGCTGTATGTTGGGCACACGCCCCAGCTCTGAGGAGCTGGATGAGATTTCGCCTTATAACGTTGATACACAAAACGTAACAACAGTACCGTATATGCCACCTTTAAATAAATAATGTATCTCTTAAATCTTCTGTACCATATTATGTAATAAAAATTCCTATTAGTAAAAAAAAATAAATATGAAAAGATTGGGTGTGGTAGGGGAAGGGAATATTCAACGGCTTCAGGAAGAAATCCAAATATTTATCCTTGAAAGCCTTTTTATCCACTTCTTTCTCGCGAGCTGTGGTCCCCACAATTTACACCAAGGTGGAACCCCATTATATATATATATATATATATTTATATATATATATATATATATATATTATATATATATATATGTTCGTGCCCGAATAGGCAGAATTTGCAGATCTTGGCTTAAATACAAGGGGGGGGGGGGGGGGGGGGGGGGGGGGGGGGGGGGGGGGGGGGGGGGGGGGGGGGGGGGGGGGGGGGGGGGGGGGGGGGGGGGGTGGGGGTTTTGGGGGGGGGGGGGGGGGGGGGGGGGGGGGGTGGGACGTTCATCTTTCACCCATATAGGACAAGCGAAAATTTGTGTATGCAATAATTTCTGCAAAAATAATTTTGAACTAACGAAAAACAATACATTTCATTCACTGGTTTTGTTTAGTATAAATTATTTTGTAAACAAATTTAAAATATATTTAGTTGGGTTAGGCTAAAATAAGTTGTTCTTGTATAAATAAGATTAGGCAAGTTTTTCTAAGATTCTTTGTGCAAAATAAATTTTTTATACATTTAACATTAATGAAAAAAATATATCTTTAAAAAAAAACGTATAAGAGAAATTTTAGAAAGGACTTAATTTAATAGTTCTTGCTATTGACCAGTTTACATATTCGGCACGACATTATATATATATATATATATATATATATATATATATATCTATATATATATATATATATATATATATATATATATATATATATTATATATAATATATATATATATATATATATATATATAGGTATAGGTTGTAACAGGCAACCACCCAGTGAGGTACTACCGTTTTCTGCCAATGAGATCCAGGGGGAAGGGGAAATAAGAATCTTTCCTCCGTAAGCCATGCGTGTTGTGTAAGTCAACTAAAATGCCGTGAACAATGGGCTAGTAACCCCTTTTCCTGTAATAATTACTTAAAAGAATAAGAAGAAGAAAACTGTCAAAGTGGGAAGTCTGAATGTGCATGGGTGTTGTGCGAATGATAAGAAAGAGATGATTGTGGATGTTATGAATGAGAAGAAGCTGGATGTCCTGGCTTTAAGTGAAACAAAGCTGAAGGGAGTTAGTGAGTTTCAGTGGAAAGGAATAAATGGGATTAGGTCATGGGTTTCAAATAGAGTTAGAGCTAAAGAAGGAGTATCAATAATGTTGAAGGATAAGTTATGGCAGGGAAAGAGTGAGTATAAATGCATTAATTCAAGGATTATATGGATTAAAATAAAGTTTGGATGTGAGAAGAGGGTTATTACCTGGAGAGAGTTCCGGGGGTCAACGCCCCCGCGGCCCGGTCTGTGACCAGGCGTATATGCACCTGGAGAAGAAAGAAGTGTAGAGGAGAGAGATTTTTGAGAAATGTTGAGCGAATGCTTGGGGAGTTTTTGAACCAAGTGTGAGAGTACTTGTGGTTGGGGATTTTAATGCTAAAATGGGTAAAAATGTTGTGGAGGGAGTAGTGGGTAAATTTGGGGTGACAGGGGTAAATGAAAATGGGTAGCCTGTAATTGAGCTATGTGTGGAAAAAAGTTTGGTAATAAGTAATACATATTTTATGAAAAAGAGGATAAATAAATATTCAAGGTATGATATAGCACATAATGAAAGTAGTTTGTTAGATTATGTATTGGTGGATAAAAGGTTGATGGGTAGGCTCCAGGATGTACATGTTTATAGAGGGGCAATTGATATATCGGATCATTATTTAGTTGTAGCTACAGTTAGAGTATGAGGTAGATGGGACAAGAGGAAAACGGTAACAGGAAGTAAGAGGGAGGTGAAAGTGTAGACAAAGGGAGGAAAAGTTTGGGTGAGATATAAGCAACTATTCGCAGAAAGGTGGACTGGTGCAGGTATGAGTAGTGGAGGGGTTGAAGAGGGTTGGAATAGTTTTAAAAATGCGGTATTAGAATGTGGGGCAGAAGTTTGTGGTTATAGGATGGTGGGGGCAGGAGGAAAGAGGAGTGATTGGTAGAATGATGAAGTAAAGGGTGCGATAAAAGAGAAAAAGGTAGCTTATGTTTATATAATGCCAGGATTGACATAAAATAAGGAGTTTAATCGACCTCATTTCAATCTCATAAGGTCGATCTTTGTACTAACTTCACCAATTAAATCCACCATAAGGCAACCTATAATGGTTACTAAGACTTAGTCTCATTTCCATCCAGCACGACGTAGAATAGCTTAGGCGACAAATTAACACACGCTTATTCAGTCAACTGAACGATTAATTCACCAGAGTATAAATAACTCAAAAGTGACAAACTTAGAAGAGGAAGTCAACTATGAAAGGAAATCGACCACCAGAGAGAAGGTGACATGTCTATTATGAGACGTCAAAGAGTAACTGTGTGAGGTATGCTCTCTTGGCTATGCAAGCCCTGACTGACTTGAGACTACCCCTCCAAGCCTTACAATACCTCGTGACGTTGAAGGTGCGAGGGACCTGCAGACACTAACAGACGGTTAGCCAGGTTGCTACTCACAGTGAAGCGCTTACCATTTAGAATAAACATCCTACCTATCAACATAGCTAACAATATAAGGGCAGATAATATTATAAAGCACAATAAACATTATTTTAGCTAATAATAATACCATCGGTAATACAGTATTAAGTGAATAGCAAAATATGTGCACACAATATTAATTATTAACCTTGGGTCCAATGAAAGGATGCAACAAGTATATGGAGAGTAAAAGAAAGGTGAAGAGAGTGGTGAGAGAGTGCAAAGAGGAGAGCAAATGATAGAGTGGGAGAGGCACTGTTAAGAAATTTTAATGAAAATAAGAAAAAAAATTGGAGTGAATTAAACAAGTTAAGAAAACCTAGAGAACGAATAGATTTGTCAGTTAAAAACAGAGTAGGGGAGTTAGTAGATAGGGAGATGGAGGTTTTGGGTAGATGGCGAGAATATTTTGAAGAAATTTTAATTGTCGATGATGAAAAGGAGGCGGTAATTTCATCACTGGCCAGGGAAGGTATACCACTTTTAGGAGTGAAAAAGAACAGGATGTGAGTGTGGGGAGGTGGGTGAGGCATTTCGTAGAAAGAAACGGGGATAAAGCAGCTGGAACTGATGGATCATGACAAAAATGTTAAAAGCAGGGAGATATATAGTGTTGGAGTGGTTGGTATTTTTGTTTAATAAATGTATGAAAGAGAGGAAGGTACCTAGGGATTGGCGGAGAGGTGTATAATCCCTTTATATAAAGGGAAAGGGGGCAAAAGAGATTGTAAAAATTATAGAGGAATAAGTTTACTGAGTATACCAGGAAAAGTATACGGTAGGGTTATAATTGAAAGAATTAGAGGTAAGACAGAATGTAGGATTGCGGATGAGCAAGGAGGCTTCAGGTGGGTAGGGGATGTGTAGATCAAGTGTTTACATTGAAGCATATATGAGATCAGTATTTGATAAAAACTAGGGAAGTTTTTATTGCATTTATTGATTTAGAAAAGGCATATGATAAAAGTGGAGAGGGGGGCAATGTGGCAAATGTTGCAAGTATATGGAAAAAGGTGGTAAGTTCTAAATGCTGTAAAGAGTTTTTATGAGGATAGTGAGGCTCGGTTAGGGTGTGTAGAAAGAGGGAGACTACTTCCCGGTAAAAGTAGGTCTTAGACAGGGATGTGTAATGTCACCATGGTTGTTTAATATATTTATAGATGGGGTTGAAAAGAAAGTGAATGCTAGGGGTTCGGGAGAGGGGTGGAAATTAATTCTGGGAAATCAAATACAAAATGATAAAATTTACACAGTTACTTTTTGCTGTGATACTGTGTTTATGGGAGATTATGAAGAAATATTGCAAAGGTTAGTGAACGAGTTTGGGGGTGTGTGTAAAGGTTGAAAGTTGCAATTGAAAATAGAAAAGAAGTAAGGTGATCAGGGTATCAAATGATTTAGATAAAGAAAAATTGAATATCAAATTGGGGAGGAGGGGTATGGAAGAAGTGAATGTTTTCAGATATTTGGAGTTGATGTGTCAGCAATGGATTTATGAAGGATGAGGTTAATGATAGAATTGATGAAGGAATTCATTGAGGTATATTGGAGACAAAAAACGTTATCTATGGAGGCAAAGATGGGAATGTATGAAAGTATAGTAGTACCAACCCCTTTATAAAGGGTGTGAAGCTTTGGTTGTAAATGCTGCAGCGAGGAGGCGGTTGGAGGCAGTGGAGATGTCCTGCTAAGGGCAATGTGTGGTGTAAATATTATGCAGAAATTCAGAGTGTGGAAATTAGGAGAAGGTGTGGAGTTAATAAAAGTATTAGTCAGAGGCCTTACCAAATTCATCCACCAACCTCTGCAACTTCTCTTAATGATTTTTGCAAAAATTCCATGCAACAACTTCTCTTCGAATTTCCCCGAAGCACTGTGTCATCAGTAAAAATGACACGGTGCCTGGCTGACAAAGTCCCGGAGGCCATTAGACACATTTTCTTTGGTGCCTCATTGTGTGCCCCCCGGAAAAAGGATGGAGGAATAAGGCCATTGCAGTGGGAAACACCCTTCGAAGCCTAGTCGCCAAGGCTGAAAATAAGAAGGGTGAGTCAAGGCGCTGCTGCAACGTTGAAACCAACTCAGCTCGGTTTTGGTGTTCAACAGGGCTGTGATCAGCTGTCCACACAGCACGAGTAGATCAACAAAAGTCCCATGAAAAGGCTTTGTAAAAATTGGAAATTTTTCAAAGCTTTTAAAATCAGTCAGAAGGGGTGTGCTCTTTAAGGTTTCTAGAAACTTCCCTTCCCCCTTCCCTTTAAAGAATCGTTTATAGTGTGAATTTTAAACTATTTTTTAAGGCTGGTCTTTGTGTGGAGGGGCTTGGACTTGCCGGCAGGTACTGCATGAGCGTGTTGCATTGGAGTGAATGGAGGACAATGGCTTTTTTAATACTTGACGTGCTGTTGGAGGGTGAGCGACCAATGTTACATTTATGATGGGTTTCAGCGGAGAGGTATCGCGGCCAGGCCGGACTGCCGTCCTGGAGATGGACGTATCGGTGCCTGCACTCTGAAGGAGGGGTGTTAATGTTGCAGTTTAAATAACTGTAGTGGTTAAAGCACACTTGTGCATGACATGTATGGAGTGACATGATGGTTGAATGAGTTTTTCTTTTTCGGGACACCCTACCTTTGGTCGGGATCGGTCAGTGTGATTACAAAAAAAATTAATAATATTTTATATAGTTATCTATATATTCATATATTTCATATAATACTTTAATCTATATATATAATTATATTTATATATTATATATATATTTATTCATAATTAAAATGATACTATATCTTATATGTATATATTTTATATATATATATGATATAATATATATATATCTTATATATACTCTATTTATATATTTATCTTAATATTCTTATTTAAATGTATGTTATATATAAAAATACTGGATCTATATACTATTTTAGTATATATCATAACTATATTTATATAATATATATTATATATGTATTATATCATATATATTATATGTATTATTATATTAATAACTTATACTTATATTACTATTATATAATATTTAGGAATATATATATTATATAATATTCTTCTCCTTATATATATTATATATATATAAATATGGTATATATATATACTTTTATATATATATATACTACTAATATATATATATATGTCATATATATTATATATATATCCTATATATATATTTTTATAGATATATTATATATATATATATATTGTATTATATTATATGTATATGTATATGTATGAAAAACAACCACTGTGAAAAAAAATAGAGGAAATTCCAAGCGCTTTCGTGAACTACTCACATTTATACAAGGCTACAATAAAAGTAATGCTCATATAGGTTGTATTATAATAGGGGTCTAGCACACACCCTCACTATCACATACCAAAAACAAAGCAACACTGACGCGCGACTCAATAGGGAGGGAACACTGCAGGCGGTACGCTGGCCCAACTAGACAGATCTTCACACACAACCCCACGTGGCAACACTATTCTACCCAAGAATTAATATTTTAAAACTTATTATTTGCCCCATGGTTATTATTAAATTTCTTCCCATAATTCTATTAATTATAAATGGATCTAATTTTATGTAAATCAAAGGAAATTTTTTCTATTATTGTCACAAATTTGCTTTTTATTGAAACAAGATTCAATTTTATTCCAGTCGGACCATGGACTTGCTATGACACAAATTTCTTCAACTTTTTGAAATCAATTGGGATGGTTAAAATCTTTTACATGAATAAATAGTGATAGGAATCTTGTCCAGGTTCTAATGCTAATTTATTTTATGTTGTTTTGTTTCTTAGTTCGATATTTTTCAAGGATTCTTACAGACAATCCGTCTAGATTTGGGGGGGAATTCTTTATCAAAAGTTTTTTACCTGTATCAAGATTTTTAAATACTAACTTTGATAGAAAAGTCTTAAGAAGAGAAGGTGCATTGCAACCAAGTTTTCTGGTAGGAGAAGAGAAACCAAAAATATTTTTAGTTTGCAATAAGGCTGATTGTCCTTTTTTGGATGTATAACCCCAATCAAGGAAGGTTCGTGGATGTTGGTGAGGGGCTCTTGATTTAGGGAATTGGATCTGTGCTCCAGTTCCCTGTTTTAAGCCTGAATGCCTTTCACTTCCCCCCCCCCCACCCAGGGCTGTATAATCCTCGGGTTTAGCGGCGCTTCTCCCTTGATTATAATAATCAGTTTTAATAATAATACATAATTAACTAATAATAATAATAATAATATTAATGTGTTGTAAAAAGTATTTCTACTCCAATTTTAAAAGATTTATCAATTACGTTCTCCTTGGGTATTTGAATCTTTAGCTCATTTCATAAATTTTGGATATTTCCTCATCTATGAATATGGACTACAAATACGTAAAGCTACTCAAAAACATTGATGAGATATAACAGACAAGTCAACTCTGTCTAGATGGGAAGAACATTAGGGATACATTGGAAAGTTATTTGTAGGTTTTTCTGTAAATTTTAAATTGAATTCATGATTACTCTTAATAATTAAAACACATCTTGAAAGGCAATAAGTTATTTTCCCTCAAAATCAACAGTTAAGTTTATGAATCGAGCTAAGCTATTTAATTTGCACTAGGGGAATGTGTTATATTACATTCTTAGGCATAAGGACACAAAATATCATAAACATCATATGAACCATGTGGCATTATCTGGAGGAGAGGATTGCTGTTAAGCAACCTTGTTCAAAACATTCCATAGTATAGGTTAATAAGAATCAGCGTGAAAGAGGCTTTCCCATTGCCATACCAAACTTCTAAGTGTAAACTTATCATGAAATTCAAATTTTGCATCAACTAGTGCATCCAACGTTTAAATGAAGTTTGAATGAGATATATGAACTGGCAGATGGTAAATCATAAATAACGGTTTATCAGATAAGAAACTTCAATAAATCATCAAAATCTAACCATGTATAAAAATCATTTAAGTCAGTCAAGGAGCTTAATTTATCACACTAAATTTATGTTGTTTTTTACATTAAAGTTAGAAATTTTTGCCATCAATAGGGCCTCAAAATGTCAACAAGCCATGTTGGATAATTTTTATGAAAACTGACCCTATGGAGCTAATAATTGGTCTGTCTGGATTCCCTGGCTTCGTGTTGTTTTTATTAGTCCATGCATGTAAGGTAAAGATGGTTAGTGGAAGTATAATTGATTGATTAATTCGTCTTGGCCTTTCAGTAGAAGTTTTATTGGTTTTACTGAAATTGCTGTTGCTACCATGTGGAACTTAATTTAGGTAGAATACATTAATAGAAACACAAACATGAATTAAAATGGTACTAAATTTATCAAAGGTTATGGAATGGTCCTCATGCTCCTCTCCCAAAGCCGGGACGTGAGCCCAGTATGCAGCAATGCTTTTCCCCTCTGGATGGTTATGTTGAGGCGCTGGAACATGAAAGTGGCCTGCCCTTGGGTTCCCTGGTGGTGCTCGATTGACTCTGGACCCAGTTTTTTAAGGAACGTGTGGCATGTTTTCCTCCATTAATCCCAAGTCTCTGAACCATGCGGAGAAATTGTTAACTGTTGGCTTAATGTCCTGTACTTGTTGGTCTGTTATTCCTCCTTGTGGTTAGTCAGTCCCTGTCGCCGTCAATATGAAGGGCCCAATATAGGTGTCAGCTAGTTGTGGACACACAGGTATAGTCCCATGTTAAGAGCTTGCCATTCTTGCAAAGGGTTGTGGTGTATCATTTAGCACACATGTGCAACTCTGGGTATCTTTATTGAGGAAACGTTTCGCCAATCGTGGCTTCATCAGTCCATACAAAGGAGAATCTTGAAGAACAGGAGAATGAGGTTATCAGTCCCTCAAACTTGAGTCGATGTGGTCCGTCTTCAATCTTGAATAGATTAACGAATACGTGCGGAGAAGGGTGCTTATAAACCGAGGCAGTAGAGGTGCAGCCAGTCATAGATGGTGTCACAATTTGTTCAATGGTGGAAGTAGGTCGTGCCAAGACTTAGCAAGCGATGAATTCCCAAGTATTAATATCCCAATAAGAAGTGCAGTGTCTGACAGGTTTGTAGATTGAAATGGTTCTTGGGACACGACCTACTTCAACATTGAACAAATCTGACACCCTATGCCGGCTGCACTCTCCTTGCCTACCGGTTTATTTTGCTCCTCCGCTCGTATGCGTATTCTATTCAAGATTGAGGGACTGACAAATGACTCAAGGTTTGAGGGACTGATTACCTCATTCTCCTCCTGTTCTGCAAGTTTCCCTTTGTAAGGACTGTGAGCAATCTGTGTGGGAATCGTTTCCTCAATAAGATACACAGAGATGCACATGTGTCTAATTTTAAACCCATGTCGGTTCTCTGAAACATTCATCTACAAAGGGTAGATGGTAATCCGTTGGGGTGGTTTGCTGGGTTTTGGTATTGTTGCTATAGTGACGGGGCTCCCTTCTAGACTGGGACTTCTAGCTGTAGCAAGGCGTTCTCTTATGATGTTCTCGTTGACCTTCATTGGCGTCTTGACATGCCAGCCCTTGGTTTGGTAACAGTTAAGCAAATGTAGACATATTGGTTGGCTTGAGCATCGCCGCAAAATACACGTTTATTTCCGTGTTGACATAGGGGCAGCCAAGCGCTTAGCCACGTCTCCCGTTACGATTATGGGATATGGTTTTGAGATAGTCCCCGGACGTATAGACTGCATGCGGCCCAGCAGTCACAGGGCCTGGCTTGGTCAGGCCTTTGATCACCCACCGGGAGCCTGGTCGTGGACGGGGCCGCGGGGAAAAACGTTGATCCGCGATCATCTCTGGTAGACCTCCAGGAGAGAGGTGCCCTTACAGCTAGAAGACGGGCAATCTCCCTGTCTGATGTTGAGCCCTGAACATATTAAGCCATGCACTTTTCAGCGATGGGCCATCCCAGCTTTGACTGTTTGTAGCCCAGTGGCTGCACTAGGGTTTGGTGCTGGAGCAGAAGAGACTCCCATTCAGTGATGGCATGCTTAGGTAACGGGCCTTTTATTGACTGCTGAGTCACTGAGGTTGTAGAAGAAAATTTGTCTTATTAACTCGGTTTTGATGATCTATTGAAGAGGATAGGAATGCTGGTTAGGAATTTGGGAGAATCTGCGTACTCCCAGCCTCCAAGCCTGTCCGGATGTGAGGTTGCAACACATGTCCATCTTCAAGGGGAAAGATTCAATACACTCTCTAGCATGGTGGTATTATGGAGAGGAGTAATATTCCTCGAGTTTCGGATGCTGAAGCCTGGGAGCATCTCAGGTAAAGTAGATCAACGTTTTGGGATTGACAAGCACCTGGTGTGTTGGTAGAAGGCATCATGTGTATCAGCGTCTTTCATCTTGCCTTCTCCATCGGTCCAGAGGTTCTGAGATTTTTTTTTTCCAGGGTACAGGGGATCGACGGTATTGGAACCATGAGGAGCGCCAAGGAGAGTGCTATTGGCTTGGAATTATTGCTCGTGCTCCTGGTTTAATACAGCACTAATTTTGGTTTTTTCTGTCGTAATTGCCATGGTTAACTATTTCCCATTTGGTGGGGATTAAAGATAGGCACCAGGCGTCTCCCATTCTTTAAATTTTTCCTGATGTACTTCTAGGAGAGATTCTGGTGTGCACAGTAGGGTACCATCTTCCAAGAAACCAGATATTGAGCTCGCTTGGAGGCGTGCCTCTGTGATCTTCCTTGTTGACCAAACAGAATAGAAAGGGGGCGAGAGGGTCCCCCTGTTGCCCACTTTCACTTTGAATTAATTTCCTGCCCTCCCAAACAATAGTTTTACGAAGTCACACTTATAACTCGATTCTTTTGAAGGGAGAGAGGGAAGGGGTAGTTGCTAGAATAATGCCTGAAGAGCCAGCATCCCTTCTCTGGTCTGAGTGAAAAATGCGTTGACATATTACAAATTTTATCAAAGCCTTTTCATCGGACATGTTTTGATGCATACTCGTTGCCTGTGTGGTCAGCTGATTCACAGCCATGTTGAAACCAAACCAGCTGAGTTTGGTTTCATACGTTGCAGCAGGCCTCTTGATCAAACCCATTCTTACTCAGCAGTGGCGACTAGGCACTCCGATAGGGTGTTTCCATGCAAAATGGGCCTTTATTATTCCTCCAATCCTTTTCCCGAGGACGGGCACCACAATGAGGCCCAAAAGAACATGTGTCTATTGCCTCCGGGACTTTGTCAGCGAAACGTGTCATCTTTTACTGTGGACACAGTGCTTCTGGAGGAGATCTGAAGAGAAGTTGTTGCATGGAATCTTGCAACATCACTTAGAGAAGTTGCAGAGGTTGTGGCATGATTTGGTAATAAAGGCTCTCTGACTTATACTTTTATTAACTCCACACCTTCTCCTAATTTCCCCACTCGGAATTTTCTGAATAATATTACAACCCACAACATGCCCTTAGAAGGACATCTCCACTGCCTCCACCGCATCCTCGGCTTGCAGCATTTAAACCAAGCTTCACACCCATATAAGGAGTGTTGGTAACTACTATACTTTCATACATTCCCTCTTTGCTCCTTTAGATAAACGTTTTCTTGTCTCCACATATACCTCATTGAATTTCACCTTCATCAATTCTCATCATTAACCTATCCTCATAATTCCATATGCTGACACATCAACTCCAAATATCTGAAAACATTCACTTCCTTCCATATCTCCTGCCTCCAATTTGTTATCAATTTTTCTTTATCTAAATCATGATACCCTGATCACCTTACTTCTTTTCTATGTTACAATTGCAACTTTCAACCTTTTACTCACACTCCCAAACTTCGTTCACTAAACCTTTGGCAATATTTCTTCATAATCTCCCATAAAACTACAGTATCATCAAGCAAAAAGTAACTGTATGTCAATTATCAATTTTGTATTTGATTCCCAGAATTTATCCCACCCCTCTCCCGATCCCCTAGCATTCAACTTTCTTTTGTCAACCCCATCTATAGAATCTATTAAATCAACCATGGTGACATCATTACACATCCCTGTTCTAAGACCTACTTTTAACCGGGAAGTAGTCTCCCTCTCTTCTACACACCACTAAACTCTGAGCCTCACCTATCCTCATAAAAACTCTTTACAGCATTTAGTAACTTTCACCTATTCCATATACTTTGCAACTTTGCCTCATTGCTCCCCTCTCCACTCTATCATATGCCTTTTCTAAATCAATAAATGCAATAAAAACTTCCCTAGCTTTATTCTAAATACTGATCTCATATATGCTTCAATGTAAAAACACTTGAATCTTAACATCACCTACCACTCTGAAGCCTCATCTTGCTCATCCGCAATCTACATTCTTGTCTTACCTCTAATTCTTTCAATTATAACCATACGTATACTTTTCCAGGTATACTCGGTAAACTATTCCTCTTAAATTTTTACAATCTCTTTTTGCCCCCTTTCCCTTATATAAAGGGATTATACCACGCTCTCCGCCAATACCTAGGCCTACCTATTTCCTCTCTTTCATACATGTATTAAACAAAAATACCAATCACTCCAACACATATATATCTCCCTGCTTTTAACATTTTTTGTCATGATCCCATCAGTTGCGGCTGGTTATCCGTTTCATTTCTACGTTAATGCCTCTCACCCACATCCCCACACTCACATCCTGTTCTTCTTCACTCCTAAAAGATGAATATTACCTCCCTGGCCGTGCATGACATTTCCGCCTATTTTCAGCTTCCAAATTAAAGTTCTTCAAAATATTCGCCCCATCTACCCAAAAAAACCACCATCTTCCTATCTTCTAACTCCCTCTACTCTGTTTTTTTTTAACTGACAAATCTAATTCGTTCTCTAGGGCTTCTTAACTTGTTTAATTCACTACAATTTTCTTTTCTTATTTTCTTTCAAAATTTCTTCTACTCTGCTTGCCTCTCCCACTCTATCATTTGCTCTCCTCTGTCACTCTCCACCACTTCTCACCTATTTTTTACTCTCCATATAATTGTTGCATCATTTCTTATGGTCCAAGGTTAATAATTAATCTTGTGTGATCTATATTTTCGCTATTCTCTTAATACTGTATTACTATGGTATTATATTTGCTATAATAATGTTTATTGTGCTTTATAATATTATCTGCCCCTTATATTGTTAGCTTTGTTGATAGTAGGATGTTTATTTATTGGTAAGCGCTTCACTGTGAGTGCAAACCTGGCTAAACCGTTGTTAGTGTCTGCAGGTCCTCGCCACCTTCAAACGTCTCGAGGTATTGTAAGGCTTGGACGGGGTTGTCTCAAGTCAGGTCAGGGCTTGCATAGCAAGTGAGCGTACCTCACACTGTTTACTCTTTGAGTATCATAATTAGACATGTCACCTTCTCCTCTGGTGGTCGATTTCCTTGCAATAGTTGACTTCCTCTTCTAAGTTTGTCACTTTTGAGTTATTTATACTCTGGTGATATAATCGTTCAGTTGACTGATAGCGGGTGTTAATTTCGCATAACGCTTAGTATTTCCCTACGTCGTGCTGGATGGAAATGAGACTAAGTCTTAGTAACCATTATAGGGTTGCCTTATGGTGGATTTAATTGGTGAAGTTAGTACAATGATCGTCTTATGAGATTGAACATGAGGTCGATTTAAAACTCCGTATTTTATGTCAATCCTGGAATTATATAAACATAAGCTACCTTTTTCATCTTTTATCGCACACTTTACTTCATCATTTACCAATCACTCCTCTTTCTCCTCCTGCCCACACATCCTTTTAAACACCAACTTATGCCCCCATCAATTTCTAATTCAGCATTTTTAAAACTATTCATCCCTCTTCAACCCCTCCACTACTCATACCTGCACTCAAAGTCACCTTTCTTGCGAATAGTTGCTTATAGCTCACCCAAACTTTTCCTCCCTTAGGTCTACTTTAACCTCCCTCTTTAATTCCTGTTGACCGTTTTCCTCTTGTCCCAATCTACCTCATTACTCTAACTGTTAGCTACAATCTAAAATAATGACTCGTTATATCATTGCCCCTCTACTAAACATCGTACATCCTGGAGCCTCCCATCAACATTTTATCCACCAAGACATTAATCTAACTATACTACTCTTCATTTATGTGGCTATATCATACCTGAATAATTTATTTATCCTCTTTTTCATAAAATTTGTATTTACTTATTTACCAAACTTTTTTTCCACACATGCTCAATTACAGGATACCCTGTTTCATTACTCCCTGTCACCCCAAATATACCCACTACTACCCCTCCACAACATTTTTTACCCCATTTAGCACTTAACATCCAACCACAAGTACTCTCACTACTTGGTTCAAAAAAACCCAAGCATCTCGCTCAACATTTCTCAATAAAATCTCTCTCCTCTAAACTTCTTTTTCTTCTCCAGGTTCTTATACGCCCATGCGTCACAGACCGGGCCGCGGGAGGCGTTTGGACACCCCGGCGGATCAATCTTCCAGGTAATAACCCTTTCTCTCTCATCACAAAACTTTATTTTACTCCATTATAATCCTTGAATTAATGCCATTTATACTCACTCTTTCCCTGCATAAATTATCCTTCAACATTCTTGATTACTCCTTCTTTAGCTGTCTATAAGCTTCTCCATTTGGTAACCCATGGATTTACCTTGCTTATGTAATGCGCCCAGTTGTCATTCCTTTGTCACACTGAATTCTCTCACTAACTCCTTTCTTGCGTGTTTTCAACTTAAAGACCAGGACCTTCCTGTTCTTCCTCTTTCGCATAACGCCAACAGTTATCTCATTTGCTTATGATATCATTTCGCACTACTCCTCATGCATACATTCAGCACTTGACCCAACTTTGACAGTTTTTCTTTTTTTATTCTTTTTAGTGTGAAATTATTAAGTGATAAAGGGGGTTACGAGCCCATTTGTTCACGTGCATTTTAGATTGACTTACACGCACAGACGATTTGCTTATCGCGAGTGAAAGATTCTTATTCCACTTCCCCATGGATAGTAAAAGGGAAAAAATGCAATATAGAACAAGAATATTTAGATAAAAATCAAAGAAAACTCAGATGTGTGTGTGTATAAATGAACGCTTGTTCATGCTTGAGTAAGTGCTGACCTAAGTGCAAGCTTAAGATAGCAAGACGTACCTGTAATCGTTGCATACCTGTATGAGTCAAAAAGGACGCCAGCAATTCCTCACCATCATGTTTAAAACATTTTCAGGCTTTCGTTTTACAACTCACTTGGCAGAACGGTTAGTACCTCCCTGGGTGGTTGCTGTCTACCAACCTACTACCTATATTATATTTTATTTATATATACTTTATATATATATATATTATATTTATTATATATATATATATATATAATATATATAGTATATATCATTTATATTATATATATGATATATTATAAATATATAAATGTCGTGCCTGAATATGTAAAACTGGTCATTTAGCAAGAACTAATGTTAATATTTAAGTCCTTTCCTAAATTTTTATCTTTATACTCGCTTTAAAGATATATTTTTTTTCAATTTAATGGTATATGTAAAAAAATTTAATTTAGCACCAAATAGAATCTTAGAAAACTTACCTCAATCTCTTTTTTAACCAAGAACCAACTTATATTTGCCTTACCCAACTAAATATTATTTTTTAAGTTGTTTACATTAATTTAATTACTAACAAACACAGTGAAATGTATTGTTTTCGTTAGGATTCAAAATGTTTTTTGCGAAATTATTGCATACAAAAGATTTTAGCTTGTTCCTATATGCGGAAGTTGAACGTTAGCTATTTAGCCAAGATCGCATAATTCTGCTCCTATTCGGCACGACATATATATTATATACCCCGGTACCTACGAACTCTTCTATATATATATATTATATATTTCTATATATATATATATATATATATATATTGGGGTTCACCTCTGTGTAGAATTGTGGGACCCAAGCCTCTGGTGAAGTGGTTTAATAAGGCTTCAAGGAAAATTATTTGGCTACTTTATTCCTGAAGCCGTTTTGAATATTCACTTCCCCTACCTCCCACATCTTTTCCATATTTTATTTTTTTTTACTAATAGGAATATTTTATACACTAATATGGTACAGAAGATTTAAAGTGATACATTATTTGTTATATAGGTGGCATATACGGTACATGTGTGTGTACGTGTGTATCACCGATTTATAAGGCGAAATCTCATCCAGCTCCTCAGAGCTGGGGGTGTGCCCAAACATACAGCAGGCATTACCCTTGAACAGCCGCACTGAGCCAGCTGGAACAGAAAAATAGCTGCCGAGGGTTCCCTAGTACACTGTTGTGTCTTTTTCCCAGCTCTTAAGACATTTAGATGCTATTCTATTCCCACTGAGCCAAGGGCTCTGAGCCTCATGGGAATCTAACTATAATGATGCGGCAAGTTCTCCATATTTTATAGACCGTTTGGGAGGTCCCTGAAAGCTGGCAGCTGCCCTCCTTCCTCTATGGCTTATTGGTGATAGGGGTACTCAAGCAAGTTGATGCACTAGGTTTAGTCCCACACCACTGCAGTCCCATCCTGTCCAAGCTTGATGGGTGATACCATCTGGATGCTTCTGGTGGAAATAAGATCTGACTTAGTTGCGGTCGGGGGATACCTTTCTGTCTGAGCTCATCTGCTTGTTGTGAGGAGCCATACTTGTTTATGTTTCTTTTCAACCTCTGTGTATGGCATGACGTTACCCCACGGATGTTTCGGAACATACAAGACCATGGTACCCGAAATCGGTCTGCTGCTTCACTGCCTCAAAAATCACTGTGTTCGGCGATGGAATAGGGGCGGCAAGTCGGCAAGGGCAACACCGATGCGGATGGTCTGTGGGTTCGTGCCGTTTGGACCCCAAGGCTGGAGTTGGGAACAGCAAACAGTAAGATCCCCAGCTTGAGGGGGGCTCTCACTGCCAGAGGCGGGCTCTATCTTCCCGTGATCACACTCTGAAGCATTGGTGATGGCAAGATTTTCACTATTTGGACCATCCAGTGCACGATTGTATGTAGGTGTTGGGGTGGGAGCAGGTCTGGCTCCAATAGACACCGTTTTAGATTATCCCAGGATCTTGCTTCGTCAATGAATTTTTGTCCTGGACTCTATCCTTGTTTCCCTAGATGTTCAGGGAGAATCGCTGTGTACAAGCTCCTGGATGCAATACACTAGGACAGTAAAAAAGTCAAGGTAACGCAATAGCTTTGAGGACTTGCGGACACCGAATGCCTCCTAGTTATGAACTGGCAAGTGTAGCTTGGTTCCACTGCCGTCTCTAGAGGAAGGTTAAGTACTTTCGTAAAATCTGAGCCCTCAGAATACTGTCAGATTCGTGCAGTATAGGTTATCATATGAGGTGCACATCTTTAGGAAATTATGTCAACGTGGCAGATCCAAGCACTTTGTGGAGAAGTACAAGGCTATCGTCGGGAGTCTCGATTGTTTTATTCGTGTTTCATTTCCTTAACTCTTCCAATTATCTTCCTGAGAATTGTGGTCAATGGCATTGCTTCCAGACGGTGCTCCTAGCGCTAATGGGGCATGACTGCTGCTCCTGTGTTGTTTGTTGATCTAATCTGCATTTTTCACTTGTTGTATGAGATGATTTCACATTTGGATGGATTACAGGATATGAGGACCCATGTTCCTGTCCCACCGTGTCTTTACCTGTGTAAGGTCATGTAGGAGGACTCTTTTGTACCTGCTAGTGTAGCCATACATCTAGGAACCCAGTGTTTATGCTCGCTGGTAGTCTGGAGTCGGTGATTTCCTAACTGCTATACAGAAGAGAATGGTGCAAGAGGATCTCATTGTGGACTCCCTCCGTATGATGAAGTCCCTTGCTCTCCAAAGTGAAGTATTGATTCCTTGCTATTACCGGCTCTGAAACAAAAGGGAGAGGGGACCAGGGAAATGTTTCTTGTACTGCTGCGAATACCACGTCTCTTTGCAGGGAGATTGACGCCATTCTTGAATCTATTTTTACCACTGCATTGTCCTCAGGCAGGTTGTTGATATACGCCCTTGTTGCTTGAAACTCGACTGCTTCACTTCCTGAGAGACCCTAAAGCCAAGCTGGTTGGGTGAAGCATCTTGGCTGGCCTGTGCATCGAATACTTTGGACAAGCAGCTATTGGATTCGTGGCGGCTGTAAGTGTTGCCTACTGCAATTGGGCGAATCCTCCTTATTCTTTTTAAGTGCTACAAAGTGTTGCACCAAAAATGACAAGGTCTTAATTTCATCAGGGGTTCAGACCAGCCAAGAAAATTGTTGCGAACCTTGTGATCTGCTGAAAAGCAGTGTCTCTGGCAATTTACCCCATAACTGGATTAACATTTCCTTTAAATGATGTGGCCTTATTCAGTGTAACCACAAGCAGAGCCAGATGGGAACGACATTATGGCTTTGTAAAATGTATGAGTCTTCCACTATAAATGGTTCCATAGTGGGGGACAGAGGTGTTGGAACTGTTGGTGCCACAGGTTTCCCTAGGAAGGGTTGTCTACTTCCTCTAAGTGATTCTCCGTGTCAGCATCCCTTGGGGAGCAACTGTATCTTCACTGGTAATAATTCTTTATTGCTCCACTGTGTTGCCCTCTTCTATTTTCTTGCTCACCTGGTCTCTGACTTTTTTGTTCTCACATGTCTGTATATGTGAGTGGTGGTTCTGCCTCTCCCATTTTTTGGATTGACGGGGAAGGACGAATGAGGTTATCAAACTCAAGGAAATTATCTTAAGGATTTAATTTTCTTTGAGGCTAAGCTCTTTCCCTTCTTTCCGGCACAGCTAAGCAGACATTGCCAAAAAGAGTCAATTGTGCCTGCCTTGATGGTTTGGTGGAGCAATATTATGATACGTGGAACCATCGTTTACTTTTTTATAGGATGGTATGTAAGTTTCCAAGTCCGGATGGTGTGGACGGGCTGCCTTTGGGAATATGTGTGAGTGTCCTTGGTAACCTGTTGCTTTTATTTGCTTCCAAGAGATTGTCTGATGAGATGAAATCTGTTGGAGAGGGTTCAGGTGCCTGAGGTGGCCTTGCAATCATCATTTCCACAGGAGGACATCCAGAACCTGGGCAAATACCGAGTTTGCGGAGGAAACATTCGAGTTGAGTACAACGATCGCTGTAAGCATGACCGAATCTTGCCTCTTTCCATAGTATTGCCCAACGTGCCATTTCCCTGGATGCTTGCTTCCTCATGGTTGGCAATCCATCTGCTAGACTAGAACAATAGGAGTGAGTGGAATATGGACATGCTGGCGTGGTATGGTGCGTGGGAAGGTAGAGGAACTTGTCATGGTGGCCTGGTGAGTTTGATGGGGATGGGAGGAAGGGAAAAACTTCCCCAGGGATTTAGGCGCGCGGGAGAGGCGCTGGTTGAAGTGGGGTTATACCGGTGAGAGTACAATACCACCATGGACTTGCGCATATATATAGTTCATTGTTCTTACATACACTAACTTTTATTTGTACACTATGAACAATGTGGGTTTGGGCACTGCCTGAACCAATGTGTTCACTCTCCATCCTAGTTACACATCCCGCGTCTTCCACCCTCCCCCGCTGACGTGGGGATGGTGGAGGAGATACATGACTGGGTCACTCCCTCGTTAACATTATCTTTCACAATGTTTTCCATAACATATGCCTCTTAAATAGTCCATGGCAACGACACAAATCATTTCCAAGTTAATGGAAGCAGGTGCATGTGCTGGATATACATGGTTTTATAAGAGCTTTTAGTGGTTTTGTATGTATGATAATCTGGGCCGGGTATACTCATACACTGTGTAGGCTCTTGTACTCCCCCACCCCTCCTCTGGCCGTGTTTCCTTCATACCAACTAATCACAAACCTATTACAAACTGCTCACAACACTTCCACAATTTACCTTGAAACGGTTGCACTGGAAATGTCTTGCTCGCTTCACATGGGGACTGTGGAATCTTCCGAGGTATATTCACAATAAGTCACTGTTGAGTCATTAAAACACCTGTTACGCCTCGTTGATCCGGAGTCTATAATTGAAAATCCCGCAGCTAGCCCCGCCACACGTTTGCAATATTGCCAGAGCATGGACCATATATTTATATATGTATATTTTATTATGCAAGGGAAAAAAAATTTTTTTCAGCAAGAGCATGGCGATATTACACAAACAAATGAAATCTGGCTGAAGAAGACTCGAGTACGAACCTAGACAAGGCGCCCTGCTACGCAGTGGCTATACCAATCTACCCACACTGGGCAATACCCTGGCGTGCATCTATGCGCTCACGTTGATCAAGGCAGCCTGCTTTCAGGGAGAAGGCTTACAGCACTGCGTACATTGTGCCAAGAGTTTCGTAGGTTTCGGATTCTCTTCTGAGTTCAGTGTTTAGGTTTATTTCGACTGCTCAGTGCGAATTCCTATCATATATAAATATATCATATATATATATTTATATATATATATATATATATTTATATATATTATACTATATATTTATATATATATATTAATATATATATTTTATATATAGATAAGTATGGATTTTTCACAAGGTGGGGGTTGTATCGTTTAGGTCACGTCCACTGGGGTGGTGTATCGGTTTAGGCCGCTTCATCTGGGCGTGTTATCCGGTGATAGGGCTTCCCAGAGCGGTGTATCCGCGTTAAGGGCCTGCGGCTGAGAGGGTACCTTTTTCTCACCCTAGGTGTTGACTTCGGTTGGACTTGACTTGACCTCGCCCTCGAGTCCACCCCACCCTTGTCCCCCCGCCTCCACCGATCCCACACCTTGACCCCCGCCTCACGACCCACCAACGTACCCCCGCCCACGACCCCCCAACGCCGCGCCCCGCGCCGCACCGCCGCCCCGTCCCACTGCGCCCCCACGCACGCCCCCCGCGCCCCGTCACGTCGCGCCGAACCCAACCCACCTCTCGATTGCGCTCGCCCAGCCCTTTCGCGCCCGCCCTCGCGCCCCGCACTGTGCCTTATGCCTGAGTCCTTCTGCAGCGTCGTCGTGGATCGCCCCCCCGGCGCCCCGAATTTTTTTCCACGATTTTTTTTTTTCATATTTTTTTTTGACAATTTTTGTGCTCTCCTCGGATCATATTTTTCTCGATATCAAGTTTCCACTTCCTCGAATCAAGTTTTTCTCGATAATAAAGTTTTTGGGATTCCCCCCTATGGGATTTCGAAAATCTTTATGATCTCCTCGGATCACATGTTGTTCTCGACATTCAAAAGTTCATCTCCTCAGATCAAGTTTTTTCTCCGACAATACAAGTTTTTGGATTCCCCCCTAGGGGGTTTCGAAATTCTTAAGATCTCCTCGGGATCAAATTTTCTCGAAGATCAAAGTCTCCATCTCCTCGATCAAGTTTTTCTCGGATAATACAAGTTTTGTATTCCCCACCTATGGGGGTTTCGAAATTTATTATGAGCTCCTAGGATCATAGGTTTTTGGATTCCCCACCTATGGGGTTTCGGACTTTCTCAGCTCCTTGGGAAATCCCCTTCCAACTTTCAACCCCAACCCCAAAAAATTTCTCGGTTGGTGTGAATACAGACTCCACTTCCCTCGGATCAAGTTTTTGGATTTCCCTCCCCCCCCCAATAACCGTGACTGGGGGGTAAAGGCTGGTCTTTGTGTGGAGGGGCTTGGACTTGCCGGCAGGTACTGCATGAGCGTGTTGCATTGGAGTGAATGGAGGACAATGGCTTTTTTAATACTTGACGTGCTGTTGGAGGGTGAGCGACCAATGTTACATTTATGATGGGTTTCAGCGGAGAGGTATCGCGGCCAGGCCGGACTGCCGTCCTGGAGATGGACGTATCGGTGCCTGCACTCTGAAGGAGGGGTGTTAATGTTGCAGTTTAAATAACTGTAGTGGTTAAAGCACACTTGTGCATGACATGTATGGAGTGACATGATGGTTGAATGAGTTTTTCTTTTTCGGGACACCCTACCTTTGGTCGGGATCGGTCAGTGTGATTACAAAAAAAATTAATAATATTTTATATAGTTATCTATATATTCATATATTTCATATAATACTTTAATCTATATATATAATTATATTTATATATTATATATATATTTATTCATAATTAAAATGATACTATATCTTATATGTATATATTTTATATATATATATGATATAATATATATATATCTTATATATACTCTATTTATATATTTATCTTAATATTCTTATTTAAATGTATGTTATATATAAAAATACTGGATCTATATACTATTTTAGTATATATCATAACTATATTTATATAATATATATTATATATGTATTATATCATATATATTATATGTATTATTATATTAATAACTTATACTTATATTACTATTATATAATATTTAGGAATATATATATTATATAATATTCTTCTCCTTATATATATTATATATATATAAATATGGTATATATATATACTTTTATATATATATATACTACTAATATATATATATATGTCATATATATTATATATATATCCTATATATATATTTTTATAGATATATTATATATATATATATATTGTATTATATTATATGTATATGTATATGTATGAAAAACAACCACTGTGAAAAAAAATAGAGGAAATTCCAAGCGCTTTCGTGAACTACTCACATTTATACAAGGCTACAATAAAAGTAATGCTCATATAGGTTGTATTATAATAGGGGTCTAGCACACACCCTCACTATCACATACCAAAAACAAAGCAACACTGACGCGCGACTCAATAGGGAGGGAACACTGCAGGCGGTACGCTGGCCCAACTAGACAGATCTTCACACACAACCCCACGTGGCAACACTATTCTACCCAAGAATTAATATTTTAAAACTTATTATTTGCCCCATGGTTATTATTAAATTTCTTCCCATAATTCTATTAATTATAAATGGATCTAATTTTATGTAAATCAAAGGAAATTTTTTCTATTATTGTCACAAATTTGCTTTTTATTGAAACAAGATTCAATTTTATTCCAGTCGGACCATGGACTTGCTATGACACAAATTTCTTCAACTTTTTGAAATCAATTGGGATGGTTAAAATCTTTTACATGAATAAATAGTGATAGGAATCTTGTCCAGGTTCTAATGCTAATTTATTTTATGTTGTTTTGTTTCTTAGTTCGATATTTTTCAAGGATTCTTACAGACAATCCGTCTAGATTTGGGGGGGAATTCTTTATCAAAAGTTTTTTACCTGTATCAAGATTTTTAAATACTAACTTTGATAGAAAAGTCTTAAGAAGAGAAGGTGCATTGCAACCAAGTTTTCTGGTAGGAGAAGAGAAACCAAAAATATTTTTAGTTTGCAATAAGGCTGATTGTCCTTTTTTGGATGTATAACCCCAATCAAGGAAGGTTCGTGGATGTTGGTGAGGGGCTCTTGATTTAGGGAATTGGATCTGTGCTCCAGTTCCCTGTTTTAAGCCTGAATGCCTTTCACTTCCCCCCCCCCCACCCAGGGCTGTATAATCCTCGGGTTTAGCGGCGCTTCTCCCTTGATTATAATAATCAGTTTTAATAATAATACATAATTAACTAATAATAATAATAATAATATTAATGTGTTGTAAAAAGTATTTCTACTCCAATTTTAAAAGATTTATCAATTACGTTCTCCTTGGGTATTTGAATCTTTAGCTCATTTCATAAATTTTGGATATTTCCTCATCTATGAATATGGACTACAAATACGTAAAGCTACTCAAAAACATTGATGAGATATAACAGACAAGTCAACTCTGTCTAGATGGGAAGAACATTAGGGATACATTGGAAAGTTATTTGTAGGTTTTTCTGTAAATTTTAAATTGAATTCATGATTACTCTTAATAATTAAAACACATCTTGAAAGGCAATAAGTTATTTTCCCTCAAAATCAACAGTTAAGTTTATGAATCGAGCTAAGCTATTTAATTTGCACTAGGGGAATGTGTTATATTACATTCTTAGGCATAAGGACACAAAATATCATAAACATCATATGAACCATGTGGCATTATCTGGAGGAGAGGATTGCTGTTAAGCAACCTTGTTCAAAACATTCCATAGTATAGGTTAATAAGAATCAGCGTGAAAGAGGCTTTCCCATTGCCATACCAAACTTCTAAGTGTAAACTTATCATGAAATTCAAATTTTGCATCAACTAGTGCATCCAACGTTTAAATGAAGTTTGAATGAGATATATGAACTGGCAGATGGTAAATCATAAATAACGGTTTATCAGATAAGAAACTTCAATAAATCATCAAAATCTAACCATGTATAAAAATCATTTAAGTCAGTCAAGGAGCTTAATTTATCACACTAAATTTATGTTGTTTTTTACATTAAAGTTAGAAATTTTTGCCATCAATAGGGCCTCAAAATGTCAACAAGCCATGTTGGATAATTTTTATGAAAACTGACCCTATGGAGCTAATAATTGGTCTGTCTGGATTCCCTGGCTTCGTGTTGTTTTTATTAGTCCATGCATGTAAGGTAAAGATGGTTAGTGGAAGTATAATTGATTGATTAATTCGTCTTGGCCTTTCAGTAGAAGTTTTATTGGTTTTACTGAAATTGCTGTTGCTACCATGTGGAACTTAATTTAGGTAGAATACATTAATAGAAACACAAACATGAATTAAAATGGTACTAAATTTATCAAAGGTTATGGAATGGTCCTCATGCTCCTCTCCCAAAGCCGGGACGTGAGCCCAGTATGCAGCAATGCTTTTCCCCTCTGGATGGTTATGTTGAGGCGCTGGAACATGAAAGTGGCCTGCCCTTGGGTTCCCTGGTGGTGCTCGATTGACTCTGGACCCAGTTTTTTAAGGAACGTGTGGCATGTTTTCCTCCATTAATCCCAAGTCTCTGAACCATGCGGAGAAATTGTTAACTGTTGGCTTAATGTCCTGTACTTGTTGGTCTGTTATTCCTCCTTGTGGTTAGTCAGTCCCTGTCGCCGTCAATATGAAGGGCCCAATATAGGTGTCAGCTAGTTGTGGACACACAGGTATAGTCCCATGTTAAGAGCTTGCCATTCTTGCAAAGGGTTGTGGTGTATCATTTAGCACACATGTGCAACTCTGGGTATCTTTATTGAGGAAACGTTTCGCCAATCGTGGCTTCATCAGTCCATACAAAGGAGAATCTTGAAGAACAGGAGAATGAGGTTATCAGTCCCTCAAACTTGAGTCGATGTGGTCCGTCTTCAATCTTGAATAGATTAACGAATACGTGCGGAGAAGGGTGCTTATAAACCGAGGCAGTAGAGGTGCAGCCAGTCATAGATGGTGTCACAATTTGTTCAATGGTGGAAGTAGGTCGTGCCAAGACTTAGCAAGCGATGAATTCCCAAGTATTAATATCCCAATAAGAAGTGCAGTGTCTGACAGGTTTGTAGATTGAAATGGTTCTTGGGACACGACCTACTTCAACATTGAACAAATCTGACACCCTATGCCGGCTGCACTCTCCTTGCCTACCGGTTTATTTTGCTCCTCCGCTCGTATGCGTATTCTATTCAAGATTGAGGGACTGACAAATGACTCAAGGTTTGAGGGACTGATTACCTCATTCTCCTCCTGTTCTGCAAGTTTCCCTTTGTAAGGACTGTGAGCAATCTGTGTGGGAATCGTTTCCTCAATAAGATACACAGAGATGCACATGTGTCTAATTTTAAACCCATGTCGGTTCTCTGAAACATTCATCTACAAAGGGTAGATGGTAATCCGTTGGGGTGGTTTGCTGGGTTTTGGTATTGTTGCTATAGTGACGGGGCTCCCTTCTAGACTGGGACTTCTAGCTGTAGCAAGGCGTTCTCTTATGATGTTCTCGTTGACCTTCATTGGCGTCTTGACATGCCAGCCCTTGGTTTGGTAACAGTTAAGCAAATGTAGACATATTGGTTGGCTTGAGCATCGCCGCAAAATACACGTTTATTTCCGTGTTGACATAGGGGCAGCCAAGCGCTTAGCCACGTCTCCCGTTACGATTATGGGATATGGTTTTGAGATAGTCCCCGGACGTATAGACTGCATGCGGCCCAGCAGTCACAGGGCCTGGCTTGGTCAGGCCTTTGATCACCCACCGGGAGCCTGGTCGTGGACGGGGCCGCGGGGAAAAACGTTGATCCGCGATCATCTCTGGTAGACCTCCAGGAGAGAGGTGCCCTTACAGCTAGAAGACGGGCAATCTCCCTGTCTGATGTTGAGCCCTGAACATATTAAGCCATGCACTTTTCAGCGATGGGCCATCCCAGCTTTGACTGTTTGTAGCCCAGTGGCTGCACTAGGGTTTGGTGCTGGAGCAGAAGAGACTCCCATTCAGTGATGGCATGCTTAGGTAACGGGCCTTTTATTGACTGCTGAGTCACTGAGGTTGTAGAAGAAAATTTGTCTTATTAACTCGGTTTTGATGATCTATTGAAGAGGATAGGAATGCTGGTTAGGAATTTGGGAGAATCTGCGTACTCCCAGCCTCCAAGCCTGTCCGGATGTGAGGTTGCAACACATGTCCATCTTCAAGGGGAAAGATTCAATACACTCTCTAGCATGGTGGTATTATGGAGAGGAGTAATATTCCTCGAGTTTCGGATGCTGAAGCCTGGGAGCATCTCAGGTAAAGTAGATCAACGTTTTGGGATTGACAAGCACCTGGTGTGTTGGTAGAAGGCATCATGTGTATCAGCGTCTTTCATCTTGCCTTCTCCATCGGTCCAGAGGTTCTGAGATTTTTTTTTTCCAGGGTACAGGGGATCGACGGTATTGGAACCATGAGGAGCGCCAAGGAGAGTGCTATTGGCTTGGAATTATTGCTCGTGCTCCTGGTTTAATACAGCACTAATTTTGGTTTTTTCTGTCGTAATTGCCATGGTTAACTATTTCCCATTTGGTGGGGATTAAAGATAGGCACCAGGCGTCTCCCATTCTTTAAATTTTTCCTGATGTACTTCTAGGAGAGATTCTGGTGTGCACAGTAGGGTACCATCTTCCAAGAAACCAGATATTGAGCTCGCTTGGAGGCGTGCCTCTGTGATCTTCCTTGTTGACCAAACAGAATAGAAAGGGGGCGAGAGGGTCCCCCTGTTGCCCACTTTCACTTTGAATTAATTTCCTGCCCTCCCAAACAATAGTTTTACGAAGTCACACTTATAACTCGATTCTTTTGAAGGGAGAGAGGGAAGGGGTAGTTGCTAGAATAATGCCTGAAGAGCCAGCATCCCTTCTCTGGTCTGAGTGAAAAATGCGTTGACATATTACAAATTTTATCAAAGCCTTTTCATCGGACATGTTTTGATGCATACTCGTTGCCTGTGTGGTCAGCTGATTCACAGCCATGTTGAAACCAAACCAGCTGAGTTTGGTTTCATACGTTGCAGCAGGCCTCTTGATCAAACCCATTCTTACTCAGCAGTGGCGACTAGGCACTCCGATAGGGTGTTTCCATGCAAAATGGGCCTTTATTATTCCTCCAATCCTTTTCCCGAGGACGGGCACCACAATGAGGCCCAAAAGAACATGTGTCTATTGCCTCCGGGACTTTGTCAGCGAAACGTGTCATCTTTTACTGTGGACACAGTGCTTCTGGAGGAGATCTGAAGAGAAGTTGTTGCATGGAATCTTGCAACATCACTTAGAGAAGTTGCAGAGGTTGTGGCATGATTTGGTAATAAAGGCTCTCTGACTTATACTTTTATTAACTCCACACCTTCTCCTAATTTCCCCACTCGGAATTTTCTGAATAATATTACAACCCACAACATGCCCTTAGAAGGACATCTCCACTGCCTCCACCGCATCCTCGGCTTGCAGCATTTAAACCAAGCTTCACACCCATATAAGGAGTGTTGGTAACTACTATACTTTCATACATTCCCTCTTTGCTCCTTTAGATAAACGTTTTCTTGTCTCCACATATACCTCATTGAATTTCACCTTCATCAATTCTCATCATTAACCTATCCTCATAATTCCATATGCTGACACATCAACTCCAAATATCTGAAAACATTCACTTCCTTCCATATCTCCTGCCTCCAATTTGTTATCAATTTTTCTTTATCTAAATCATGATACCCTGATCACCTTACTTCTTTTCTATGTTACAATTGCAACTTTCAACCTTTTACTCACACTCCCAAACTTCGTTCACTAAACCTTTGGCAATATTTCTTCATAATCTCCCATAAAACTACAGTATCATCAAGCAAAAAGTAACTGTATGTCAATTATCAATTTTGTATTTGATTCCCAGAATTTATCCCACCCCTCTCCCGATCCCCTAGCATTCAACTTTCTTTTGTCAACCCCATCTATAGAATCTATTAAATCAACCATGGTGACATCATTACACATCCCTGTTCTAAGACCTACTTTTAACCGGGAAGTAGTCTCCCTCTCTTCTACACACCACTAAACTCTGAGCCTCACCTATCCTCATAAAAACTCTTTACAGCATTTAGTAACTTTCACCTATTCCATATACTTTGCAACTTTGCCTCATTGCTCCCCTCTCCACTCTATCATATGCCTTTTCTAAATCAATAAATGCAATAAAAACTTCCCTAGCTTTATTCTAAATACTGATCTCATATATGCTTCAATGTAAAAACACTTGAATCTTAACATCACCTACCACTCTGAAGCCTCATCTTGCTCATCCGCAATCTACATTCTTGTCTTACCTCTAATTCTTTCAATTATAACCATACGTATACTTTTCCAGGTATACTCGGTAAACTATTCCTCTTAAATTTTTACAATCTCTTTTTGCCCCCTTTCCCTTATATAAAGGGATTATACCACGCTCTCCGCCAATACCTAGGCCTACCTATTTCCTCTCTTTCATACATGTATTAAACAAAAATACCAATCACTCCAACACATATATATCTCCCTGCTTTTAACATTTTTTGTCATGATCCCATCAGTTGCGGCTGGTTATCCGTTTCATTTCTACGTTAATGCCTCTCACCCACATCCCCACACTCACATCCTGTTCTTCTTCACTCCTAAAAGATGAATATTACCTCCCTGGCCGTGCATGACATTTCCGCCTATTTTCAGCTTCCAAATTAAAGTTCTTCAAAATATTCGCCCCATCTACCCAAAAAAACCACCATCTTCCTATCTTCTAACTCCCTCTACTCTGTTTTTTTTTAACTGACAAATCTAATTCGTTCTCTAGGGCTTCTTAACTTGTTTAATTCACTACAATTTTCTTTTCTTATTTTCTTTCAAAATTTCTTCTACTCTGCTTGCCTCTCCCACTCTATCATTTGCTCTCCTCTGTCACTCTCCACCACTTCTCACCTATTTTTTACTCTCCATATAATTGTTGCATCATTTCTTATGGTCCAAGGTTAATAATTAATCTTGTGTGATCTATATTTTCGCTATTCTCTTAATACTGTATTACTATGGTATTATATTTGCTATAATAATGTTTATTGTGCTTTATAATATTATCTGCCCCTTATATTGTTAGCTTTGTTGATAGTAGGATGTTTATTTATTGGTAAGCGCTTCACTGTGAGTGCAAACCTGGCTAAACCGTTGTTAGTGTCTGCAGGTCCTCGCCACCTTCAAACGTCTCGAGGTATTGTAAGGCTTGGACGGGGTTGTCTCAAGTCAGGTCAGGGCTTGCATAGCAAGTGAGCGTACCTCACACTGTTTACTCTTTGAGTATCATAATTAGACATGTCACCTTCTCCTCTGGTGGTCGATTTCCTTGCAATAGTTGACTTCCTCTTCTAAGTTTGTCACTTTTGAGTTATTTATACTCTGGTGATATAATCGTTCAGTTGACTGATAGCGGGTGTTAATTTCGCATAACGCTTAGTATTTCCCTACGTCGTGCTGGATGGAAATGAGACTAAGTCTTAGTAACCATTATAGGGTTGCCTTATGGTGGATTTAATTGGTGAAGTTAGTACAATGATCGTCTTATGAGATTGAACATGAGGTCGATTTAAAACTCCGTATTTTATGTCAATCCTGGAATTATATAAACATAAGCTACCTTTTTCATCTTTTATCGCACACTTTACTTCATCATTTACCAATCACTCCTCTTTCTCCTCCTGCCCACACATCCTTTTAAACACCAACTTATGCCCCCATCAATTTCTAATTCAGCATTTTTAAAACTATTCATCCCTCTTCAACCCCTCCACTACTCATACCTGCACTCAAAGTCACCTTTCTTGCGAATAGTTGCTTATAGCTCACCCAAACTTTTCCTCCCTTAGGTCTACTTTAACCTCCCTCTTTAATTCCTGTTGACCGTTTTCCTCTTGTCCCAATCTACCTCATTACTCTAACTGTTAGCTACAATCTAAAATAATGACTCGTTATATCATTGCCCCTCTACTAAACATCGTACATCCTGGAGCCTCCCATCAACATTTTATCCACCAAGACATTAATCTAACTATACTACTCTTCATTTATGTGGCTATATCATACCTGAATAATTTATTTATCCTCTTTTTCATAAAATTTGTATTTACTTATTTACCAAACTTTTTTTCCACACATGCTCAATTACAGGATACCCTGTTTCATTACTCCCTGTCACCCCAAATATACCCACTACTACCCCTCCACAACATTTTTTACCCCATTTAGCACTTAACATCCAACCACAAGTACTCTCACTACTTGGTTCAAAAAAACCCAAGCATCTCGCTCAACATTTCTCAATAAAATCTCTCTCCTCTAAACTTCTTTTTCTTCTCCAGGTTCTTATACGCCCATGCGTCACAGACCGGGCCGCGGGAGGCGTTTGGACACCCCGGCGGATCAATCTTCCAGGTAATAACCCTTTCTCTCTCATCACAAAACTTTATTTTACTCCATTATAATCCTTGAATTAATGCCATTTATACTCACTCTTTCCCTGCATAAATTATCCTTCAACATTCTTGATTACTCCTTCTTTAGCTGTCTATAAGCTTCTCCATTTGGTAACCCATGGATTTACCTTGCTTATGTAATGCGCCCAGTTGTCATTCCTTTGTCACACTGAATTCTCTCACTAACTCCTTTCTTGCGTGTTTTCAACTTAAAGACCAGGACCTTCCTGTTCTTCCTCTTTCGCATAACGCCAACAGTTATCTCATTTGCTTATGATATCATTTCGCACTACTCCTCATGCATACATTCAGCACTTGACCCAACTTTGACAGTTTTTCTTTTTTTATTCTTTTTAGTGTGAAATTATTAAGTGATAAAGGGGGTTACGAGCCCATTTGTTCACGTGCATTTTAGATTGACTTACACGCACAGACGATTTGCTTATCGCGAGTGAAAGATTCTTATTCCACTTCCCCATGGATAGTAAAAGGGAAAAAATGCAATATAGAACAAGAATATTTAGATAAAAATCAAAGAAAACTCAGATGTGTGTGTGTATAAATGAACGCTTGTTCATGCTTGAGTAAGTGCTGACCTAAGTGCAAGCTTAAGATAGCAAGACGTACCTGTAATCGTTGCATACCTGTATGAGTCAAAAAGGACGCCAGCAATTCCTCACCATCATGTTTAAAACATTTTCAGGCTTTCGTTTTACAACTCACTTGGCAGAACGGTTAGTACCTCCCTGGGTGGTTGCTGTCTACCAACCTACTACCTATATTATATTTTATTTATATATACTTTATATATATATATATTATATTTATTATATATATATATATATATAATATATATAGTATATATCATTTATATTATATATATGATATATTATAAATATATAAATGTCGTGCCTGAATATGTAAAACTGGTCATTTAGCAAGAACTAATGTTAATATTTAAGTCCTTTCCTAAATTTTTATCTTTATACTCGCTTTAAAGATATATTTTTTTTCAATTTAATGGTATATGTAAAAAAATTTAATTTAGCACCAAATAGAATCTTAGAAAACTTACCTCAATCTCTTTTTTAACCAAGAACCAACTTATATTTGCCTTACCCAACTAAATATTATTTTTTAAGTTGTTTACATTAATTTAATTACTAACAAACACAGTGAAATGTATTGTTTTCGTTAGGATTCAAAATGTTTTTTGCGAAATTATTGCATACAAAAGATTTTAGCTTGTTCCTATATGCGGAAGTTGAACGTTAGCTATTTAGCCAAGATCGCATAATTCTGCTCCTATTCGGCACGACATATATATTATATACCCCGGTACCTACGAACTCTTCTATATATATATATTATATATTTCTATATATATATATATATATATATATATTGGGGTTCACCTCTGTGTAGAATTGTGGGACCCAAGCCTCTGGTGAAGTGGTTTAATAAGGCTTCAAGGAAAATTATTTGGCTACTTTATTCCTGAAGCCGTTTTGAATATTCACTTCCCCTACCTCCCACATCTTTTCCATATTTTATTTTTTTTTACTAATAGGAATATTTTATACACTAATATGGTACAGAAGATTTAAAGTGATACATTATTTGTTATATAGGTGGCATATACGGTACATGTGTGTGTACGTGTGTATCACCGATTTATAAGGCGAAATCTCATCCAGCTCCTCAGAGCTGGGGGTGTGCCCAAACATACAGCAGGCATTACCCTTGAACAGCCGCACTGAGCCAGCTGGAACAGAAAAATAGCTGCCGAGGGTTCCCTAGTACACTGTTGTGTCTTTTTCCCAGCTCTTAAGACATTTAGATGCTATTCTATTCCCACTGAGCCAAGGGCTCTGAGCCTCATGGGAATCTAACTATAATGATGCGGCAAGTTCTCCATATTTTATAGACCGTTTGGGAGGTCCCTGAAAGCTGGCAGCTGCCCTCCTTCCTCTATGGCTTATTGGTGATAGGGGTACTCAAGCAAGTTGATGCACTAGGTTTAGTCCCACACCACTGCAGTCCCATCCTGTCCAAGCTTGATGGGTGATACCATCTGGATGCTTCTGGTGGAAATAAGATCTGACTTAGTTGCGGTCGGGGGATACCTTTCTGTCTGAGCTCATCTGCTTGTTGTGAGGAGCCATACTTGTTTATGTTTCTTTTCAACCTCTGTGTATGGCATGACGTTACCCCACGGATGTTTCGGAACATACAAGACCATGGTACCCGAAATCGGTCTGCTGCTTCACTGCCTCAAAAATCACTGTGTTCGGCGATGGAATAGGGGCGGCAAGTCGGCAAGGGCAACACCGATGCGGATGGTCTGTGGGTTCGTGCCGTTTGGACCCCAAGGCTGGAGTTGGGAACAGCAAACAGTAAGATCCCCAGCTTGAGGGGGGCTCTCACTGCCAGAGGCGGGCTCTATCTTCCCGTGATCACACTCTGAAGCATTGGTGATGGCAAGATTTTCACTATTTGGACCATCCAGTGCACGATTGTATGTAGGTGTTGGGGTGGGAGCAGGTCTGGCTCCAATAGACACCGTTTTAGATTATCCCAGGATCTTGCTTCGTCAATGAATTTTTGTCCTGGACTCTATCCTTGTTTCCCTAGATGTTCAGGGAGAATCGCTGTGTACAAGCTCCTGGATGCAATACACTAGGACAGTAAAAAAGTCAAGGTAACGCAATAGCTTTGAGGACTTGCGGACACCGAATGCCTCCTAGTTATGAACTGGCAAGTGTAGCTTGGTTCCACTGCCGTCTCTAGAGGAAGGTTAAGTACTTTCGTAAAATCTGAGCCCTCAGAATACTGTCAGATTCGTGCAGTATAGGTTATCATATGAGGTGCACATCTTTAGGAAATTATGTCAACGTGGCAGATCCAAGCACTTTGTGGAGAAGTACAAGGCTATCGTCGGGAGTCTCGATTGTTTTATTCGTGTTTCATTTCCTTAACTCTTCCAATTATCTTCCTGAGAATTGTGGTCAATGGCATTGCTTCCAGACGGTGCTCCTAGCGCTAATGGGGCATGACTGCTGCTCCTGTGTTGTTTGTTGATCTAATCTGCATTTTTCACTTGTTGTATGAGATGATTTCACATTTGGATGGATTACAGGATATGAGGACCCATGTTCCTGTCCCACCGTGTCTTTACCTGTGTAAGGTCATGTAGGAGGACTCTTTTGTACCTGCTAGTGTAGCCATACATCTAGGAACCCAGTGTTTATGCTCGCTGGTAGTCTGGAGTCGGTGATTTCCTAACTGCTATACAGAAGAGAATGGTGCAAGAGGATCTCATTGTGGACTCCCTCCGTATGATGAAGTCCCTTGCTCTCCAAAGTGAAGTATTGATTCCTTGCTATTACCGGCTCTGAAACAAAAGGGAGAGGGGACCAGGGAAATGTTTCTTGTACTGCTGCGAATACCACGTCTCTTTGCAGGGAGATTGACGCCATTCTTGAATCTATTTTTACCACTGCATTGTCCTCAGGCAGGTTGTTGATATACGCCCTTGTTGCTTGAAACTCGACTGCTTCACTTCCTGAGAGACCCTAAAGCCAAGCTGGTTGGGTGAAGCATCTTGGCTGGCCTGTGCATCGAATACTTTGGACAAGCAGCTATTGGATTCGTGGCGGCTGTAAGTGTTGCCTACTGCAATTGGGCGAATCCTCCTTATTCTTTTTAAGTGCTACAAAGTGTTGCACCAAAAATGACAAGGTCTTAATTTCATCAGGGGTTCAGACCAGCCAAGAAAATTGTTGCGAACCTTGTGATCTGCTGAAAAGCAGTGTCTCTGGCAATTTACCCCATAACTGGATTAACATTTCCTTTAAATGATGTGGCCTTATTCAGTGTAACCACAAGCAGAGCCAGATGGGAACGACATTATGGCTTTGTAAAATGTATGAGTCTTCCACTATAAATGGTTCCATAGTGGGGGACAGAGGTGTTGGAACTGTTGGTGCCACAGGTTTCCCTAGGAAGGGTTGTCTACTTCCTCTAAGTGATTCTCCGTGTCAGCATCCCTTGGGGAGCAACTGTATCTTCACTGGTAATAATTCTTTATTGCTCCACTGTGTTGCCCTCTTCTATTTTCTTGCTCACCTGGTCTCTGACTTTTTTGTTCTCACATGTCTGTATATGTGAGTGGTGGTTCTGCCTCTCCCATTTTTTGGATTGACGGGGAAGGACGAATGAGGTTATCAAACTCAAGGAAATTATCTTAAGGATTTAATTTTCTTTGAGGCTAAGCTCTTTCCCTTCTTTCCGGCACAGCTAAGCAGACATTGCCAAAAAGAGTCAATTGTGCCTGCCTTGATGGTTTGGTGGAGCAATATTATGATACGTGGAACCATCGTTTACTTTTTTATAGGATGGTATGTAAGTTTCCAAGTCCGGATGGTGTGGACGGGCTGCCTTTGGGAATATGTGTGAGTGTCCTTGGTAACCTGTTGCTTTTATTTGCTTCCAAGAGATTGTCTGATGAGATGAAATCTGTTGGAGAGGGTTCAGGTGCCTGAGGTGGCCTTGCAATCATCATTTCCACAGGAGGACATCCAGAACCTGGGCAAATACCGAGTTTGCGGAGGAAACATTCGAGTTGAGTACAACGATCGCTGTAAGCATGACCGAATCTTGCCTCTTTCCATAGTATTGCCCAACGTGCCATTTCCCTGGATGCTTGCTTCCTCATGGTTGGCAATCCATCTGCTAGACTAGAACAATAGGAGTGAGTGGAATATGGACATGCTGGCGTGGTATGGTGCGTGGGAAGGTAGAGGAACTTGTCATGGTGGCCTGGTGAGTTTGATGGGGATGGGAGGAAGGGAAAAACTTCCCCAGGGATTTAGGCGCGCGGGAGAGGCGCTGGTTGAAGTGGGGTTATACCGGTGAGAGTACAATACCACCATGGACTTGCGCATATATATAGTTCATTGTTCTTACATACACTAACTTTTATTTGTACACTATGAACAATGTGGGTTTGGGCACTGCCTGAACCAATGTGTTCACTCTCCATCCTAGTTACACATCCCGCGTCTTCCACCCTCCCCCGCTGACGTGGGGATGGTGGAGGAGATACATGACTGGGTCACTCCCTCGTTAACATTATCTTTCACAATGTTTTCCATAACATATGCCTCTTAAATAGTCCATGGCAACGACACAAATCATTTCCAAGTTAATGGAAGCAGGTGCATGTGCTGGATATACATGGTTTTATAAGAGCTTTTAGTGGTTTTGTATGTATGATAATCTGGGCCGGGTATACTCATACACTGTGTAGGCTCTTGTACTCCCCCACCCCTCCTCTGGCCGTGTTTCCTTCATACCAACTAATCACAAACCTATTACAAACTGCTCACAACACTTCCACAATTTACCTTGAAACGGTTGCACTGGAAATGTCTTGCTCGCTTCACATGGGGACTGTGGAATCTTCCGAGGTATATTCACAATAAGTCACTGTTGAGTCATTAAAACACCTGTTACGCCTCGTTGATCCGGAGTCTATAATTGAAAATCCCGCAGCTAGCCCCGCCACACGTTTGCAATATTGCCAGAGCATGGACCATATATTTATATATGTATATTTTATTATGCAAGGGAAAAAAAATTTTTTTCAGCAAGAGCATGGCGATATTACACAAACAAATGAAATCTGGCTGAAGAAGACTCGAGTACGAACCTAGACAAGGCGCCCTGCTACGCAGTGGCTATACCAATCTACCCACACTGGGCAATACCCTGGCGTGCATCTATGCGCTCACGTTGATCAAGGCAGCCTGCTTTCAGGGAGAAGGCTTACAGCACTGCGTACATTGTGCCAAGAGTTTCGTAGGTTTCGGATTCTCTTCTGAGTTCAGTGTTTAGGTTTATTTCGACTGCTCAGTGCGAATTCCTATCATATATAAATATATCATATATATATATTTATATATATATATATATATATTTATATATATTATACTATATATTTATATATATATATTAATATATATATTTTATATATAGATAAGTATGGATTTTTCACAAGGTGGGGGTTGTATCGTTTAGGTCACGTCCACTGGGGTGGTGTATCGGTTTAGGCCGCTTCATCTGGGCGTGTTATCCGGTGATAGGGCTTCCCAGAGCGGTGTATCCGCGTTAAGGGCCTGCGGCTGAGAGGGTACCTTTTTCTCACCCTAGGTGTTGACTTCGGTTGGACTTGACTTGACCTCGCCCTCGAGTCCACCCCACCCTTGTCCCCCCGCCTCCACCGATCCCACACCTTGACCCCCGCCTCACGACCCACCAACGTACCCCCGCCCACGACCCCCCAACGCCGCGCCCCGCGCCGCACCGCCGCCCCGTCCCACTGCGCCCCCACGCACGCCCCCCGCGCCCCGTCACGTCGCGCCGAACCCAACCCACCTCTCGATTGCGCTCGCCCAGCCCTTTCGCGCCCGCCCTCGCGCCCCGCACTGTGCCTTATGCCTGAGTCCTTCTGCAGCGTCGTCGTGGATCGCCCCCCCGGCGCCCCGAATTTTTTTCCACGATTTTTTTTTTTCATATTTTTTTTTGACAATTTTTGTGCTCTCCTCGGATCATATTTTTCTCGATATCAAGTTTCCACTTCCTCGAATCAAGTTTTTCTCGATAATAAAGTTTTTGGGATTCCCCCCTATGGGATTTCGAAAATCTTTATGATCTCCTCGGATCACATGTTGTTCTCGACATTCAAAAGTTCATCTCCTCAGATCAAGTTTTTTCTCCGACAATACAAGTTTTTGGATTCCCCCCTAGGGGGTTTCGAAATTCTTAAGATCTCCTCGGGATCAAATTTTCTCGAAGATCAAAGTCTCCATCTCCTCGATCAAGTTTTTCTCGGATAATACAAGTTTTGTATTCCCCACCTATGGGGGTTTCGAAATTTATTATGAGCTCCTAGGATCATAGGTTTTTGGATTCCCCACCTATGGGGTTTCGGACTTTCTCAGCTCCTTGGGAAATCCCCTTCCAACTTTCAACCCCAACCCCAAAAAATTTCTCGGTTGGTGTGAATACAGACTCCACTTCCCTCGGATCAAGTTTTTGGATTTCCCTCCCCCCCCCAATAACCGTGATTACCTCATTCTCCTCCTTTTTCTTCAAGATTCCCCTTTGTAGGGGACGTGAAGCCATTGTGGCAAAACGTTCTCAATAAAGTACCCAAGAGTTGCACATGTGTCTAATTTATCAACATGTCGGTTCTCTGAACCATTCATCTACAAAGGGTAGATGGTAATCCGTTGGGGTGGTTTGCTGGGTTTGGGTATTGTTGCTACTAGTGATCGGGGCTCCCTTTCAGCTGGGCATCTAGCTGTAGCAAGGGTTCTCTTTATGATGTCGTTGACCTCATTGCGTCTTGCATGCCAGCCTTGGTTTTGGAACAGTTAAGGCAATGTAGACATATTGGTTGGCTTGCGCATCGCCGCAAATACACGTATATTCCGTGTGAATTGGGGCAGCAAGGCGCATAGCACGTTCCCGTTACCGATATGGACTGTTTGGAGAAAGTCCCCGGACGTTAGACTGCATGCGGCCAGCAGTAACAGCCTGGTTGGTCAGGCTTTGATCCACCGGGAGGCCTGGTCGTGGACCGGGCCGCGGGAACGTTGATCCCCGGAATAATCTCCAGGTAGACCTCCAGGAGAGAGGTGCCCTTACAGCTAGAAGACGGGCAATCTCCCTGTCTGATGTTGCAGCCCTGAACATATTAGCAAGCACCTTTTCAGCGAGGGGGGCCATCCCAGCTTGACTGTTTGTAAGCCAGTGCTGCACTAGGGTTTGGTGCTGGAGCAGCAAGAGTCTCCCATTCAGTGATGGCACTGGCATAGGTAGGGCCCTATATTCCTGCTGAGTCACTGAGGTTGTTAGGAAGAATTTGTCTTATTAACTCGTTTGATGCTATTGAAGAGATAGGAATGCTGGTAGAGCAATTTGGGAGAATCTGCGTACTCCAGCCCTCAAGCCTGACCGGAAGTGAGGCTTGCAACCACTGTCCATCTTCAAGGGAAAGATTCAATACACTCTCTAGCATGGTATTAAGGAGAGAGTCATATTCCTCGAGTTTCGGACTGCTGAAGCCTGGGGAGCATCTCAGAAAGTAGATAAGTTTTGGGATTGACAAGCACCTGGTGTGTAGGTAGAAGGCATCATGTGTATTTAGCGTCTTTCATCTTGCCTTCCATCGTCCAGAGGTCTGAGATTTTTTTTTTCCAGGGTCAGATCGACGGTATTGGACCCAAGAGGAGCGCCAAGGAGAGTGCTATTGGCTGGATTAATGGCTCGTGCTCCTGGTAAAACAGCACTAATATTCTGGATTATCTGTCGATTGGCAGGGAAAATATTTCCCATTTGGTGGGGATTAAAGATAAGGCCCAGGCTTTCTCCCATGTCTTTAATTTTTCTGATGTCTTCTAGGAGAGATTCTGTTGTGCCAGCTAGGGTACCATCTTCCAAGAAACCCGATATTGAGCTCGCTGGAGAGTGCCTCTGTGACTTCCTTGTTGACCAAACAGAATAGAAAGGGGGCGAGAGGGTCCCCTGTTGCACACTTTCACATGAATCAATTTCCTGCCCCCAAAACAATAGTTTAGAAGTCACACTATAACACGATTCTTTGAAGGGAGAGAGGGAAGGGAAGTTTCTAGAAACTGCTTGAAGAGCAGCATCCCTTCTGACTGAGTTGAAAGCGTTGACAAATTCCAATTTTATCAAAGCCTTTTCATCGGACATGTTGTTGATGCATACTCGTGCTGTGTGGACAGCTGATTCACAGCCCTGTTGAACACCAAAACCGAGCTGAGTTGGTTTCAACGTTGCAGCAGCGCCTTGACTCACCCTTCTTACTTCAGCCTTGGCGACTAGGCTTCGAAGGGTGTTTCCCACTGCAATGGGCCTTATTCCTCCATCCTTTTTCGGAGGGCACACAATGAGGCACCAAAGAAAATGTGTCTAATGGCCTCCGGGACTTTGTCAGCCAGGCACCGTGTCATCTTTACTGATGACACAGTGCTTCTGGGAGATTCTGAAGAGAAGTTGTTGCATGGAATCTTGCAACATCATTAAGAGAAGTTGCAGAGGTTGGTGGATGAATTTGGTAAGGCTCTGACTAATACTTTTATTAAACTCCACACTTCTCCTAATTCCACACTCTGAATTTTTACATAATATTTACACCACACATTGCCCTTAGACAGGACATCTCCCCTGCCTCAACCCCCTTTTTTATGTGGAAGCCTTTATGTGCTGGAGTTTCTTATGTGATGCCTTCATGTGCTGAAGATTCTTATGTGAAGCCTTCATGTGAGGAAGATCTTATGTGGAAGCCTTTCCATGTGCAGGAAGATCTTATGTGAAGCCTTCATGTTTGCAGGAAGATTCTTATGTGAAGCATTCAATGCTGCAGGTAGATCTATGTGAAGCCTTAATGATGTGGAAGATTTATCGTGAAGCCTTCATGTCAGGAAGATCTTATGTGAAGCCTTCATGTGAAGGAAGATCTTATGTGAAGACTTCATGTGCAGGAAGATTTATGTGAAGCCTTAATGTGCAGGAAGATCTTATGTGAAGCCTTCATGTGCAGGAAGGATCTTATATGTGAAGCTATGTGCAGGAAGTGTTATGTGAAGCCTTCATTGTGCAGGAAGATCTTATAGTGAAGCCTTCATGTGCTGGAAGGTCTTTTGTGAAGCCGTCATGTGCAGGAAAGCATCTTATGTGAAGCCTTCTTGTGCTGGAAGGTCTTTATGTGAAGCCTTTATTGTGCTGGAAGATCGTATGTAAAGACATATGTGCAGGAAGATCTTATGTGAAGCCTTCATGTGCTGGAAGGTCTTATGTGCAGCCTTCATGTGCAGGAAGATCTTATGTTGAAGCCTTAATGTGAAGGAAGTTCTTATTTGAAGCCTTCATGTGCTGGAAGATCTTATGTGAAGCCTTCATGTGCAGGGATGATCTTATGTAAAGCCCTTCATGTGCTGGTGATCTTTTTGAAGCCTTCATGTGATGGAAGATCTTAGGTGAAAAATTCATGTGCAGAAGATCTTATGTAAAGCCTCGCATGTGCTGGAAGAGCTTATTGTGAAGCCTTCATGTGCAGGAAAGGATCTTATGTGCAGCCTTAATGTGCAGGAGATCTTATGTGAGCCTTCATGTGAAGGAATATATTATGTGAAGCCTTCATGTGCTGGAAGAATTTATGTGAAGCCGTCAATGTGCTGGGAAGTTTTATGTGAAAGCCTTCATGTGCATGAAGATTTATTGAAAGCCTTATATTGTAGGAAGTTCTTAATTTGAAGCCTTCATGTGTTGGAAGATAATTATGGAAGGCTTCATCGTGATGGAAGATATTATGTGAGCTTTCATGTGCTGGAGATCTTATGTGAAGCTTCATGTGAAGGAAGATCCTTATGTGAAATGAATCTTATGTGCCAGGAAGATTTATGTGAAGCCTTCATGTGCAGAAAGATCTTATGTGAAGCCTTCATGTGCTGGAAGATCTTATGTGGAACGCCTTCAATGTGCTGGAAGGATCTTATGTATGAAGCCTTCATTGTGCAGGAAGATCTTACTTTGAAGCCTTCATATGCAGGAAGATATTATTTGAAGCCTTCATTTGCTGGAAAAGATCTTATTTGAAGCCTTCATGTGCTGGGAAGCTCTTATGTAAAAGCCTTCATATGCAGGGAAGATATTATGTAAAGCCTTAATGTGCTGAGATGATCTTATGTTGAAGCCTTATGGGCGGAAGATATTATTTGAAGACCTTCATGTGTTGGAAGATCTTATGTTGATGCACTTCATGTGCAGGAACGATTTGATTTGAAGCCTTCATGTGCTGGAAGTCTTATGTGAAGGCTTTCATGTGCAGGAAGTCTTTATATGAAGCATTCATGCTCCCAGGAAGCTATTATGTGAAGAAAAAAAAAGAAACACCTTAATGTGCTGGAAAATCTTATGTGAAGCCTTCTTCATGTTCAGGACAGATCTTATGTGAAGCCTTCATGCTTCAGGAAGATCTTATCGTGAAGCCTTCATGTTCAGGAAGTTCTATGTGAAGCCTTCATGTGCTGCAGGAAGATCTTCAGTGCAGCCTTCATGTGATGGATGATCTTAAGTGAAAGCCTTCATGTGCAGGAAGTCTTTGTGCAGCCTTCATGGTTCGGACGATCTTATGTGATGACTTCATGTGCAGGAAGATCTTATGTGAAGCCCTTCATGTTCAGGAAGTTCCTTATGTGATAGCCTTCATGTGCAGGAAGATCTTATGTGAGGTTCTCGTCAGATTTATACATAATTATTCGTTTGTTTGGAGATCATCGTTTCATCACATGTTAAAATCTCTGCTTTCTGATTATTTCTGAGATATTCATCAAGCTTTCTGATACTTCAATTTCATCTATAAGAAGGGGGTTTTTCTTGCTTCTTCAGATTTAAAACTTGGTCTTCTACAGTCGCCTAGATTTTTTTTATTTCACGTGCAGATGCAGCAACAGCAGCAGTTTATAATTCGCAGTAACAGCAGCTCCACCAGCAATGCTATAACAGACACTAGAACAGCATTTCAGTATGTGCTCTGGAACAGCATCACGCCCCTGACTACGGGTTACACCAGCAAACACGTTTTGAGGTTTTCATTTACACAGCATAAACAATATATGATGTACAACAAAGTACAGTTAATATATCATCTGATGTCCACATATACAACAGCACAAGATTGTACGATTGGAATATGTACACAACAAGAGAAGCAATATTCTCCCGGTGGTGCAATAAACTTTACATTATTCAAGATTGTAGCAGGAAAAGAAGAAGAAGGATTCTCCCAAGATTCTCCTAAAGGTTGTTACTATTGTATACCCAGCATGCACTTAGCTGACTAGTGAAAAGGTCAAAAGTATGGTGTGTACGTGTGTGGGAACACTCACGTTACACACGCACGTGTGTTAAAATACCAGTGAGGTGAGACGGTGTATCACTGAAGCCACAGTCACTCGTGGCCTCTCCTGGAACCCACAACAAAACATTAATTCTGGCTGCTCGTCTTGGTGCCAGGACAGGACGTGTTTTCTCTAGTTGAATAACAAAAACTCCGGGAGACCATTCTTGTGGATCTGGTTTATCTAGTGTCCTCAGGGTTACATACAGCTGTAGGGGTAAGCTGCTCAAGCAACACTGCAAACAGTACATGATGCACATTAATGTTTAGAAACCGTCAAGTAGAAGCATGAGACTCTTTGTTGTTAGATATATTTTCGGAATCTTTATTGTGGAAACGTTTTACGTTGCCAGTGGCTTCTTCAGTCCAATAGAGAAGAACGGTTGAAGTTTCTCAAGATTGAAAGACTGATATATAGGACACCGCTGAGAGGAATGACTGCCTCAAACTCCTCCTAAACTCCCACTCCTTTTCTCTGTATGGACTGAAGACGCACTGGCTAGCGAATACGTTTGCATAATAAGGATTCCAAATGAATGCATAAGTGTCTCAATTCTTGAACAGTTATGATACCTGGGAGAGTATAACACTGCAGGTATTACTGCAATCGAGCACAAAGGCTCATTATAATTATTGAAATTTAAAGTTTGGTCATGGGTTTATGTTTTCATTGGGTTTTTGAAGGTGTACCAACCATAATTCACAAGTGTTCTGAGAATCCATGTCTCATCTTATCCTCTTTCTTGTCATTTGGACTTTCATGTTACTGTCTTCTAAACTTTTTTTTATTCCATTCACACTAACATTTAAAATGAAATGATTGATTAACTGAAATACTCTAACCTAATAACTCTTCTTACACACTATTTCTACCTTTGCGATCTAATATATATAACAATAGGCAATGGCCTTTATGCCGAGACTCAATTTTAACCTGTGGGAGAGTTGTGTCTAATGCACATTCGAAATCAAATACAGTATATTTTTCGATGGAATGCTGTTATGACTATATTTTTCAAAGTGTCGCTGTTGTTACTTCGTGGGGGTATACGCAGAACTGATTGATTTTCAAATCATCCTTCGTGGATATTCTAAAACTCTTACCTGTGTATTCAACTTATCAAACAACATAATTGACAGTGCTTCACCTTTAAACCCTTTTTCCTGTCATTATCGTTCTAACATACGTCAAAATCTTTGAATTAAAACCCAAATTGTCTTTCATTCACAAGAAACGCACAAAAAACATAATGCCCTTTATTTCTTATTCCCTTACGACACATGCAATAAATGTCCTATCTTGATAATTTCTTAATTGATAAACATATAATGACACTTTATTTTCCTTCTTTATATACCTAAACTTATCAAGCGTAATGGGGAATTCATCAATTGAAAGATTTTTTGCTTATTAAGACAACTCTCTTAGTTGTAACTGCTATGCGATTATCACGCCATGACATGTTATTTTTTATGAATTTGATAGGCCCCAGCAAACGCACGCAGTACACAAAAACCCAACATTAATCTCTGGATTAATTACATAATTTCTTCCATCGCAGTTTCTCGGGGATATGCCACATATGATCCACTCCCTCTCTGAATTCTACCTTATCGTATTCGATACTGAAAGATTCGTCTTTGATCTCATGATCCTTCAGATTGTTTTCCCTCCTGATCATTGAAACTCTGTCTCGTATCTTTACTATATTGTTCCCACCCATCCGAATCAAATTCTTCAGAGATTTCCTCTCTCACTTACTAATCAAATGCTATATTTGTAACAAATTGTCATTTTGATCATCACCCGATATGTTTTGACGTAATGTCCTTATAACCTATAATTGGGTGGATTTGAGCGACATTGTAGAGGGCGATCTATCATACATATATAGTTCCTGTTCTATAAATTAATCCTATAAACAGGTAAATCATTCTTAACTCTCTGTTATAAGTTTGAAGGAACAATTTATTTCCCTCACTGTATGTCTTCCTCTTAAATTCTGGATATTTGTAATAATTCTGGTCTCCTCATCTTCACTATTATCATTACTGTCAGAATTCAAGCAGAGGCTGTTGCTCTCTCTTCATTAATGGGAGAAGAAGTTCAGCAACCTCCTCCGCCATTGTGAGCGTACCAACCTAGCACTATACACACCATGCTGTGCAAATTCACAACACTATCAGTGTATTTCCTGCAGAGGAAAAAGCATATCCAATTCATAACCCCAAAAAATATTAAGATTTTCAATGAATAGAACAAAAATCTTTCACCCTTCTCAATTTTTACATAATACGTTTCAAGATTTCAATGAACAGAGGAAAAAAAAAGCATATCCAATTCATAACCCAAAATATTAAGATTTCAATGAATAGAACAAAATCTTTCTCGAGTGGCTAGCACATTTTCACAACAAAAAGATCACAATTGGATACATACCTGTTTCTATTGCTTCTTCCATAAAGCATCTACAGTGCCAATCATTATCCAATCTGCAACAACCTTTATTGCGTTGTACACACCTTTTTTGATTACCAACGAACGCTGATTTTCTAATCGACAATCCTTCTCTTCACCAATGCTGACAGGGATGTCGAAATATATGTTATCCATGTTAAGAATTTCACTTATTAACACACTATCCCAGTAAAATTTCACTCGTATGCTTCAACAAAAAATTAACGCAAATTTTCAATCGAATGCTTCAACAATAATTAACCCAAATTTCAATCGCGTATGCTTCAACAAAATTAACCAATTTCACTCGTCATGCTTCTACAAAAATTAATCCAAATTTCACTCGGTATGCTTCAACAAAAATTCACATGTAAAAAAAAAAACCGTCTTCATCGCTTATCAATAATTTTATTATAGTACAACTTACCTTTATCCATTGATGTGCGGTTGGGAAAAAGATGAGGTCAGTCAGCGGTGGGGATGATGAGGTCAAGTCAGGATTGACGGTATGGAAACACAATCCTCGCTTGAGTGACTCCTCGACTTAATTTGGGCACCGCCCCTTCCCCGACGCCAACTGTGTAATGCGGTTCACACCCAAGGTAGAAAAAATCACACATGGTGTCAACACAGTCAGACCAGACGGCATTGTATGCGGTTCACAATCCAAGGTAGATTTAAGATAATCATCTCCTTACCCTACACCTGGGTCAACACAGGTCTTTGACAACAGACCCACCTCAAACATCGTCACTCAGATTGCTCCTCTTCCAGGACTCTATTACACAAGCTGTATACTCTATACAAAGAAACGTTCACACTGTCAGATACTCTTCCGCCCTTCTGAGAGAACAAAACGCCTTCTCCTCTACTACAGACACCGTTTTGCCTCCAACCACCACAGATTTGCCTTTGTCAGCAGAGACCTCACTTTCCGCGGAACAACATCATCTGCAGCATGTGCATGAGACCACGCAAACAATGGCTGGCCTCGTCCAGGCTGTGAAAAACACGCATACATGGACCCCTGGGAGTTCTGGACTTTCATCGGAGAGTCAATGGAGTCCCAAAACAACAACTTTCAGCAATCACACACAAACAACCTAAACATCACAGACCCTACACAAGCAGCACGTGCCTTACAAAGAACATATGGGAAAACATCTTCTCCCCACCAGCCTGACCTGCCTGCACAACAACACACTCAAGCCTTTAGAACATGGATATCTTCTCACAGACAAATGACACATCCTGACCCTACTATACAAAATTTCCTCTCTCACCTCCACCCACATTCTAAACACCCTTTCTCCCAACCTTCAGTCATGAAGCCTTAATCCTGAGGCTTCTCCAAAGCCCCAGGAGCTTCAGGACTATCCCACCACATACTTCGTCACCTCCCGGATCTGTCTCATCTCAGAACTTTACAGACCTCTAAAATGCTGACATCCCTCCGGTTACTTTACCCTACTTATTTAATCGGCCATAGCAACACCTCATCCAAAAACCTGCATAGGACCCGACTGGACCCAAGAAACACAGACCATCAGATCTACTGGAGACCCTTGGAAGACATTTGAAAAGACTTATTAATCACAGACTATGACGCACCTCGAGACAAACATCCACCTACTAACTGACCGACATTTGGCTTCACAACACAGACCTCTACGGCAGGCAGCTATCAACATTATCATGAATTATATTGATTAAATGAGCTCAACGGCTGTGCAACGGCCATGGTTGCTAAGGACGTGGGAGAATGCCTTCGACTCGCGTCTGGCACTCGGGGCTGAAGTACAAGTTCTGTGTAATCATTTTGACTGCCCCTGAATGTCATATTAAGTTACTCAGCAACTTCCTTGTGGCCGCATGATGAGAAGAAAAATTCAGGAACTGTCCTCTGACAACTTCACCTGCACGCTGGAGTTCCCCAAGGCTCTGTCCTTTCCCCAACCTTATACATCCTTTACACAAACAGACATCCCCGACCCTGCACACCACCAAACACACTCACACTTGCAATACGCTGACGACATCACACAACTCACCACACACGAAAATCCGCAACTGATACCTCTCACTCAGAAATCAACGTGAGGAGGACAGGATAATAAGTGCATGGGAGATCCTTTGGCGAATCAAACAAATGCCCGCCAAAATTCCAAATCACACTATTATTCCAAAAGGACGGCAGCCCCTACATGATCTAACTCAGAACCACACACACACGAACACACCATCCCCTAACTCTCAGCACCACAGGTCTTAGGTGTAAACCTAGGACTCCAGACTCAAGCTACACCCCACATAAATGAATATCAAAGAGCTTGGCAGTTCTGCCCTAGGCGACTGTACAAGCCAGAGGCGCAAACCCACACACCAAACTCCATCGTTACAAGAGCTCCTCATCCGTCCCCTTCTTCTTTATACACTCTCGGCTTGTCCCTCGCTGCACAAAAAGAACGTTTAAAGCTACAACAAATCCATGAAATCGTGCTCTGCGGGTGGTGCTAGGAGTGAGGTGCGGACGACTTTGCCTCCAGCGAGTCTCTCCACATCAGGTCCGGCAACTCCGGCATTTGAACGTTATTCTGGATGAAAATCAGTGGAACACGACAATTGACAGACTCGAAACTCCCCAAGACACCTGGACAAACTTCTAGACGAAATAATCAGGCGACCTGAAAAACAATTTTATTCCTTTTCCAATCTCTTACAACCCTGACCCACTCCCTCTTTACACATAACTCTTCCCTCTAACTCTTTCCTGCCCTTCTGCAGGTGTGGACTTTAACGACGTCTTTTTTTTTTTCCCGCCAAACTAAGGCTCCCTTTCCCCGCCACTTGCATACCTAGAGGCAGACAAACAGAATGACCTGCGATGGCGTGGCGCCGCCTCCCATTGCGCCTCTGCCTTCATTGCCGGACCATTGCCGGACCGAGTCCAGTCCTTCACTGCGCCATTGCCGATGCTCACCCAAGCCCAGAACCAGACCCTCAATCTAGCCCCATAAAGCTACGCAGATGGGTTAAGCCCTGGCCTCTTTTCCTACAACTTAAAAACCTTCCTCTCTACCCACCTATTCTTCCCCTGTCCACCTCTCCCCCTTTCACCCGTACGGGTCTTACCTGAGAGTATTGATTGAGAGCGAGGATTGTGTTTCCATCCGTCAAGCCTGACTGACCTCATCTTCCCCACCCTGACTGACCTCATCTTTTCCAACCGCACATCATGGAGAAAGGTAAGTTGTACTTAGGAAAAATTCTTGATAAGCGATGAAAACGGTTTTTTTACATGTTTATATTTGTTGATGCATACGAGTGAAATTTGAAATTAATTTTTGTTGATGCATTCGAGTTGAAATTTGGGTTTAATTTTTGTTTGAAGATTCGAGTGAAAAATTTTGGGTTAATTTTTGTTGAAAGCATACGACCGTGAAATTTGGTGTTTAATTTTTGTTGATGAATAAGAGTGAAATTTTACTGCGGTTAGTGTGTTAATAATGTGAATTTTTTGTTTTCCTTAACCAGGGGATACATATATCAAAAACCTGGAAGCATTGGTGAAGAGATGATTGTCTCGTTAGAAAAGAAAGCAGCGTTAGTTGGTAATCAAGAATGTGGTGTACAAACGCAATGAAAGGTGGTTGCAATTGGATTGAAGTTGGGCAGTGTAGATGAGATGCTTTATGGAAGAAGGCTCTAGTAACAGGTATGTATCCAATTTGTGATCTTTTTGTTGTGAAATGTGCTAGCCACTCGAGAAAGATTTTGATTCTTTTCATTGAAATCTTAATATTTTGGGTTATGAATTTGGATATGCTTTTTTTTTCCTCTGTTCATTGAAATCTTGAAACGTATTATGTAAAAATTGAGAAGGGTGAATAGATTTTTGTTCTAATCATTGAAAAATCTTAATACTTTTTTGTGGGATTATGAATTGGATATGCTTTTTCCTCTGCAGGAAATACACTGATAGTGTTGTGAATGTTGCACAGGCTTGGTGGTGAGAGTGCCTTTTTAGGGTTGGTACCTACACGATGCGAGGGGCGTTGGGATACTTCATGCCCCCATAATGATGAGAGAGCAACTACCTCGCATGACGTGTCTGACAGTAACTGATAATTGTGATGATGAGAGTCCCAGAATATTATTTCATATTCCAGAATTTAGAGGTAGACCTACAGTGAAGGAATATAGTGTTCCGATCAACTTATTAACAGAGAGTTAAGAATGTATTTACTTGTTTATAGGGGATTTTTTTATAGAACAGATGCGAGATATTGGTGATAGATCGCCTCTAGCAATGTCGTCGCTCAGAATCCACCCCAATTAATAGTTATAAGGACATTACGTCAAACATTATCGGCGTGATGATCAAAATGGACAATTTCGTGGGGGGGGGATAAATTTAGCGTTTTTACGTTAGTAAGTGAAGGAGGAAATATCAGAAGTATTTGATCGATGGGTGGGAACAATATTAGAAAGATACGGTCAGAGTTTTCTATTTCAGGAAGGATTCCTGGATGGTTCATAGATCAAATCAATTCTTTCAGTATCGATTACGTGAAGGTAGGAATTCAGAGTGGGAGTGGGATCATATGTGCATATACCACCGAGAAACTCGCGAGGGAAGAAATATGTATTTAATCCAGTGATTATTTAAAGATGGGTTTGTGTACTGCGTTCTTTTGCTGCCTATCAATGTCATAAAAAAGAAACATGTCATGGCGTGATATTCGCAGCAGAGCGTTACTACTAAGAGAGGTTGTCTTTAATCATGCAAAAATCTTCTTAGATGATTTCCCCATTACACGATGATAAGTTAGGTATATTAGTAGAAAAGGAAAACTAAAGTGTTCATTATATGTTTATCAATTAGAAAGGATCAAGAGTAGGACATTTATGGCTATGTGTCGTAAGGGGAAATAAGAGATATAAGCGGCATTATGTGTGCGTTCATTGTTGATTGAAAGACATTTGGTTTTATCAAAGATTTGACGGGTATGTTAGAACGATAATGACAGAAAAAGGTGGTAAAGAAGCACTTTTCATAGTTGTTTTGATGAAGTTGAATACCCAGAAGAGTTAGATATCCACGAAGATGGATGTAAAATCAATAGGTTCTCGGATTCCCCACGGAAGGTAACAACAGATACACTTTGAAAATTTTAGACATACACATTTCCAGCGAATATATCGGTGTATTGGATTTAGATTGTGCATTAGACACACATATCTTACACATTTGCATAAAGCCTTTGCCTTATTCGTTATATTATAATTTGATCGCAAAGGAGAAATAGTGTGTATGAAGAGTTATAAGGGGGGGAAGAGGATGCTGTTAAACATTTCATTTTAAATGTAGTGGTGAAATGGAATACATATAAAGTTTAGAAGACAGTATCATGAAATCCATATGACAGAGGGGATAAGATGAGACATGATTCTCAGAACACTTGGTGAATTATGGTGGTATCACCTTCAAAAAAACCCAAAGACAAACATTAAACACCATGACCATACTTTTAATCTTTCAATAATTATATTGGAGCCTATTGTGCTCGTTGTATTATGCAGTGTAAAGGAAAAGAGAGAGAAATTATTACTTTTTCTGCCATAACTTGTGTAGGATTTAGGAATAATTTTAAAGGGAATTGACTTGTTGGATAAATATAAACGTTGAAATTCATTCGAACAAGGATTAAATTCTTGAAAGTAGAGATAGAAAGGGTTAGGTTTAGATCACTGTCTTTATTGAATGGTCTCTTTCCCACGTTTAGCAGAAACAACATATTAAGGCAGGTGTATCCCTGAAATGTACAAGAGGTATTCATGAAAGATGTGCCTCGAGTTGTCTTAAATTTATTATGTAAAAGGAAAACATATTTTGTGTTATGATTTATTGATAGTTTACAAGAAAAACTCGAAGAAACAAATTACCGAGTAAAGATCATTTTTTATTCTTTTGAGAAATAGCCGCTATCAGCCAAGAAGATTCTGAACATGACTTTGAAAACGGTTTTTGGGGAGTTGGGTTAAATGTAGACTTTAGGATATTACTTTGATGTTTTATTCAAGAAAGATGTTGGTTTTTGTTAGCCGTGTTCTTCATGGAGTGGCGTAAAACACTCAAAGATATTTATAAGCTAGACGTTAAGTAATTATATAAGTTTACCTATCATTAAGTTGGCGATGCTTTTCCTATTGAAAACTAATGTAAGATTAGATATGTTTCATCCCATGAATTATAAGACTTATTAAAAGGAATCTCAGGAGGAGGGTTTTTACTTACGTGCGCAATTAATCAGTATTCTAAGCAGATAATCCCTAATGAACCCTAATTTTGATGTTTGAGAGTGGAATTGGGGCACTATATTTTATATCTAGATTTTAATTCTTTGTTGCTAGTGCGATGTTGAAGCTCTTCCACAGAATGGTATAAGATTAATTATCGAAATGACGAGAGAAGAATGCTTTCTCCTCGATGTGGGATTAAGAAATGTTTCCTGTGAACAGGTCAAAGGGGATATTGGATAGAATAGTGTTACCAAGCACTTATTCCCCCGAGGTAACTAGGCGCACTGGATGAACTTTCCTTTATTATTTATCACACATGAATATATCAGGCAGAGATGTTATCTCATTTATTGTGATTCTATATTGAAAAATGAGGTAGAAGATCCCCAAATCTAATGGGAAATTAGGTGGGCAGTCATTTATCTCAGAAAATTATTTGATCAGTCTAGGAATTGTTACAGTTATTACGGGAACTTGGGTTAGAGGTGGATAAGGTTCATACCATATATGAATATACTCAGTCAAAATTTTTAGAAATTTTTTTCATACTCAACTAATATTGCACAGTGAACAGCTACAAGAGGTCCTATCAAGTCAAAAGCATTCAAATTACTAATAACGACATATATGGGAATCTTTGCGGAATATTACAATGTTTGCTGGAAAATATAGTTATATCATTAATGAGATGTATTTATTTGAGGAGTAAGGATCCTTTGTTTAAAAATATCACACATTTAAATCAAGATAGAGTGATTTGTTACATTCAATAAAGATATATGTAGAAGATAAGAAACACTTTATCTCGTGTTTTAAAATTCTTGAGATTGCTAAAATGAAATTGTATCATTTTTGGTTATAAAGTTTTAAAACAGGCATTACGGTGATGATTGTAAGACTTTCTTTATACCGATACTGACTCGTATATTTTTAGCTTGAAATGTAAAGATTTGTACACCGAGTTAATAAGTGAACTTTGTTAGGTTATATGGATTTTTCAAATTTCAGTCCTGATCATCCCTTATATGATGTAGTAGAAAAGGGGAAGCTGGGGTATTGAAATCTGACTAGTGTGAAATCTTATTAGCGAGTTGATAAGCCCTGAAAGCTATAAATGTATTCTGTTCAAGATTGCTGGAAGATCAACTTCTGTCAGCAGAGAAGGGATTCCATCGCATTTTATGACATTTTTATCACATGCAAAGATATAAGATGTTTTATCAAATGTAGAGTAGAGAATTATTCACGGTGTATGTCAATAAGTAATGTTAAGGTGAAATATGTAAGGTATGAATTAATAAGAGAGGTTTTGTCAGCCTTTTTGATGGTAAAGATATCATTTGTATACCTAATGAATTTGGCTTATGGGACACCCTGATATTCCAACATCTAAACGTAGAAAATAGGAGTGATGTGATTACCAGAAATGGTTTTGTTTAATATAAATATTGAAAAAAATATTGTGTATTTAGTGTTATCCCTGAAATGTGTCTTTCTGATGATGGATTGTTTTCCCTATGGATGTTGGTACTATATCCCCTTATTAACTTGAATGAACTAAAAGGGTCGTCTTGATTCAACCCTGTGCTGCGCGTGACGTGACGTCACGCGAACAAAAGGGTGACCTGATTCATACCTGTGTGCGCGTGACGTAACTGACATAGGGGGCGACCTGATTATAACTGTGTGGCGTGACGTCACTGGACATAGGGGGGCGTCCTGATTCATCTGTGGCGCGTTGACGTCACTGTCATGGGTCGGCTTCCTGATTCTAACGTGTGCGCGTGACGTCCACTGACATAGGGGCGACTGAATCATACCTGTGTGCGCCGTGACGTACACTGACATAGGGGGCGAACTGATTCAACTGTATGTGCGCGTCGTGACGTCACTGACATAGGGTGGCGACCTGATTCAACCTGTGTGAACGTGACGTCACTGAACATGAGGGCGACCTGATTCAACCTGTGTGCGCGTTGACGTCACTGACATAGGGGCGACCTGTTTCAATCCGTGTTGCCGTGACGTCACTGGACACTTAGGGGGCGACATGATTAAACCTGTGTGTGTGAGGTCCTTTTTAGTTCATTTACTTAATGAGAGGAAGCTTTCAGGTCATTTTAAAAATTAATAAGGGGAAAGATGTTTAGAACATATACACAATAACCGACACATAAAAGTGAGAAAGATTACGTCGACGTTTCGGTCCGATGGACCATTGACAACGTCACACAGTTGTGTGTGACTTTTGTCTCTGGTCAACGTTCGGACCCGAACACGTAGTCGTAAGCTCTCTCTTTTTGTGCGGGTTATTTGTGTATCGTTACAGTCACGGTTTTGGGGGGGGGTGGAGGGGGGAATACACAATAACTTGTACGAGGAAATGGAGTCTATGGTATCTATCGAGACAATTTTTGGGGTTGGGGGGTGTGAATAGTGGGAAGGGGATCCAAGGAGATGGAAGGGAATTTCGAAAACCCCATAGGGGGAATCCGGAAAACTTGGTCCTAGGTGCTCTTAAGGAATTTCCGAAACCCCCATAGGGGGAATCCAAAAACTTGTAACTTTTCGAGAAAAACTTGATCGAGGAGATGGAGACTTCGATTTCGAGAAAAATTTGATAAAAGGAGATCATAAGATATTTCGAAACCCCCATTGGGGGGAATCCAAAACTTGTATTATCGAGTAAAACTTGTTCTGTGGAGAAGGAGAATTTGATTTCGAGAAAAATTTGATCCGCGGAGAATCATAAGAATTTCGAAATCCCATAGGGGGGAATCCCAAAAACTTGTTATTATCGAGAAAAACTTGATACGAGGAGAAGTGGAGACTTTCGATTCTCGAGAAAAAATTTGATCCGAGGAGTGGCACAAGAAATTAAAAAAAAAATTTGAAAAATTCGGGAAAAAATTCGGGGCTGGGCGCGGGGGCGAATCCGGACGCAGCAGGAAGGCAGGAGGCGGGGGCGAGGGGGGGGGGTCGAAAAGGCAGCGACGGGCGGGCGCATCGAGGGTGGTGGGTCGGCGCCGACGGTCAGGGCGGGCGAGGGGGGCGCGGGGGGCGCGGGGTGGGAGCGGGGGGCGCGGGTGGGCGCGGGGGGGGGTGGGGGGGACGCGGTGGGTGATGCGCGGGGGGAAGGCGGGGGGGCGCAGGGTGCGCGCGGCGGGAGGAGCGGGGGGGCGCGGGGAGCGGGGGCGGCGCGGAGGGCGCGGGGGGCGCGGGTGGGAGGGGGTCGTGGGCGGGGGTCACTGGGGCGGGGGGTCCAGGGTGGGGGTCGTGGGTGGGCGGGGGAGGTCAAGGGTGGGGTGGGCTCGAGGGGCGGAGGTTCAAGGTCAGGTTCAAACCGAATAGTAAACACTCGTGTGGAAATGGGGACCCTCCAGACGCTGGCCTAGACGGGATACACGCTCATTGGAAGGCCCTAGACCGGGATACACAGCCAAGTGGAAAAGGCCTAAACCGAGATACACCGCCAGTGGAAGCCCTAAACCGGATTAAACCCCCCAGTGGAAAATTCCACTACTCTATATTTATATATTATATATGTATTAGATATATATATATATATATACATATTTATGTATATATATATATATTATATATATATATATATATATATATATTTATATATATATATATATATAATATATATATATATATATTTATTTATGTCGTGCGGAATAGGCAGAACTTGCGATATTGCTTAAATAGGCAACGCTAATTCTTGCCATATAGGACAAGTGAAAATTTGTGTATTCAACTAATTTCGCCCAAAATCATTCTGAACCTAACGAAAAAAAATATATTTACTGTGTTTGTTTTGTATTAAAATTATTGTAGGAATATATCTAAATATATTTGCTGGGTTAGGCTAAGATAAATTACGCTTGTTATAAAAGGTTAGGTAAGTTTTTCTAAATTCCTTTTGGTGCAAAAATTATAAGTTTTTAAATCAACACTAATTGAAAAGATTATATCTTTAAAGTATAAGGAGAAAATTTTAGAAAGGACTTAATTTTAATGGTTCTTGTAATTGACCAGTTTTACAATTCGGCACGGTCATATTAGTTATATATATATATATATATATTTAGTTATATTTATTTATTTATATATATATATTTTTATTATTTATATATATATATATATATTATACTATTTTTTTTTTTTTTTTAAAACTTATATAGATTTATTTTATATCTAATTTATATATATTTTTATATATATTATATATATATTTATATATATATATAGATTTTATATTTATACGTGGGATATGTGGGGCAGTGGGCCTACAGCAGCAACAGACTGGTTGATCAGGCGAGCACTGGATCGAGCATGCCCATGGACGGGCTCAGTGAGGGTAGATATACTCTCGAAATTCTTCAAAGGTATTTAAAAGGCTATACAAAGGTTAATATCAATTCATTATCTTCGACAGTACAACATATTTTTAATACTATTAATTAACACAAATTTCATAATGTATTTCCGCATGTTTGTGTCTTCATAAATCCAACTTAATTACGCCTCCCAACAACTTTTTTTTTTCTAATTCCACACTAAATGGCACTTAAAGTTTAACAGTGTAATTTAAGTGTGTGTAAATTGTTGAGTATTTGTCTTATGTTGAGATCACAGTGTGGAAAGGTCTTATGTGAAGCCATTCATGTGGCTGGTAGAAAGATCTTATGTGTAGCATTCATGATCAGGAAGATCTTATGTGATGCCTTCATGTGCTGGAAGTCTTTATGTGAAGCCTTCATGTTCAGGAAGTTCTTATGTGTAGCCTTCATGTGCCAGGAAGATCTTATGTGAAGCCCTTCATTGTTCTGATGATGTCTTATGTGAAGCCTTCAGGTGCTGGAAGATCTTATGTGAAGCCTTCATGTTAGGAAGATTTTTTATGTGGAAGCCTTTATGTGCTGGAGTTTCTTATGTGATGCCTTCATGTGCTGAAGATTCTTATGTGAAGCCTTCATGTGAGGAAGATCTTATGTGGAAGCCTTTCCATGTGCAGGAAGATCTTATGTGAAGCCTTCATGTTTGCAGGAAGATTCTTATGTGAAGCATTCAATGCTGCAGGTAGATCTATGTGAAGCCTTAATGATGTGGAAGATTTATCGTGAAGCCTTCATGTCAGGAAGATCTTATGTGAAGCCTTCATGTGAAGGAAGATCTTATGTGAAGACTTCATGTGCAGGAAGATTTATGTGAAGCCTTAATGTGCAGGAAGATCTTATGTGAAGCCTTCATGTGCAGGAAGGATCTTATATGTGAAGCTATGTGCAGGAAGTGTTATGTGAAGCCTTCATTGTGCAGGAAGATCTTATAGTGAAGCCTTCATGTGCTGGAAGGTCTTTTGTGAAGCCGTCATGTGCAGGAAAGCATCTTATGTGAAGCCTTCTTGTGCTGGAAGGTCTTTATGTGAAGCCTTTATTGTGCTGGAAGATCGTATGTAAAGACATATGTGCAGGAAGATCTTATGTGAAGCCTTCATGTGCTGGAAGGTCTTATGTGCAGCCTTCATGTGCAGGAAGATCTTATGTTGAAGCCTTAATGTGAAGGAAGTTCTTATTTGAAGCCTTCATGTGCTGGAAGATCTTATGTGAAGCCTTCATGTGCAGGGATGATCTTATGTAAAGCCCTTCATGTGCTGGTGATCTTTTTGAAGCCTTCATGTGATGGAAGATCTTAGGTGAAAAATTCATGTGCAGAAGATCTTATGTAAAGCCTCGCATGTGCTGGAAGAGCTTATTGTGAAGCCTTCATGTGCAGGAAAGGATCTTATGTGCAGCCTTAATGTGCAGGAGATCTTATGTGAGCCTTCATGTGAAGGAATATATTATGTGAAGCCTTCATGTGCTGGAAGAATTTATGTGAAGCCGTCAATGTGCTGGGAAGTTTTATGTGAAAGCCTTCATGTGCATGAAGATTTATTGAAAGCCTTATATTGTAGGAAGTTCTTAATTTGAAGCCTTCATGTGTTGGAAGATAATTATGGAAGGCTTCATCGTGATGGAAGATATTATGTGAGCTTTCATGTGCTGGAGATCTTATGTGAAGCTTCATGTGAAGGAAGATCCTTATGTGAAATGAATCTTATGTGCCAGGAAGATTTATGTGAAGCCTTCATGTGCAGAAAGATCTTATGTGAAGCCTTCATGTGCTGGAAGATCTTATGTGGAACGCCTTCAATGTGCTGGAAGGATCTTATGTATGAAGCCTTCATTGTGCAGGAAGATCTTACTTTGAAGCCTTCATATGCAGGAAGATATTATTTGAAGCCTTCATTTGCTGGAAAAGATCTTATTTGAAGCCTTCATGTGCTGGGAAGCTCTTATGTAAAAGCCTTCATATGCAGGGAAGATATTATGTAAAGCCTTAATGTGCTGAGATGATCTTATGTTGAAGCCTTATGGGCGGAAGATATTATTTGAAGACCTTCATGTGTTGGAAGATCTTATGTTGATGCACTTCATGTGCAGGAACGATTTGATTTGAAGCCTTCATGTGCTGGAAGTCTTATGTGAAGGCTTTCATGTGCAGGAAGTCTTTATATGAAGCATTCATGCTCCCAGGAAGCTATTATGTGAAGAAAAAAAAAGAAACACCTTAATGTGCTGGAAAATCTTATGTGAAGCCTTCTTCATGTTCAGGACAGATCTTATGTGAAGCCTTCATGCTTCAGGAAGATCTTATCGTGAAGCCTTCATGTTCAGGAAGTTCTATGTGAAGCCTTCATGTGCTGCAGGAAGATCTTCAGTGCAGCCTTCATGTGATGGATGATCTTAAGTGAAAGCCTTCATGTGCAGGAAGTCTTTGTGCAGCCTTCATGGTTCGGACGATCTTATGTGATGACTTCATGTGCAGGAAGATCTTATGTGAAGCCCTTCATGTTCAGGAAGTTCCTTATGTGATAGCCTTCATGTGCAGGAAGATCTTATGTGAGGTTCTCGTCAGATTTATACATAATTATTCGTTTGTTTGGAGATCATCGTTTCATCACATGTTAAAATCTCTGCTTTCTGATTATTTCTGAGATATTCATCAAGCTTTCTGATACTTCAATTTCATCTATAAGAAGGGGGTTTTTCTTGCTTCTTCAGATTTAAAACTTGGTCTTCTACAGTCGCCTAGATTTTTTTTATTTCACGTGCAGATGCAGCAACAGCAGCAGTTTATAATTCGCAGTAACAGCAGCTCCACCAGCAATGCTATAACAGACACTAGAACAGCATTTCAGTATGTGCTCTGGAACAGCATCACGCCCCTGACTACGGGTTACACCAGCAAACACGTTTTGAGGTTTTCATTTACACAGCATAAACAATATATGATGTACAACAAAGTACAGTTAATATATCATCTGATGTCCACATATACAACAGCACAAGATTGTACGATTGGAATATGTACACAACAAGAGAAGCAATATTCTCCCGGTGGTGCAATAAACTTTACATTATTCAAGATTGTAGCAGGAAAAGAAGAAGAAGGATTCTCCCAAGATTCTCCTAAAGGTTGTTACTATTGTATACCCAGCATGCACTTAGCTGACTAGTGAAAAGGTCAAAAGTATGGTGTGTACGTGTGTGGGAACACTCACGTTACACACGCACGTGTGTTAAAATACCAGTGAGGTGAGACGGTGTATCACTGAAGCCACAGTCACTCGTGGCCTCTCCTGGAACCCACAACAAAACATTAATTCTGGCTGCTCGTCTTGGTGCCAGGACAGGACGTGTTTTCTCTAGTTGAATAACAAAAACTCCGGGAGACCATTCTTGTGGATCTGGTTTATCTAGTGTCCTCAGGGTTACATACAGCTGTAGGGGTAAGCTGCTCAAGCAACACTGCAAACAGTACATGATGCACATTAATGTTTAGAAACCGTCAAGTAGAAGCATGAGACTCTTTGTTGTTAGATATATTTTCGGAATCTTTATTGTGGAAACGTTTTACGTTGCCAGTGGCTTCTTCAGTCCAATAGAGAAGAACGGTTGAAGTTTCTCAAGATTGAAAGACTGATATATAGGACACCGCTGAGAGGAATGACTGCCTCAAACTCCTCCTAAACTCCCACTCCTTTTCTCTGTATGGACTGAAGACGCACTGGCTAGCGAATACGTTTGCATAATAAGGATTCCAAATGAATGCATAAGTGTCTCAATTCTTGAACAGTTATGATACCTGGGAGAGTATAACACTGCAGGTATTACTGCAATTTAAAACCTCATAACTCTTTTTGCTTTTCTAATTCCCTTTTTTATTTCTCTTTTTTAACTAAATATATCATTTTAAAATTGCCCTCTCCTTTTTTTGTTTGCCTATTATGCCTCTCTTTTGACCAATCGATTTTTTATCTATTGTTCATCCATTTAGGATCATTTTTGTTTGATCTGATTTCCCTATTTGGGAACATAATTTGACTGAGCGCTAGAACTATGCCCTGGAAAGCTTTCATATCGGCAACCATCACCCCCTACCTGCCCCCTAGTCAGGTCATTCCAGTTCAGCCCAACCTAAGTAATTTTTTCAGTCCTATGAAAATAAAGCCAAGCGAAAGTCAGGACGGAGACTTGGGATTCCCCATTATTAGGGGAATTCCATGATATATTAAAACTGAGTGATTTGTGATCACTTTCCCCAAGTCATCATTAACCTCAAGATTATTAATTTAGTGTTTCCCTACTGGCAAGAACCAAGTCAAGGAGGTTATTTCCCCTAGTTGGCTCTGTCACAAACTGTTTTAAAAAACAATCCTGGATCGTATCAAGAAAGTCACCTGACTCTAAATTTCCTGTCAAATTGCTCCAGTCAATCTGTCTATAGTTGAAATCTCCCATTAGCACAAACATTTTCGTATGTAGATGCCTTACGAATTCGTCCCATAGAATTTTACTGAAACTCCCTATCAAGATTTGGGGCCCTGTAAATCACACCCAAAATTAGTTTTTCTGGGCCCCTCGAGAAGCTGTAACCAAACAGTTTTCAGTGGCTGACGCTTCTAATTTAAATCTTGTCTAACACAACAATTTAAATTGTCTCTGACATACATCGCTACTCCACCACCTTTCTGTTGACCCTGTCAGTGTGGAATAATTTATAGCCTTGTATGTGACATTCAGAGGCATCTCTCTATCTTTCAGATTGAGCCAGGTCTCTGTTATAGCAATAATATCTATGTCTCCTGCACTTGAAATTTAATCTTAGCTCATCTATCTTATTTTTACACTCTGCTATTAGTATAGTAAACCTTAAGGGACAGTCCCTTGCTGCCCTCTGCTGTCCCCCTTTGTTTGCTGACCTGATCTATTGTCTTTTTATTATAACTTCATGCTGAATGCCTTTTATACATTTACTGTTTCCAACCCCAAATGTTGCAACCTGCTTGTTTCCCACACACACCCATAACCTCTATCTTCCATCAGTTTAAATCATAGGCATTTCACCAAGGCCTTCTCAATCGAGTCTGCAAGTGCTACCACCCCAGCCCCAGAGAGATGTACCCCATCCCTTGCATACATATCATGTTTGCCATAAAAGTTGTTCCAGTTGTCAATGAATGGGATTGCAAGTTCCTTGCAGTATCTGTCTAGCCAGCAATTTACACCAATTGCCCTAGACAACCATTCATTTCCTACTCCCCTTCTAGGCAAGATGCTACATATGATTGGGATCCCTCCCTTAGACTTAATGAAATCTATAGATGACCTGTACTTATCTAGCAGCTCTTTCTCTCCTACCCTTTCCCCAAAATCATTTCCCACCAGCACTGAGACAGATAATGGGCTTGCTCCCATTACCTGACCCTGATATTATCCAGCCTGTTGACAATGTCCCCAACCCAGCTCCAGGGAAGCACACTCTATCTCTCATCTTCTTATTCCTATTACAAAAAGCACGGTCAATGTATCTTACCTGAGAGTCACCAACCACAAGAATGCGCTTTCCTCCTTAGAGGGCAGTAGCACCTTACCTTCACTGGCCACTGAAGTACATTCATCCGGGAGAACAGAGAAGCGATTTCCTACCTTCAGATCTTCACTCTTAACTTTCCTTACTCGGATGCGCCTTCCATTACGGTGAACTACTCGCCACTTTTGTAGCAGGTGCTGGGACTGCACCCACTGCTGGTAGCCGTGCTGCCTCCCCAACTTCAGCTCCTCACACGAGAGACAGACGCACCCTCGCTGCTAGAAGCCTTCATTCCCCACAACTCCAGCCAACCGCACACTCTCTCCCAGACCATTGAGGTGGACCTTCAGCCTCCTAATCTCCTCCTGGAGACAGCAAGACCTCCTCTTCAACTTCCAACCTCAATTTTAAAACACCGACGCAGAATAGCAAGCACTTGCTCTGTAACCGTCCACACTAATTCCCCAAGGCAGACTCAGGCGTTCTGTGGACCTCACGTGACGACTGACACTGAGTACTGAGTACAAGCTGCTTGATCCACCTCTATACCCAAAGAAACGTCACACTGTCAGATCTTCCTTTCCGCCCTTCTGAGAGAAAACAAAAGCCTTCTCCTCTACTACAGACACCGTTTTTGCCTCATCCCACAGATTTGCCTTTTGTCAGCAGAGACCCTCACTTTCCTGCGGAACAACATCATCCGCAGCCTGGAGGGACCACGCCAAAACTACTGGCTTGGCCCTATCCTGGCTGCTGAAAAACACCGCATACAGGACCCCAGGGAGTCTGGGACCTCATCCGGAGAGTCACTGGATGTCCCAAAAAACCAACACATTTCCAGCCATCACACACAACAACATACTACATCACAGACCCTACACAAGCAGCACGAGCCTTACAGGACATATGGGAAAACATCTTCCATCCCCACCCGCCAGACCCTGACTGCACAAACACCACACTCACAGCTTAGAACTACTGGATATCCTCACCAGACACATGACACATCCTGAACCCTACTAACAACTTTCCTCTCTCACTCCACCCACATTCTAAACCACCCCTTTCTCCCAACCTTCAGTCAAAGCCTTAATCCTGAAGCTCCTACCAAAGCCCCAGGAGCTTCAGGACTATCCCCACCACATACTTCGACACCTCCTCGGACTCTCTGTCATTCTCAGCACTTACAGCCTTCTACAATGCCTGCCTCGCCTCCGGATACTTCCCTCCTTATTTAATCTGCCATAGCCACACTCATCCAACTGGCAAAGGACCGACTGACCAAGAAACTACCATACCCATCAGTCTATGGAGAACCCTTGGAAAGACATTTGAAAGACTTATTAATCACAGACTAAGGAACGCACCTAGAGACTCAAACCACCTACTAAACTGTCTCCGAACATTTGGCTTCCACCACACCGCTCTACGCAGGTGCTCTTCAACATTTATCCTGAATTATATTCGTAATAAATGAGGCCTCAAGGCATGTCGCAATCTGAGCCCATAATGGCTTCGCTAAGGAAGTGGAGAAAGCCTTCGCACGGAGTTCTGCACTCGGGGCTGCAAGTACAAAGTTGTGTAATCATTTTGACCTGCCCCTGAATGTCAAAAAGTTTACTCATGCAACTTCCTTGATGGCCGCATCATGATGAGAATAAAATTCAGGAACTGGTCTCTCTGGACCACTTCACCCTGCACGCTGGAGTTCCCAAAGTCTCTGTCCTTTCCCACACCTTATACATCCTTTACACAAACGAATCCCGACCCTGCACACCACAACCAAACACTCACACTGGCATAAGCTGACGACATCAACAACTCACCACACACGAACGCAAACAGATTACCTCTCACTCAGAACTCAACGTGAGGTCGGACAGGATAAGTTGCATAGGGGAATCCTGTGGCCCGATTCTCAAAACAAATGCCGCCAAAAATCTTAAAATCACCTACTTCCTTCCCCAAAGGACGGCCGCCCCTTCCTGTCTACCTCGACACCACCACACGAACACCCATCCAGAACTCACAGCCACCACAGTCTTAGAGTGTAAACCTAGACCAGACTCAGACTACACACACATAAATGTCCAAAAGAGCCTGGCCAGTTCTGCCCTAGGGCGATCTGTACAAGCTAGAGCGCAAACCCACACACAAACTCATCTATACAAGGCTCTCTCCGTCCCTTCTCTCTTATCTCCACTCCTCTCGGCTTGTCCTCGCTGCCTAAAACGAACGTTCTTAAGCTAAAACCAAATCCAGAATCGTGCTCATGGCGGTGGGTGCTAGGAGTGAGGTGGGGACGGATTTGCCACAGCGGAGTTCTCTCCACATCAGGCCGGCAATCCGGCATTGAACGTAATTCTGGAAGAAACTCAGGGACAGACAAATTGACGATCGAACTCACCAGACACCTGGACAACCTTCTAGCGAAATTAATCAGGCGACCTGACAAACACTTTAAACCTTTTCCAAATCTCTCTACAAACTGACCCACTCCTCTTTACCACATTAAATCTTCCCTCTAAACTCTTTCCTGCCCTCTGCAGGTGTGGCCTTTAAACGACGTCTTTTTTTTTTCCCGCCAACCTCAGGCCTCCCTCTCCCCCGCCACTTGCATACCTAGAGGCAGGTAACTGAAATGACCTGTCGGTGGCGTTGGCGCTTCGCTCCCCTCCCAATTGGCGCCTCTGCCTTCATTGCCGGAACCATTGCCGGACGAGTCCAGTCCTTCACTGCCGGCCATTGCCGATGCTCACCCAAGCCCAGAACCAGACCCTCAATCTAGCCCCATAAAGCTACGCAGCTGGGTTAAGCCCTGGCTCTTTTCCTACAACTTAAACCATCCTCTCACCCACTATTCTTCTCCTGTCCACCTCTCCCCCTTTCACCCGTACGGGTCTTACCTGAGAGTATTGATTGAGAGCGAGGATTGTGTTTCCATCCGTCAAGCCTGACTGACCTCATCTTCCCCACCCTGACTGACCTCATCTTTTCCAACCGCACATCATGGAGAAAGGTAAGTTGTACTTAGAAAATTCTTGATAAGCGATGAAACGGTTTTTTACATGTTTAAATTTTGTTGAAGCATACGAGTGAAATTTGAATTAATTTTTGTTGAAGCATACGAGTGAAATTTGGGTTAATTTTTGTTGAAGCATACGAGTGAAATTTGGGTTAATTTTTGTTGAAGCATACGAGTGAAATTTGGGTTAATTTTTGTTGAAGCATACGAGTGAAATTTTTACTGGGTTAGTGTTTTAAATAAGTAAAAATTCTTAACAGGGGTAACATATATTCGAAAAACCTGGAAGCATTGGTGAAGAGAAGATTGTCGATTAGAAAGCAGCGTTCGTTGGTAATCAAGAAAGGTGGTGTACAACGCAATGAAAGGTTGTTGCAATTGGATAATGAGTGGGCACGTGTAGATGCTTTATGGAAGAAGGCTATAGAAACAGGTATGTATCCAATTGTGATCTTTTTGTTGTGAAAATGTGCTAGCCACTCGAGAAAGATTTTGTTCTATTCATTGAAATCTTAATATTTTGGGTTATGAATTTGGATATGCTTTTTTTTTCCTCTGTTCATTGAAATCTTGAAACGTATTATGTAAAAATTGAGAAGGGTGAAAGATTTTTGTTCTATTCATTGAAAATCTTAATATTTTTTGGGGTTATGAATTGGATATGCTTTTTCCTCTGCAGGAAATACACCTGATAGTGTTGTGAATGTTGCACAGCTTGGTGGTGAGAGTGCTAGTGTTGGTACCTCACAATGCGGAGGTGCGGATACTTCTGCTCCCATTAATGATGAGAGAGCAACTACCTCGCATGACGTGTCTGACAGTAATGATAATAGTGAAGATGAGAGTCCAGAAAAATTTTTACATATATCCAGATTTTAGAGGTTAGAATACAGTGAGGAAATATTAGTGTTCCTTCAACTTATAAAGGAGTTAAGAATGTATTTACTGTTTATAGGGATTATTTTATAGAACAGATGCGAGATATGTATGATTAGATGCCTCTAGCAATGTCGCTCAGAATCCACCCAATTATAGTTATTAGGACATTACGTCAAAAAAATATCGGGTGATGATCAAAATTTGGAAAATTTTGTGATAAATTTAGCGTTTGAGTTAGTAAGTGAAGGGGAAAATTCTGAAGTTTTGATCGAGGGTGGGAAAAATATTAGAAAAGATACGAGTCGGGAGTTTCAAGTTCGGGAAGGATCTGGATGGTTATAGATCAAATCAAATCTTTAGTATCGAATACGTTAAGGTAAAAATTTTCAAAAGGGGAGTGGGATCATATGGGGCATACCCCGAGAAACTCGGGGGAAAAATATGTATTTAATCCAGAGATTAATGATGGGTTTTGTGTACTGCGTGCTTTTGCTGCCTATCAATTCATAAAAAAAACATGTCATGGGTGATTTCGAGAGCAGTTACTACAAAGAGAGGTTGCTTAATCTGAAAAATTTCTAAATTGATTTCCCCATTACGCGTATAAGTTGGGGTATTGGGAAAAGGAAAAAAAAAGTTCATTATTGTTTATCAATTAAGAAAGGATCAAGTAGGAATTTAGGCTATGTGTCTAAGGGGGAAAAAGAAATATAAGGGCATTTGTGCGCGTTATTTTTAAATAAAAGAACTTTTGGGTTTTAATCAAAGATTTTGACGGGATTTAGAACGAAATGACAGAAAAAGGTGTAAAAAGCATGTCATAGTTGTTTGATGAAGTTGAATACCGGGAAGAGTTAGTACCCACGAGATGGATTTAAAATAATCAGGTTCTCGTTTTTCCCCCCCGGAAGGAACAACAGTCACTTTGAAATTTTAGTATAACATTCCAGCGTTATATCGGTGTTTTGATTTCGAATGTGCTTAGAACAACTCTCCGGCAGGAAAAAATTGGTCTGGGCAAAAAAGCTTGCCTTTGTTATATTAATTTTTGATCGCAAAGGAAAAATAGTGTGCATGAGAGTTTAAGGGAGAGGATGCTGTTAATCATTTATTTTAAAATGTTAGTGGTGAATGGAATAAAAAAAGTTTAAAAGACAGTATATGAAATCCATATGACAGAAGAGGATAGATGGACATGATTCTCAGAAACTTGTGAATTTGTGGTAACACTTAAAAAAAACCCAAAAAGACAAAAATAAACACCATGACCATATTTTTAAATTTCAATATTAAATTTGGACCCTATGTGCTCGTTGTAATATGCAGTGTAAAGACAAGAGAGAAATTTATTACTTTTTTGCCATAACATGTCGTATGATTAGGAATAATTTTAAGGAATTGAATGTTGTAAATATAACGTTGAATTCATTCAAAAACAAGGATTCAAATTTTTGGGAAAGTAGAATGGGTAAGGTTAGGTTTCAAGTTTCACTGTCTTTATTGAATGGATCTCTTTCCCGTTAGAGAACAAAAATTTTAAGGCAGGTAAACCCCTGAATGTACAGGGCATTCGGTGTGCCTCGGAATGTTTACCTTTTTTTGTAAAGGAAAACAAATTTTGTGTTATGTTTTATTGATAGTTTTAAAGAAATCGATGAAACAAAAATTTCCCGGAAATCATTTTTTTAATTTTTTGAGAAAAGCGCTATCAGCCAAAAAGATTTGAACATGCATTGAAAATGTTTGAGTTTGGGTAAATTTTAAGACTTTAGGAGATTACTTGATGTTATATTCAAGCAGATGTTGGGGTTTTTGCCCATTTTTTCATGGAGGGGGTAAAAAACTCAAAAATATTTATAAGCTGCGTTTTGTTTATATAATTTACCATTTATTCAGTTGGGATGCATTCCCATTGAAAAAAATGTAAGATTTGATATGTTATATTCCCATGAATTATATGCTTGATTAAAAAGGAATCTCAGAGGAGGGTTTTTGTGCGCAATTAATCGTATTCTAAAGCAGATTCCCCTAATTAACCCCAATTTTGATGTTGAGAGTGGAATGGGCCTCATATTTTTATTTGTTTTAATTTTTTGTATGCTAGTGCGATGGTTGAAGCTCTTCCACAGAATTTGGATCAGAAAATTATGAATGACGAGAAGAATGCTTTCCTCGATGTGGGATTAAGTAATGTTTCCTGTGAAGGTCAAAAGGGTATTGGATAGATGTGGATACCAAACACATATCCCCCCGAGGAGCTAGGGACTGATGAACTTCCTTTTTATTATACATGAATATATCAGCAGAATTTTTTATCTCCTTATTGTGTCTATATTGAAAAAAAGGTAAAAGATCCCAAAATTTAAAGGGGGAAAATTGTGGGCACATTTTTTCAGAAAAAAAATTTTTGTCAGTCTGAATTGTTACAGTTATTTCTGGAACTTGGGTTGAGGTGGAAAAAGGTTTTACCCTTATGAATTACTCAGTCAAAATTTTAAACTTTTTTATATCAACTAATATTGAAAAGAGAACAGCTACAAGTGTCCCATCAGTCAAAAACCTTCAAAATTAACTAATAACGCCTTTATGGGAAAAACATTGCTGAAATTTACAAAGTATGTGAGAAATATAGATTTCAATAATGAAAAGTATTTATTGAGGAGTAAGGATCCTTTTTAAAAAAAATATCACACATTTAAAACAAGATAGAGTGATTTTTACATTCAATAAAAATATATTAGAAGTTAAGCAACCCTTTATCTGGTTTTCAAATTTTGAGATAGCTAAAAAGAAATTGTATATTTTTTGGGGATAAAGTTTTAAAAAAAGCATTATTTGATGATGTAAGACTTCTTTATACGATCTGACTGTTTTTTTAGCTTGAAATGTAAAAATTTTTTACACCCAGTTAAAAAATGAACCATTGTTAGGTTATATGGGTTTTTCAAATTTCAGTCCTGATCATCCCCTTTTATGATGATGTAGAAAAAGGGGAGCTGGGGTTTTTGAAATTGAAATGTGTGTAATCTAAATTTCGAGT